>VXAU01005405.1:21610-54589 GCA_013399695.1 Formicarius rufipectus
TGATGATCTAACATATGAAACATTGATCTATTGAATATGGATAAGTTCAAATAAATATGAAAGTGAATGTGTGGTAAGAAACTCAAGGACACTCCACCTGCACACTAGTAACCTTCTATTTATGTATTTTTCATCCCTGTTGAATTTCCAAGCTAATAATTTGCATGTCTTTTGACTATCAGTTGACACTGAATAGAAATCTGGTTTGAGTTCTCTATATACAATAACCCAGGTTTTGTGTATTTGTAATAAGTTTAAAACCAGTTCAAATAGCCTATGCAGTTGTATTTCTTTTACTTCACCTGTTTATTAGGTATATAGGGACATATATGTAAGTATGTACTATTCATTCATGATTTTCATTAAATCTGTTCAGGATTTTCAATATTTTTTCCAGTAGATCAGATTAACAATTGAATGTGTGCCTATTTGGTCCTTGCTTTCTCAGATCATTTACTGTTTTTAATTATGCCACTCCTGAACTTTCAAAGGCTTTGGGGCAAATTAAAGACATTTAATAATATGATTTTTTTTTTTCTGTCCTAGTCAATTTTGAAAAGTAAGGGTAGGAATTCACTTTTCCTGTTAACATGTGTAACAGAGCATAATTAATCTGTTGAGTATTGCAGGCTTAAAAATGTGTTTTCCAAAAATAAGCTAAATTTTTGTACTTCTTTCGTGGTCAATAGAGACAGTTCTAAGGACCTTAATATCCTCTAGAACTACATATTTTGCATCATTAATCATAAAGGCAACCAAAGCAAAGAGCTAACACCTATAGAGCTAACTTTCAAATATCTAACATTTTACAGTGTGAAAGTTTTNCTGAAGAAAACAGTGGTTTAAAAAAAAAAATCCCCAAATCTTTCTAATGGCGCTCTAGAATATGTCTTATTCTCTTCTTGGGAGTTTAAGTGTGTGTCCCTCCAATAGTCACAGCATATTCAATACCTCTTGTTAGCAGTGTTCAGTAATAAAGTTCTGATAGCTTCCTCTTGAACCATTCAGAGAAAGTGAGATAACAAATAATTGACTTAGTCAAATATTTGGATTTACAAGTACAAATGAACTATTTTATGATGACTAGTCCTGTTGTGTTTTCAGAACAACAATTTAAAAAAAATATTTTGAAAGAAATTCAAGCTGGAAGTTTAGTTTTATTTCAATAGTAACTGTTTTTCCCTACATGCAAATAAAACAGAAATTTATTACTTTCCAGTTTCTCATAAAATCAGGATATTGCTTCATGTTGGATGCTGTTTACCATTTAATTTTAACATCTTTACTGAATCTCTGCTCAATGTACCATAATGTGAGGTAAGAAATGCTATTTTAAAATATAAGTTTTCATTGGAAATGGAATATGTTGAAGTTGGCAGCTTCACAAATGATGCAGGAAAATACATTAATTACGAACTAAGCAACACTTCAAATGTTAACTTATTTCATAAGGCCTAATGAAGGCAAAGAATGTACTTAATGTGGGAACTACTTAAAGAAGTAGCTACAAACAAGTGATAGTATGGAATTGTTCCGCTATATTAGAACCAAGGTATTTTTATGTTTCTTATACAGCATGAGAAATAAGTTTAAAGTAAAATGTATACTAATTATTAACATTATTATTTCTGTCTATGATCTTTTGTATCTTAGTAAAAGCTTTCAATAGCTATCATAAACCAAGTTTTCTTGCAAAAGTATCTAAATATATTTTGTATATAGCCCTATCAATCATTCTTGTTTGTTGCAAAGGGAACTTTTAATTATATCATCTTTAAGCAGCCGACTTGAAGTCTAGGGGAAAATTCTGCAATTTTCTCA
The DNA here is from genome assembly GCA_013399695.1 of Formicarius rufipectus. Lineage (NCBI taxonomy): Eukaryota > Metazoa > Chordata > Aves > Passeriformes > Formicariidae > Formicarius > Formicarius rufipectus. The sequence goes on from VXAU01005405.1 coordinate 23,432, forward strand.
CTTCTTATGTTATAAAATTAGAATCTTATGTTCTACACTGTTGTCCATAGGCTACTAGTTTTGTGGCATGGACAAAAATCCAGCAAAAGCCATTAAAACATCCAGCTGTTTTTTATCATATACCAGTTGGAAAAAATCATAAAGAAAATAGAAAAAGAATATGTAAATGCTCCAAACAAAATGCTTTAACACAAAGTCAGCTGGGTTAGACAAAATGATCTTTCTCATCTCACTTGCAAAAATAACTGACACGAATGGGTGAGGAGTCCTCACATATTTTCTTTTCTTGGCTTCCCACTGGAAACTAGCAGTAATTAAAGTTTTCTGCACCAAAGAAATAAGATAAATCTCTTTGTCTTTATCATGGCTTCAAAAAATGTTGTTGCAGGGACCATATAAAACTTGTAAGTAAAGGAAACTAATGAGCTGATTTCTCAAAAGCCACTGAACAGCCACCAGAAAGTAAAAACATGTCAGTTCCGCATTAAAGACAAGTAAATAACTAATATTCCCTGAAGAACCACCCAGAACAAATAACATTCATCACAATGTAGTTTTTATGTGTGAATGGCTTCTTTTTCTGGATTTTTTGACCTTCTGCTTCTTGATGGAGTTCCCCTAAGGTATATATTGCTGAAGGTGCAAGCTAACTGCGTCTTATTATTGCATTTCAATAGTTCATAGATTTAGTTACTTTCACACTTTCAGTACTAAGAGCTGTCACTGCCAAGAAGTGTCACTGCATACAACTTTTCTCTTGAAGGCAATTTGAACCCTGGGCAAAGAAAGGAAAAAGTAATTGTATATATAAATAAATTTGTATAAATAATTGTTTATACAAATACATTTGTTCACTTTGCGTGGGGATATCTTGTTTGTCCATTCAAACATTTTTCTTTGATTTTCAAATCTATAATACTAAGTTTTGGGAAGAGAGTAAAAAAAGTGATTTCCTCTTTCTTTGAAATGTTTTAGACATGTTTCTTACTACCATTTTACTATTTTCCTTGGTGCTGAAACCAGTTTTTTAAAGTGTGAAGCCCAAAAATTTCAATGATTATACATACCCAGCATCAGTGATCAATAAAGTCCACATTTTTTTAACTTAGCCCTTTTCTATGTGAGATGTTTACAATGAGCACTACAAGTCAGCAACTTCAAAAGTCAATTAATTCTCTTCACTTTTTCTAGAGTTACACCCTAATATGTGAAAAGTCTGATTCACATATTTGAAACCTCTTTTCTTCAATATTCTCTTTTTCAAGCAATGTAATCAGAGATCCTTTGAGGTCTTTTACCAATTCATTTCATAACAATTGGGATTGCTGTTTTGATAATAAATGAAAACATCCTCTTAAGAATTTTGATCTAGTTCGTTTACCTAAGTACTGAATAATAAGTGCACTTGTTATAGACTTTCTGGTTTTCTCTTTTACTTGGTAATCGACTTTAGAGTCCAGTAGCACTGCTTGGCAGTGCACAATAGTATATTAATAGATAATGCATAACAGTGTATTAACTGATTATAAAGGAGGTCAGTAGAAACACATTTGGCATGACAGCAGTATCTGAATGATTTTGAAAGTTTGCTCTTCACACCTGATGAATATATACTGAATTCCTTAAAGTTTAAAAAAATGTATCTAAGCACTTCAAACATTTGTTTAATAAGTCATCAATTAGTCAGATTTTACAGCTGTTTAAAAATGCAAGTAAAATTATTTTAATAAAACTTTAAATACAATGAAGGCAAATGAATTAGGATTTTTCCTGCATTCCAGATTTCAGACTTATTCAGTAAGAGCTAGAAATAGAAAGTAGGAGACTCCATTTCCCTACATAATGAAATAATTAGTATTTCTGAAATAATTCCTGCTCAGAATGATCTGTCAGATTCTTTTTTTTTTTTCCCCTAAAGCTTTAGAATGAATGGTTTATTTCAAACAAATAAACAAGAGGGCTTTTAATTCCACAGACTATAAGAAAGAGCTGTGATTAATATATCTTCCACAGCTCCCAGCATCTTTGTATAGCATTCCAGGGAAAAACAAAAAACAATCTTAATGCCTGAGGTGATACAGAAAACAAGGTCCTTTGAGGGGAGCAAATGAGCTCAGTAATAATTGGGGAAAGCTGTGTCTGACAGGAGTGGAAGAAGCAATAATGGTGAGTGCAAAGCTGGGAGAAAGAATTTTCCCAAGTTTACCCACTCAGTCTGAGTACCAGATCTGAGTTTGCATCTCTTTCTCTCTTATATATACATGTGTATGGGGGGGAGGGTCATGTATGACGGACATTTCTCTTCTTTATAAGATCAGTATGTTTTCATTTTGTTGTAATGTACTTTTGGCCAGCTATCAGCTTGCTGTACCAACTGGTAAAGGCCAAGTGTGAACCCGCTTGCCAACATGGCTTATGTATTTCTATCAATTTTCTCTGCTGAAAACACTCCTTTCTGCAGCAGCCAGCAACAAGAACAGAAGCCAAGAATCACTGATCAGATCTTTCTTTCTAAATTGTTTCATGTTGCACATTTAGAACCTAGAAGGGAGGTTATGTATCTCCATTTATTTAAACTATTTTACTTTTATTTCTGATTATTTAAAGGTTTATAAACAGCAGGCAAATTTCATTGTTATGAACATGATGGCAAATGAATCACAATTTGAACATACTGAAATACATCTTTTTCTGTGGCTCACAGTAAACCATTGAGATTAGATTAAAACCAGAAATGCTAGCTTTTCAAAGTTAGTAAATATCCTCATCTAATTAGCACAGAGTAGACTGAGGTATGTCCTACCTAAATAGAAAAACATGAGATGAAATTCCGAATGAAGCGTTGTTTGAAAATCTACACTCATGTAAAAAGACATTTCTAAATCCACAGAAGCATTTACACAGGCTGCTCTGAGTCAGGAGTTATATCTGGTGACCTCAAGCAGACATTTTGTGTCCTAAATGTATGTTATAAATATGTTTCTTCTTCAGAAAAGTGTTTTCTAAGCATGGGATGGAGTATAAATATATGTTATTTAATATTGATGACAAGAAAGTTGAGAAATATTCTCTTTAGTCAGGAAAGGGGTTTTTTTTTGTTTTGTTTTTATAACTGTGGAGTTTGTTTTCTGACTCCAACACATATGTGACTTTTAATCCACTTTTCTTAGTTAGCAGGAATATCACCATTTTGTTTTGTATTTGAGATGACATTGAAACTCAGATCTAAAGAAAAACATGTATGATTTATGCAGTCATAGATACCTCTTTAATAAATACTCTAAAGACCATTTTTCTATTTGTATACTTCTAGCTGTTTAAGGTCATTAATTTCAAATTCTGCCCTCTTCTATCGCACAGCACCTATAAACCGTTATGGTGAGACAAGAAATTAACATTACATTTATTACTGAAATGTTCACAAATAATGATATAACAGCACAAATTATAACCTATTGTGCTTTCCTATGATGTATCTGCTCAGAGGTGACTTATTTCTAAAAGAAATTAAAAGTTAAAATTAAACTGTACACCATTCACAGAAAAAACCCTCCATGTTCCAAATCTTCCTGACACTATAATGACACTAAAATTGTTAATATCTCATTTCTCTCTTTTCCATGTTGTATAATTTTCTTAAGATAATTGTACATATCTGTTGTGCTTTGTGTCCTGTTTCACTAGTTATACGAAAACTTGCTTTGTGTGTTGGCAGTAAGGTAAGCATCTCTGGAATATACTTGCTCAGTGACAGCACAGCTTCCTTTTTTTTTTTTTCCACTTCAACTAAAACTCTACAGTTTTTGATAATTTGTGCAGTTATGTCATATTTTTATAATAATTTGATTGTTAAATTTATTTTATACAGAAAAGTCACAAAAATGTTAATTTCAGAAACTAAAACTCTGAAAATTATTAAAAATTGTGTTAGAAAACCTGTTTTGTAGTTGTAGGTCTGACATGGGACTAGTGCTTCCTTCAAATTAATTAATTTAATATGAGAAGTCATGTTCACAGAACAATTGTTTTCTCTGGTAATAATTATACTGCATTGACTTTTAACCAAATCAACCTTTTTTCATCTGAATTAAATATGGAAAGAACACAATTATTTTTGTGGTTTTTTTTTTCTATTTGCTAGTGCCAATACTGGCCATATATGAGAATTCTCAGTTTGAACTGAATCCTCTGCTTTCTATGCAGAGAGCAAGCACATTGTGGCAAAGAGGGGGGATCATGTGGTTCTCACAGAAGAACTCAAAGTTTTTATACTGTACTCTGTGTATGCAAGCAAAGGAAAGTCTCATATGGCCTGTTCAGGTTTGTGTGGGATCAGAGTGGCCAAGTTTTCTTTAAAATGCTGCCCAGTAAGAGCTGTCTGAGTTCTGTTTCTGTACAGTGATGAACCAATGTGGTTCAGGGTAAGTTGTTATGGATTAAAAGCACTTGTGGGCTCTTTGCTAGTTTGCTGTAATTACTATCTTCTAGCTGATATTTACTAACTGTGTGTATGCTTCTGGTTACTGTCATGAAAACATCAAGCAGCTTAACTCAAGCCCCCTTCAATCACTTAAGTTATTATTTACTGGTTGGAATAGATATATTCAATGTAACTAACATTTAAAGAAAAGATAAGGTAGTGGTAGAAGATGAGTAATCCAAAAATTATATTTTGAAGTAAATTGTTATAAAAATTTCCCAGAAAATATAACATATAGATTCATCTTCCATTTTTATCTGAGATGGCTTATACCAAAGCTCATACTTCTCATGAGAGTGTCTTGATCCCAGTGAAATAAGTGATGCTTGATGAGGTTGTTTTCCATCCCTCTTGTTTAAACTGTGCTACTGCACAGTCAGGACTAGAGGTTTCTTGGGATTTAGAGTGTGCTTGTGGGAGTAGAGCTTCATACTGCATTTAAGACTCTCCTTTGAAAGTTCTTATCCTCTTCCCAATTTTGTGTTTTACCTAATAACAATTTAATACAAATACATAATTGAGACTCTATAACTTAGGGTAATCGAGTTTTTTACAGTGAGGTTTTATACCTCTCCATGATAAACCAAGCTACAGTCTACTGCTTCCCTTGGGCCCAATTAATCTCAGCTTCCTTTTCAGCAAGTGAACAGCTCCAACAAGAGAGGTGCATATAAGTTGTTTGTAATAATCCTCTCATGGGAAGTAGGAGATGCAGGGTCAAATCTCTTGGGCAGGAAAGAAAATGAAACCTAAAAATCTGCTACATCTTATGCACACCTGAACTGCCAAACAACCATAAAAAGGTCAAAACCATCACTAACAGTTTCATTCTTAAAGAAATTGTGCAGGAATTACGTGGCCTCATGTTCCTGCTAATGATTGATTACACATGAGTTTAAAACTAATATAATTAGCCAAGTCAGAGCTTCTGCAGTTAGAAGCAAGGTGGTTGCATAATTCTAGGTGCTTGGCAAATCTTAACACTTAGCTTAGCAAGGTTTTTCAGCATTTTTACTTTATTTTAAAAATTCCATACAGGCCATATTCTTGGCTAATCAGTATGTTTAAAACTACTGTTAATAAAAAGAAAAGACAAAATTAAATTATAATTTAACCAAGTGCATTGATTTTTAAATGAATGCACTTTATCCCACTTAAATCTTCAGAAAGATTACACGTCTATGCCTATGCTAATGTTCCTTAACATGCAGACTACTATGCATATGGATGTGGAGGTTCTAAGAAAACTATGCAGTAAAACTTCTATACTGTAGGGGATGGGGCAGGGGTGGTGAAAAAGGAAAAGAAAAGGTAGTCTCTTTAGTCCCATTGGAAAATACTGCAAAGCTCAATGATGAACATGTAATTCAAAATTTTTGTCCTTCTCAGAATTTCCATAAGTATAAATGATTTATTAACACAATACACTTTGTATTGTACACTTTGTTAAGAGGGAAAGCACTTCTGAAGCATTACTAACTGGAGGCTACATCTGAGAGTAGATGGAGGGGCGAGGGGGGATAACAACCAACAATCTTCATCTGTTTAGGAGTTTAAAAAAACATGCATATATAAGTGGCAGATACAGGAGAGCTAAGGCATGAGTTTATGAGCAGAAGCAGAGTAAGTGTATGTAAGTGCTGTAATTTTCATAAAGAGGAGTTTAATAAAAATGTTTTAACTGCCATTGCTCTATAAGCAAACAAAAGTGTGCTAAAAATTTTTAAACCCCCATTTTTTAGATAAACTAACTTTCCAACTAATAGATATTATTACTTTCTAATTTCTATTGCTAACTGTTTAGCAGCATGCTGCTTATTGCTTATCATAAATAACAATATTTTACTAATAGCTTTTTAATGAGTAATAAATAATTACTCCATCAATATAAAGTGCTCTAATTTGTTCTACTGGCTTGCTATGCAGATATTTAAAAAAAAAAAAGTTGTATTTTTTAAAATGCAAGCAATTCTGAGATAACTCTTTAATAGATATTTGCTGACAGCATGATGCTTTAAGGGCATGAAGATGATGCATGTTCTTCTTCCATCTTTGACTTTCCTTTCTGAAACTACTAATTTTTTTTTCCATTGAATTTAGATTTTATATGCCATATTCATTTGGATAGAAATAAAACAAGTGGAGGTTGAAATATCTACTTATTTGGTCAATTATGCCTTACTTGAAAAAAATCTCACCATTCTATGACACTTATTAGACGTTGCAGATCAAAATCCATAACATTTTAAGGTAATTACATAGTAGCTGAGATATTTGGGCAAAGAAATTCAAGCTAAATTTACTGTTATCACAATGAAACCCACATAAAATATGTTGAGTTTTCCTTTTCTTTCCCCTCCCTCTTGTGTCCATCCCCTTTTCAATCGGACCCTACTCAGGAATACACCCCATTACTTTTGTATTTTATGCATAATTCCATTAATTCTTCCTCCAGTACATGGACATATTCAGAAGAAATGGAAATATATTTTAAAATATACTTAAGGTGTAGATATAGAATTCTCAACAGTTTTAAGATCTGAAAAATCCATTTAGAGACACATTTGTGCTGCAGTTGTATTAGTATTGTCTTGTTAAATTGCTAGCTGTCCTCAGTGTTATGGGACAACAACATGCAACATTTTGTGTATATTCATTTTCTGCTGAGGTAGTGTGTCTCCTGTGGGACTTCATTTTCTATGCCTATAGAACTCCTCTGTTAATAGCATATAGCACGTAAATATAATATGGATGCATTTCCTGGATTTTCTCTGTGACTTTCCCAATGACTTTTTCAGGCATTCCAAAGGAGAGTCTTAGCTCTTTAACACAGATATCATACATTTTACATACGTTATCCAGTAATCCCATTAAAATTCCAGGCATGCAAGATTTTTTAGCCAGCAGTTCAAACCTGCCTAATTAAAATATCCTCATTAAAATGATTAATCCCCCTCCTGAAGGGCTAATCCATTGATCTGTATTACTCCTATGTTAAAGCCCAAACTAATGCCCTTCACAAGACAATGGCCTATCAGTAATAAAATCCCCAAAACTAAATCCTAATTAAAGAGATTCCTAGTTCTGCATGTAATTTTATTAGCAGAAGGCTTTTGTATTGATAATATTCTACTGTTACTGCACCTTTCATGCCCATAACCTGCTCTGTCTGTATCAAACTAACTGTCTTGGACACGTCTGTTTTGCTTCGTGCGCAGTGTGTGTGCCTTAATGTGGATATCTGTCATTTGCTTTCTCCTCTTTCTGCCCAAACCAAATCCCACTAGCCTGGAACAGAATTTCCAAAACGGAAAGTGTCAGTAGAACATTTCAGATTGAACAATTATTGTTTGGGAACTGAAAATTATACAGCTAGTGTTAGGCAAATTTAATTAAAGACAGAGCTTGACCTTCAGCGTTTGTGTACTGTGGGCTGAACTACCATCTGTGGAAGGCTACATTTCAATTCATTGGACATCTATTTAATCAAGTAATAATGATTGAAACAGCTGTAATATTGGGGGGGGCGGGGCGGGATGGGTAGGGGGTTTCTCCCTACTTCTCCAGAAGTAGTTGTACACAAGTGTTAAAAAAAAAAAAAATCACTCTTACTCAGCTCTGTTCATTGTTTTTATTACAGGTGAACATAAGAGAATGTTGATCTGTGCAGGCTTAACACATTTCCAACAGCATATTTATAAATACCTTTATCTAAACATCAGCATTAATTTCAGTGAAATACTTTTATGATTTTCAAGTCTTAACCCTGGGAGTCTAGAATGTTGTATCTACTTTTGTTCTTCTTCAGTCTTCCTTCCTGGCTTGTGCCTAGTCTTTTGAATAAAATATTTAGAAACTTCTGTGCTCCTAAATCCAAGGGTAAGCAACTCTCTGTAGATTTTAGAGACAGACTTAGAAACTTGAGTCATCTCTAATAGACCTAGAAAATATTCTACAGTGTCTCCAAGTGTCAACACTTGAAAAGGGAGAATAGTAATTTTTTTTTCTGTATTTTTCCAGAATATCTCAGGATATTCCAGTTTACTGAGAAAAGTAAAAATGCTTTACCATTTCTGTTAAACAGATGATTGGCCAGGCCATTTTTTCTGATTATTAGTGTACTTGAAGCAGATGGGGCTTTTCCAACTTAAAATTATTTTAAAATAGAACACTTTTATGCTATGGAATACATGATTTTCTTAAATTTAATGTAATAGTGTTGCAAACAATAATTTCTATCAGTAAGAGAAGCCGATATAAAAAGATTCCACTAGAAGAAAATGACGATTATGGAATTTGTCTTTGAAATCTAAATAATAATTCTGCTGATTGAAAAGAAACACTGCATATATTAACTAGAGTCCAACATCCAGAAAATCTGATGCATCTTTCCCGCACACAATTAAAAATGTGCAGCAGAGGAAAAGTGACAGAATGAAAGCAATTCAGGTCAGTCAGAGTGTGAATATAAAAATGTAGGGAAATACTGGGCTGAGATTTTGTACAGAAACTTCCACCAAAAGCAAGCAAAATGTAGCTTTTATCTTTCATCCTGAACCTACGAGTCTGGTTCTTGTCTAATAATGCGAATATCATCCCATAGGTTTGCCTTGCAAGATTATGCAGAAGAAACCATATAAATGTGCAGGAGAATTTCAACAGAGAAATTCAGATTCTGTTCACTTACAGCTACAGGTGTCAGGAGTCTTTCCAGAACCAAAGAATCAAAAGTGTTTATATATTAGAGTTGCAGATGAAACAAATTTCTTCACCTTTACTCAATTCTATTTTTTTTTAAATGACTTCACTCTTTATTTTTCATTATGTTGGGATAGTAAGAAAACACCCTGAGTGCTTTGGAAATTAATGCAAATTGCAGACTGTGCAGTAGGACTGTCATGCTGGTGATATATAGATAATTAATGAATGACAGTCTTAAATGCACCGAGTGTAATTATGTATTTCTGATTGGAAGTTAACAAAACAAATTCATATTTGTTCTAGCAAAGTATTAACAAGCCTCTAAAAAGTTTAGGAGCTGAAATTTCCATTGATGCATTTAATACCTGTATTCTTCTTTGAAAATTTGTAGCTATACAATTTAGAAAAAAAAAAAAGTTACAAGTAATAGTTACCTTAGGCACTTTTTCATAGAGCATCATGTCACAACCAACCACTTGTTCTGATATCTCAGAATCAATATTATGCTAAAAATATTTAATGAGGTAACTTTTAATATCCCTTTCTTTGCATTCTATTACACAGTTTTCCAGTAGCCTCACAGAAGGAAAAAGAAACCAGAATATTTTACATAAGAGCTAACATATGAACAAAAGACTAAAACATCCCTGGTAGGAATATTCACATGTGTAGGACATTTTTAGAATAAAAGTTAAAGGAAAATTTAGAACTGCTATTCAAAGTTTCTGTGGATTTGAATGAGAAAAACACAAATACATAATATTCTCCAGTAAAGTTTTTTCATTATTTTTTCTATGTATTGGCTTAATGGGTCTAGACTTTACTGTTAGAGTTATCATATGTTAAAATTTAATTCAGAAACAAAAGTTGTTTTGAAATAAAAAATTGAAAGCATTGATTCTGAGAGGAAAACATGCTATACTCATAGAGTAGTTTTTCTCAGAAAGATTTTCATGTTATTCTTACTAGAATTTTGAAATTTTTAAAATAAAAACTTTACAGAGAAAGTTAAGTTTTAATAAACATTTTATGGGGAAAAAGGTATTCCTCCTTGTCATGACAGAATTGGTGAAAAGCCATCTTGGATACCTACAATACAGTGTTCCATATAGTACACTAAGAAAAAGGTATGCTAAATTGAATTTTTGCCTCGTGAAAATAGAATTTTGCAAAGGGGACATAAATCTATATAGGATGTAGAATTTTTACAAGAACAAGAGAACAAGATTTACATAGAACCACTTCTTTAGCTGGTTTAATTTTGCAAAATTCCAGAAAATGTGCAGATAGTAACAAGACAATAATTTAACTTGTAGCAGCATAAAATCTAAGGCAAATGTACCTTCCCTGGGCTCTGGTCTGCCATAACCAGACTAAATGTGGTATTTATGATTGGTGCCAGAGTTATGCTACAGAGAAAACTGTAGTCACAGACAGTGTTCTCCTCTGTCAGGGACACAGGTAGCATTCTGTTATATGCTCCCCCTTGGAGATTTGGATTCAGGAAGGAGATGAGCAGATGAAGTAAAGGACTGGCTGCATGAATAGTGCCACACTCAGTGTTTTGGAGTCACACCTTTGAAAGACCAGGCATACTGACATAGGATGGGGCAGCATGATCAAGTGGGGTAAGAGTGTTCTGGGTAGGAAGTTGCCTGGATTTATTAGCAGGACTTCAACTAGGTTTGGCAAAGGAAGAGGATGTTGTTCTGAGTGTCAGAGAAGAACCAGGAAAGACAACACTCTAGGGATCAACAGGGAAATACCTGTAAATTGTCCCAAAAGAACCAGGAGAGGGGTTCTCCTAAAATGTGAAGAGCTAACAGCCCAGCTGAAGTGCCTCTACACCCATGTACACAGTGAGAGGAATCCCTGCTCATTGCAGGGGGGTTGGAACTAGATGATCTTTAAGGTCTCTTCCAACCCAAACCATGATTCTAGTCACACCATTGTAAATCTGTCTATTTAAATCACTATTTCTACAGAAGCTGTCTTCTGCAGTATCATAAATATTGGAAGATTCTCAACCCAACACAGTCTTGTAATTGGAAAGTTGTAGTGCATTAATAACTGGAATCTGTTTAGTGGTGACACTGTTGTCATTACATAGGGAAATTGTGATTCATGGCTGTTCATGACTGAGCACCTATTCTTGCAGCACATTCCCCAGTGCAGTAGCTCATCTACCCTGTCTGTGTGCTGTCAGTTTATTACCATTTCAGCCTGATGAAGGCTATGCAAGGCATGACTAGATGTCCTTTGTGCCTCTGGGAGCAGCACTGTTTAGCAATAATTCGGCTAATAGAACAGATTTTCCATTACTCTGTTTTCATTTTTAGCACATGTAACTATATTAAAAAATGACAGCAATAAAAGAGAAAGAAGAGTCGTTTTATATGGGTAAAAGTACAGCTTGTTCATAAATGAAAAGCATCATATTGAAAGCAGAGGTGGATAAAAGCAGTGCTTATTTCTTCCTTTATTCTAGTTTAAATAATTTATCAACTCTGTATCTTATTGATTCTCTGAGCATGCAGAAGGATAAGGAATTGAAAATATTTGATGGACTTCTTTCAATTTTATCAAATTCATGATATGTAATTGAATCATTATTTCAAACACTAGATGCAAATGATATTTATTCCTTCTTTCTGCTGGAAAGACTGTAGAGTCTAGACTAGAGCCTTTACTAGAGTCAATACTTTCCTTTAAGAAACCTGGCATTTTTCAGAAGACAGATAATTTTTCAGACAAGACACAAAATTTGTACCATCTTTTAGCATAGACTTTTAGCATAAAGTTCTTCAGAAACATCATGAATATATTCTGCCACAGTAGGCAAGATATTGTGATTCCAAATCACCGTTCTTTCTATATGACAAAATAGAACTATTGTATCTTTTTTCTTCCCTTGAGCTATCTCAGTACCAGTTGCTAAACCTGCAAAGACAATAATGTGGAACAAAGCACAAAAATTATTTCCACAATTCCTGTCTTTTCTGATCTTTTTAGACTATTTGACTGTTATTTAGCTTTCCATAAGAGTGTATTATATACTTCCCAAACAGAGCGTATGCATAATATAGTAGTGCACAAGAGATGAGATGGATATTACTATTATTTATTTCCCTTGGCAGTGCCTTGAAGAGAATCACAGCAAATTTATTGGGTTGCCATTGCAAGAGTTGGACATTAACCTAACTACCTTCTTCAAAATTACATTTCAGTGTTTATTAGGTCTCTGTGTTTAAGCATCTTGTTCAACTTCCTGAAAATAAGCCTTCTGCTGCCATAAAACTTCATGCTTTTGCATTGGAAGTACAGCAGTGATGGAATAGTTCCCATGTAAACAAAGGAAAAAAATCCAGTTTTAAACACAAATGGAAAAAAATGACTTATTGGTCTGGTGTCTTTACAAGATCTGAACATTAATGAATATAATAGGAAAATTATACTTACTGTACTCCACTCTTGCTAAAGACTGTGGATGTTTTCAGGTATGAAACAAATCCTTGGATAGTATATATCAATTATACTCCATAAATGGAGGTATTATGGCAATGTTTTCAACAGAAGGGGGCTAGATCTCTCATTATCACCAGAGACTAAGAATTTTTCTGATTGTGTAACAGTTTACTAAACTGAGAGAATAATAATACTGTCTATCTTACAGATATACTGAGAAGAGTATTAGTTATCTTTTGCACAAGTGTTCTAGCAGTCTTGAGTGTATTATGCATGTATACACTGACATAACCATAACATCAGAAACAAATGAAGATAGGTAGCAATATGACAGGTTCTCAGTCTGGAGAAAACACAAGGTATATTTCAGAGAATAAAGACTTGATAAGAAGGAAAAAAAAAAATTCTACTTCTACTGATAGCTTAGTGAAGGAGCAACAGACTCAGTTATCAGCTGAGATAAGTTTACACTTGGAAGACCTGAAGAGGAAAAGTGGCTTACTTTTAAACCACTTTATTGGTCCCCCAACAGTGGAAATTGCAGCACTGTGCATGGAGTGCCAATTTAGCTTCAAAGAAACTAGGTATCACATCAAAAGCAGTGTAGTCATAGCAGCAGAGCATTTGGCAAAGTAAAAGCAATCCTGGTAAGTAGCTTATTTCAAGGTAAGGAGAATACAAAGAAGTCTCTCTCTGCTACTGTACTGTCCGCTAAGGACGTGCCTCTTGGATTGAGTCAATACTACACCTGGAATTGTTGTCTGTAGCTCTGGGGTTCTGGTGGATGATGGAGACTGCTAACTTTTTGTGACACTTTCTCATTCCCTTCACGTACTTGACATGCTTTCTATTAGAAAAACTTGGAAGTAGAGTATTTGCATCTTTAAGAACTAATGTTCAATTTCCTGAAAGGTTTTGGTGCGGAGGGAAAAATTTCTTCTGTTAAGATCTATTTCCACTAGTATTTGTTATCTTATAATTTTATTTTTTAAAACTCCTCAGAGCTCTAACTCAGATTTGCCATTGAGAAGCACTGAATAACCTGTGTTGGAAGGAACCACATAAGTTTTTCTCACCCCTTAATTCTTCTAAAATTAAATTTTTCAGATTTCCTCTCAGGGCAGCTTTTGTTTCTTTTACACCTAACAGTGCTTAGCAGCTGGAACATAGACCAAAGACTAAGTACATGTTTCTTATAGCATTGTCTAAACAATATGTAAACTAACATGTCATGATAATTGATATATGTAATTTTGATGTTCCTACTTATGCATATTGTGCAAAGATTTTCTCCAGTTACATGGAGTTTTACAGTTCCAGTTACATAAGTTTTTAAGGCCCATATACAAGCTTTGGTGGTGTAGAAATGTATAGATTATATTGACTCCCCCTGAAAAGCTCTGCATGATAATTCATTCAGGTAGCAATATTTCTATTACTGTTTTATAGAGTAGAAGTATTTCTGTATTTCATACAAATGGTTCTATCAAATCAAATTTAGATTTTCTCACAAGAAATAGTAAATTTAAATTAAACAAAATATTTCTCAAATATCCTTTTATCATGTTAAATGTCAATAAAGAAAATAAGTTGACATGGCCTTAATTCCAGTGAAGATGAACTAAGTCAGTAGTGCATCATCACTTAAGACTCAAATTATATATCAAATTATTTAAATATACAAATGGTGAGCCTAACTCTATTTTTCTTTTTATTTAGAATTAACAGAAAAGCAAACAAACAAAAACTATCATAAGCACTTCCTTGCACAGAAATTTTATATAACACAGTGATATGTATTCATTCTAGCAAGTTGTGTATGGAGAAGGGCAACAAAGCTGGTGAAGGGTCTGGAGCACAAGCCGTATAAGGAGTACCTGAGGGAGCTGGTGTTGTTTAGCCCGGAGGAAAGGAGTCTCAGAGAGAATCTTATTGCTCTCTGCTATTACCTGGAAGGAGGTGACAGTAAGGTGGGTGATGGTATCCTCTCCAATGACAGGAGCAGTAGAACGAGAGAAAATGGTCCCAACTTTTAATAGGGGATGTATAGGTTGGATATTAGGGAAAATTTCTTTGCTGAAAGCATGTTCAGACATGGGAATAAGCTGCTCAAGAAAGTGGTAGAATCACCATTCCTAGGTGTGTTAAAAAAAATGTATGTGGATATGTGACTGGGACACATGGTTTAGTGAAGAATATGGTGGTGGTGCTTGGTTAATGGTTGGACTCTGATTTTAGTAGTATTTTCCAAACTTAACTTTCTGCTATTTGTAGATCTTGCTGTGCAATTAAAATTTTTTCAATAAGTCACTGAGCTGACAATTAGAAACTTTCTTCTAATTCCACCCTGAAAGTGTTCACATACATTTTTGCTTTTGCCAGTAGTTTCAAATTTATTTCTATGTGATGATGCTTCCAAAGTGATTGACAGTATTAATTTGATCATATAAAAATGCTTAAAATCCTTTTTTTTTTCATTCTGCTCTCTCATTTTCAAAGAGAAGCAAAAGAATTTCTTTCTTTACCTACCTATACATCCTTACTATGCTGGCATTTTCAAAGAGAAGCAAAAGAATTTCTTTCTTTACCTACCTATACATCCTTACTATGCTGGCATTGAAAAAACCAGTATCAGTACCTAATTAGTCCTCTTTTCTGTCCTCAACAATAAGTTGTCAAACTGATGTTGCAAGACTTTTCTAGACTCCTCCTTCCCCAAAACCCAGATCCTGTGAGTGACATAGATGACCAAAGTAAGTCATAGACAGCCAAAAGGATTTTCTCTTAGTGTGAGCACTGCAAAGAAAAGACACAAAGCTGCCCCGTTACCTGTTCTTCACTGGATAGCTATTGAAGATTGACCTAAAAGCAAACAAGTGGATTTACTAGTTATAGTACAAATCTTAAATTTAGATGGCTAGGTTCCTGAACTTTGCTTTCTGGTTTTTCATTAAAGCCCTCTCAAACTTTACTGTACTAGCACTATTCCAGCTAGGTCGGTTAGCATGTAATTATTTCCATGTCAGCCAAGATGACTACTTAGGGTGAATTCACTGTATATCATATAGAAAATAACAGAGTAGAATTCACTACTCAAAAACAAAGCCATGCAGTGTTTTTAAATTATTCAAGTAGTTAAACATGATCTTTGGGGACAGTCATGCAAATCTGATATATTTCATTTGAATTTGGATTTTGTTCTTTTGTGTTCCTAGGGGAAAAGAACAAAAATAAACCAAATAAAAACTACATATGTCACTTCTCAAAAGTAGAGATTTCGAAGTCAGTAATAAGAGATACCGACTGTCAACAGACCAGTAAATTTTANTTTTATTTTTATTATTAAATATTGATCTCAGTGATTTTAAGTTAATGAATTCTTACATGATTAACCTCTTCACAAGACTTGAATTATTCTTTTATGTCTCTTTCTTTTCTGTTTGCTTATGTAGTGAATCATCAATAAATAATATTCAAGGAGTTTTCTTGTTAATTAAATAAATTTAGATATTACCATTAATTCTTTGAATAAGGATGAGACTGTAAATTTTTTCAGGTGATAAAATTTTGAGAAATATAAGCCTTCTAAATNTGTGATGATGCTTCCAAAGTGATTGACAGTATTAATTTGATCATATAAAAATGCTTAAAATCCTTTTTTTTTTCATTCTGCTCTCTCATTTTCAAAGAGAAGCAAAAGAATTTCTTTCTTTACCTACCTATACATCCTTACTATGCTGGCATTTTCAAAGAGAAGCAAAAGAATTTCTTTCTTTACCTCCCTATACATCCTTACTATGCTGGCATTGAAAAAACCAGTATCAGTACCTAATTAGTCCTCTTTTCTGTCCTCAACAATAAGTTGTCAAACTGATGTTGCAAGACTTTTCTAGACTCCTCCTTCCCCAAAACCCAGATCCTGTGAGTGACATAGATGACCAAAGTAAGTCATAGACAGCCAAAAGGATTTTCTCTTAGTGTGAGCACTGCAAAGAAAAGACACAAAGCTGCCCCGTTACCTGTTCTTCACTGGATAGCTATTGAAGATTGACCTAAAAGCAAACAAGTGGATTTACTAGTTATAGTACAAATCTTAAATTTAGATGGCTAGGTTCCTGAACTTTGCTTTCTGGTTTTTCATTAAAGCCCTCTCAAACTTTACTGTACTAGCACTATTCCAGCTAGGTCGGTTAGCATGTAATTATTTCCATGTCAGCCAAGATGACTACTTAGGGTGAATTCACTGTATATCATATAGAAAATAACAGAGTAGAATTCACTACTCAAAAACAAAGCCATGCAGTGTTTTTAAATTATTCAAGTAGTTAAACATGATCTTTGGGGACAGTCATGCAAATCTGATATATTTCATTTGAATTTGGATTTTGTTCTTTTGTGTTCCTAGGGGAAAAGAACAAAAATAAACCAAATAAAAACTACATATGTCACTTCTCAAAAGTAGAGATTTCGAAGTCAGTAATAAGAGATACCGACTGTCAACAGACCAGTAAATTTTAACTTCCTTCTTTTGCATTCTTTCTCTAGATATGTTGTATACCTGAAAAAGGATTGGGAGAGAAACCACAGATGTATCTTTTTATTAAGGGCAATCCATTTTTATTAAATTTGTATGAAAAGAGAAGTAAAACTTCATGTCATTCAAATAATTTCACTAACCAAATTACAAGCTCATAAAAGTCAATCCTCCTGACAAAATTTTTAAAGTACCTTTTCATTTTGTTTAATAAAACTTGATTTTTTATGAAGCCTTACACCTATAAAAGGTAAAGGCAGTTTTTATTATTGAATTTTTTANAATTAAGAACTGACACAGAGGAAATAGTGTAGAGGTCTGGTAGATTTGACATTATCAACTTGCTGACTGATATTGCTCCTGGAAACATTTCATCATGAGTATTTTTTACTCAAAACTTGAAATATTATAAGTGCACCCTTCAAAAACTGGATTGCAACTGGCAAAAACACAGTTGGGGAACAAAAGGAATCTGCTACATGAGCTGAACTGGATCTTTGCAGCACAGATAAGACTGTGTGGCTTCTGCATCTGATTTGCCCTCATGGACTAAATACGTAAGAAGGATGAGGAGAGATGGATGTATTACTTTTAAGATGGAAATCACAGGATTAAATTGTGTTACAAAAATTATTGTTAATTTCTGTATGTGGCAGGGGGTTCTGGAGGATGAGCTGCTAGGTAATATTGAGAGCTAGGTGATTAATGATTTGAGGATTCTGCCCCAGATTGCTGAATCTCTGCAATTTGCACAGAGTGAAGGTGTGCAGTTAGTTATCTATTAAATGCACATAAAGCAGTCTGAAAACCTCAAATGAGAGATGCTTCTGATACCTTGAGTAGGCAAAAATACAATTCATTTTCTTTTCAAACTGCAATCTTTACTGCATGGACCATAAAATTTTAAAACATTTGGTTGTGGTGGTCAAAAACTAACCGGTCCCCGTTTGATGGGGATGCAAACAAGAACAACTTTTATTGAAACTATAACACACAATATATATGCTCAGTAAATGAATATTCATCTCAGGGTTTGACTTATGCTAAACATGGGAGGAAATATTACAAGTAGGGGATAACACTGGAAGAAGTTGTTATAACTTGAAGATAACACACGATTAACTATGCAGAGACATATGGTAATGAACACAGAAACACAATAGAGCCCTCATCTAGGTTCAGGGTGTATCCCCAAAGTCTAGGCAGTTCCATACATCTGGGAGATAAGGAGGCAACAGAGTTTTGCAGTCCTTTATCTGTCAAGAGATGTCCATTCAGGTTTCCTCAACATCCCTGTTAACTCCTTCGTTGCCAAGCGGTTTTGTATTCCAACATTTGGTAAATCACAGTTTCAGCATGGTACATAAATATAATTCAGATCAAAACATTATCAGCATATCTTGTCCTGTCTGGACATTAGACTGCCTAAAAGGTTCATGTTTGTTGCATAGTTGTGGCTAAGCACATTTACCTCATGGAAAAGGGAATGCCACCTAAAGTGTAAGGGTTCAGAGAGCAAGGAAATCTAGGTCAATGCACTGAATGGGGTGAATTTGAGTGTGGTAGTCATCTCTCTGTTGGTACTGGCATGAGACAAAGAAGAAATGCATTTGCTACAGAGGTTAATTTAGAAATACATGATGAGGTTGTCAGTGGTGGATACCTTAGACTGCAAGCTGCCTCCTCTTCTCCTTAATGGGTACAGCAAGGACTCTAAATTAGGAAAGAAGGTTCACTGAACTCCCATTATCTCACGGTTGTCACATATCTCAACATGGACATTCCTCTATGCACACTTTCACTTTATCTCTTTTTTATTTAGAATGTGTACTATTTGCGTATGTGATTAGAGCCTACATACTTAGTCTGAGAACATATATGTTTTTATCAGAATTAAGCTCTAAATTCCTACACAGAAAAAATCTCCAAATTACTACACAGAAAGATGATGTTTCCCACTCTAGGAAGAAAGAGATTAATGATTTAGGACTAGGGCCCTTAAGGAAAGGTTTGTTTATGAGTCAGATGTTTCAGGACATGGAGTAATTTTCCATTTTCACAACAATTATTCTCTCAGTAATTTTTTATTTGATACAACTAGCAGTTCAAGGTTCATTGATTTCCCATTTAATTTTGGTGTGTTTTAATTATATTATATATAACATAATACCAGTTAAAATAAACAAAGGTTTTTTGGCTCTTTTCCACTTATCTTTTGGATTTAGAATTCCACTCTTTGCTCATTTCAGTAAACCTTCAGTCATAGAAATTGTGCAAATTAGAATCAAGTCTAAAGTTCAAATGAAGATAATGATAATACTTTGTGATATAAGAAAGTGTAAATTCTTGTCATTGTGTGCAATGATTGCTTCTTCAGTTCCAAAATAACATGGTGGCTTTGTGGCAACTAAAACATAATGGATATTATTTTGCATGAGTTAAATCATGGCAGAGTTGAATATATTTTGGACCTGTATACACTATTCCTTGTTCTTGAGTTTGGAAAAAGTTAGAGCTTGAAGCTGTAGGTAAAGGGAAAAGTTTAATCTCTGGTCTCCATGAAAAATAGCTTTTCTATAGTTTTCTCATTTAAACAAGAATTTTTTCATCAGAGAGCATATGTTCTTATTCATGGGAGTATAGTCATGCGTTACTGTGTTCATTCTAGGCGTGTTGTCATGCCAAGGTCAAAACTGACATCTTTAAATCAAATTCAATAGCCATCAGGTGGACAGTAGTGATCTTAGAGCACCCACAACAGCAAGACAATAATTTTCTATGTAGTTTGCAAACCAGTATTACTATATTCATATAAAAAAAAAAATCATCACTTATTATGAAGTGGAGAAAAATGGGTATAGAAGGTTTTCAGAAAAGTTTGTATCCAACAGCTCTTGATTACAGACTTTTAATAAAACTGTTAATCTTTAGTCACTCCATATTCATATTCTGTTGATGGTCTATTGTATGAGAATAGATAACAAGAGCTATCATATTGAATGTGAACAACATTATTTCAATTCCTGACTCTGACATTCTGTTGAGAAAGATATTCTGCATGAGTGATGTTACGATCATGCTTTTATGAGAAAAGAGGCATCAGATCTAAAGCAACTGCTAATGCTCTGTGCAGATATTCCCTTTACATATCCAGAATAATCAGCACATATAGTGTTAAAATATGTAAAATGTACACAAAAATTTGAAATATGAAAGAGAACATGAATCTGCTCTTCAAGAAACTGGTGAGCACTATTCAGGTTTCTGGGGACATAATGATTTGCTGGTTTATAGAAAACAAAATGGGAGACTTGCTTGGGTGTAAATAGCTGCCAGCCATCATAGTTTTGGAATGAGGATCAAGAGGATTATGCATAATTCAAAGACACAGTTCAAGAAAAGCAAAGGTTTCTAACATTAACAACAGTATCACCCAGCACTTGTTATCAAGCTCTATGTTATAGAAGGTGTTTTAGTCTTCTTTTTTACATTAATAAACATCCTTAATGATTAAGGCATGGTAGCAGAACTGAATTAAAATCAGGTTTTCTTTATTTATAAAATAGCTTTAAGATTTGATTATCAATATTTGATCAGTAAAATCCAAAGGATTTTATTTGAATTGAAATTCAAATGAAATTGCAGATCTGCATATATATTTCTTTAAAAAAAACCCAATAACAATTAATTGACTCAGTTTACAGCATGACAATTATCAGGAAAAAGAAAAAGCAGTAAAGGAAAGAAAAAGTAGCAGTGAATGAAGTGTGAGATCATATTTTGACATGCATAGACATTATTTCTATTTAAGTCTGAAATCCATTCTGCAATTCTACCAAGAGACTTCTTCAAACAAGACTTTGAAATGCCAAATCCATACTGCTCAAATACTGCATCCATATATGAGAGGCCTGAAGCTAACATCTGAATAGTCCAGTTTATGTCCAGCTCAGCAGCTGGTTCTTCACTAGGTAACATGTTTGCTACCATGAACTGAGTCTTTAGCTGCCCTTCAGTGTTGCTGTGTGTTTTATTTCATGAAAATTTAAAGCAATGTATTGTATTCCATCTGACCTTGTGAAAAACCAAACAAGGAGATAAAAACACAGGATATTACATTTCACAGATGCCTGAGTCTATCATCATAATCATCATCAAAATCAAACAAAGAAAAATATAATGGATTTTTAGTAGGGTGGTGACACTTTGACAGGGCTGCATTTATCATTAGGTCTCTTTAATACAGTCTGTGTTTTAGAAGCTCATGCTGAGTTGATGAGGACTTTTCTCTCAAGTCTACATTCTGATGACTGATATTATCATTGGTTTGTGTGGCTGTGTATACACATTCACAAATGAACTTGCATCTTATTAAATCTCAGATTTACACTTCTGCTGGCAGCATTCCCAAGATTCTGACCTGAAGAGGCCAAACTTGCCAAAAACACAAAGAAAAGCAAATATACATCACTAAACTTGTAGTGAACATTTAAAGTATGAACATACAGTAACTGTAATGGAGAATCACTAAGGGTTTTTGTCATTTGGTTCAAATGCTCAAAAGGCATGTTATGGTTCATCTGGATAAAACTGAAAACAAAAGGTGAATTTGACAGACTTTTGATATACTTCCATGAAAGTATGTTAGCTTTGCATATTTAGATCTAAGTCCACATTTGCGCTTTACTTTGACTTTATATCAATGCTTTTGACTGTAGTAAATTCTATAGGAGAACGCCTTTGACTTAGGTTTTTGATTTGTGCTACTGTAGACTGCAAAATGCAGATATAAAAGAGTGACGGTTCTTTCAGGGACCTGAATCATGATTATTTTCAAAGTCATGTTATATTGCATTGAATTGATATTTATTTTTTTAAAAAATTTCATTAACATGGTCACAGGTATTTATTGTCATCTGGCCAAAAGGAATTTTAATTTAAAACATTATTTTAAAATTTTAAATCTCAAAAGGTGTTGAGACTTTAGGCTACNAACTGTTTCATAATATCATGAAGGATAAAGTTACAATTACTAGCACAAAGATCCCACTGAATTCAATAACGTTAACTATTAAGTATATGAGTCAAATATTAATTTAATAAAAATTCTTGAACTTTCTTTGATTTTATTTTTTTACTCAAACAATTAGTGAAATGGTGAAAAGATAATTAATTTACGGGAAGTGTTCTTTGTTCCATTTGTTTTACCCTTTTTTTCCACATTTTTTGGACATTACAGGCACAAGTAGTTTTTTTGCTTTATATAAAAATTATTGTCATTCACAAATGTAATATGGTGTTACTGTAAAAATAGATTTTACAACATCACAGATTCCTATTTTATACATTGATATGAAGCTTCAGAAAAACAAGTGGCCATTGTAAGCAACACAGTACACGCTCCTTATCTTACTCTCTACTTTTTTAATGAATGTCAGCTCCTACCTAAGACATGACTGTCGTATGCAAGCACAATTTTAGGAGGAAATTCTTATTTAAACTGCTTTACCAGTAGTAACACTTTTTCAAAAATTTAACATTGAATCATTAACTTCTATAATTTTTCACCATTATGTTAGTTAAATTGGATAATCTTTATTTTCAATTAACCTGGTGGTGGTAAAGAGGAGTATCTGATAGACCTGAATCTAACTGAGGACTGAGTTTTGTGATAAGATTAATTACCAGAGTTGTCATTTACCTTGAAAAAAATGTATTGCTATCTGAATTTGCTAGTAATGTTATTTCTGAATTGATTTTCATGAGAAAAAATTGATAAGTGAGGTTGTCATAAGAGTGAATAATAGAGGATTGATATTTTTTTTCTTAAAAATTTGCAACTGCTAGTGTATTGTTTTCTCTGCTTCTACATTACCAGCCAAGACTTGTGACAGTGTTGCCAGAGCACACTCAGAGTTGTCTGAGCTAAGACATGACAGCAGTTTTCATCATCATAAAGTGTTACCATGTTAGGATATACATCTGGGACACAGCCCAAAGGAATCACAAATCTAAAGTAAATGGTAAGCAAAAGTAAACATGAGATGCCAATACCAGTTTCTGACAGCACACTTAGGAAATCCTCTAGAAATTGCAGTGTCAAATTAACTTCACTACCTAAATTCAGTACCTAAGCAAGTCTGGTATTTGTATCTCTGTAAACTTAAGCCTCCTATAGAGGAGCTATTGGCTTATGTAAAACAGACTGAGGAGATGAAAATCAACATATTGTCTCTATGGAACTTGCAAAAGTGATGTCCTTGTTTTCTTTCTCACAAGTTAGGATGTTTTCCATAGGGATATAGTTAACAGAGTGAATTTCCATAAGTAGCCTTTGACCATAGAAGCTGCAGTTTTGAACATTATTACCACTGATCACAGTCAGCTGGAAACCTGTCACATACAACAAACTGAAAGTGATGAAGCCATGTCTGTACCTGGATGGGAGAACTCCAGATGGCTCCTTCCCGTTACAACAACTGGTTATCACTGACTGAGAATATGACATTCTTTCCTTTGGCTTGATAGTGAATGTTTGGTTAAAGGTCAAGATGTACCTGGAAGTGCAAGTTTTCAGATGTTGCATAATAATATTTTTTAGGAGATCCTACTCCACTTTCCTCTACAGGGTAGGTGTTTAAAACCTGTTCCTCTGTGTAAGTGAGAATCTGATTAATACTTTTTTTCCTTTAGAAGTTCTTCCAGAATTGGCAGTGGCTAGTAGGATAGTAAAGATACGATGTCATCTGTTGCTCTGAACTCTTGACTAATTCTTGACTTCATGCTATAATAAAAGTTGAATTTCAACTTAAAATGACTGTTTAACATTAATGGTTGAAGTTATATAAAATATAGGTCTGTACACAAAGGTTTTGGGGAAAATATGGTATGATTCAATTCCATATATATTAATAAATATCAAGAATGCATTGTACTTTTATTCAGTATTATTTGCAAATAACTGTCAATGAAAAGAATCTTAAGGAACAGGACACTTCACAGATTAAACTGTGGGGTTTAAAAATTATTACATAAGAAAGTAATGAGTTTAACTCAACTATGTAGCTGCTTTATTACCAGACTAATTTTTTGTGACCTGCATGAAATGAATGTCAGCTTTTCGTAGTTTGGTGCCTACACCCCAGTAGAACACCAGATTTCACTACTTGGGCTCTACTTTTGGCAGTCCCAGATGGCAACTTGGCTTTGCTTATAAATAGTTGGCCTATTTTCTTACATCCATAGTAGATTTCTCCAGAACCAAAAGATTTTGTTTGTGCCTGCAATTTGCAGTGCTGTCATTTAATAAGTGTTGAGTTAGTGAATAAACTATAGAATGTCTGAACAAAACATCACACCTTGCATTGGCTCAAAATGTATAAAGAATTTTAAAAATTATACTACTGAATATATTCTGCTTCACTGTTTTTTTTTCCTTCTATGTCATTTTAACATGTCAATTACAACTAAATACTTGTTCACTATTGATACCAAAGTGTTGCCTGTAATCTCTCAAAATCTCTAGTGTGATATACTTGACATTTCCCCATGATTCTTACGAAGTTCCAAACTTGTTCTGAATTTATGGCATTATGCCCTTTTTAAAAAAAAATATCATTCCTCTTCTCAGTCCTTGGGGCCAAAGAGTAATTGGCAGGGTTTATGGGTCTTCTGCACTGGTAGTTACATCGTTTGCTTTCCCAAACTGCTTTATTCCTCTCTTGGCACAGGACAATGTGTGCCCTTGGCCCTTCCTACAATCGCATGAAACAGCACCAACAGCAGACTGTGGTGATAACAGCCAGTTTGGCATCAGAAGAGACAGCATCAGGAGCCTCAGCAGGAGCAGAGAACACCTTTTATGTTCTCACTGCATCACAATGCTAACATGCTTTCAGCTTTCTTGTGCGAAGGAGGCTCTTCTGGTTTGATTAGTTCTGTTTCAGTTTCTCTGCATGGAAATTCTTTATTTAAAGAAGGGAGAGGATGAAAGCTATTTTTTATGCCTTTTTTAAAAATGCATTTGAATTCTGCTATGAAGGTTTGCATTGCAGAAGTATTTTGTAAATGGAACCCACACAGTTCTCTATATAGATCAACCACAGCAAATGAAATTAATACAGTAGAACAGTACAAAAACAGAAATTGGCTGAAAATAACACTGTAAAATACTTAGTATGTTCTTTTAATGAAAGAAAATATTACAGTAGTTTTTTCCAAGTTACTTAGAATGTGCCAAGTGAAACAACTCATGGCACTTCCCTGTTGAGATTGCTCTGTTATTTAACAGATCTTACTCAGGAAATGTATATTTTATATCACTTTACATTTTTCACCCTCAATTTTACCATAGGCAGTGCTTTTACCAGCTGATACTATTCTTTTGTGGAATTAACCATTTCAAAAATTAAAGTCTTTGACTCACTGTTTTTTAAAAAAAAAATATTTTATTACAGGAAAACTCTGTTGGAGTACTAAGTTGAATGAAATTCCTATTTTAATGAATTCATATAATTCAGAAAAATAATGAAGGTTGCTGAAGACAGTATTCCATTAATTTGTATTAAAGTCAGTATTTAAAAAAAAATCAAACAGAGTATTGCATATTACTGTTAGGTTGTGAATTATTCATACAGTGATGCCTTTGGTCTCTCACCAAATCTAGATATTTTTACCTGCAGTATTCTTCAAAAGACTTTCCAAGAATTCTATTTTCATATAACTACACCTTCTCACTGGTTAAATAGTTTCAATCTAAGTGAGAAATAGCTGAAATGTCTTCAATATACTGTCTCCCAGTTCAGTCTCAAATCACTTTTACCTATAATTAATTGCTGATCTATGGCAAGTGTTGCTGGTCACCATGCAATTAAGACAGATAGGATTGACTAATATAGCAGGAATTAATAGTTTTCCTTGTGTTTCACTATTAATAAAACTGGGAACAACCATCTGCCATTGATTTCCTTCATGTTCTTCTTTTACTCTACAACAGTTCTATTAAAAAACACATTCCTTATAATTTCCTTCCTAAGCAGTGGAAATTTGCTATGGATAGTAAGTCAGCAAATGAGAAAAATATGGAATTATGAACTTTTTGCAAAGTAATTTCTCTTAGTGTTTTATTGTATTATTTTTTCTTATAACACAAGTTGAGCAAGGTCCCATCTGAAAATTTATAAGACTATATAAGTCATTATAATAGAATCAAAGTTTACCATGATTAAGAATAAATAAATTCTAAACTACCGTTAGTATAATTCTGAACATTAATGAAGGTGTGGCAAGGTGTGAAGGAGGTCCCTTTTTCTCTTACAGCACAAAAAGTAGATTGCCACCTGGGTCTTGCAACATATCTGTAAATAACAGATAGAACCAATTATGTTGGTGTTCTGCTGCCATGCATTAAAATGAAATGCAGCAGTAAGTAGGATTTATAGCAGAGCACACAATTTTGGTTTCTAAAGCTGATAAACAGAAAAACTGAGGTGCAGCTTTACAGAGAAACAAGTCATCAAGATTTGCTTGCATAAGAGAAGAAAGCTGTGGCTAGTTTTATATAATGATGTTTGCCTAACAAAATAGTACATTTAAAGGTCAGCTTAGGAGTGGAAATATGATTTCAAGGGTGTTCCTTTGCTTTTGTTGTACAATTCAAGTGACATAAACACAGTAGAATTTTGAGTGAAATCATACCATTATCGTTTCTTAAAATAGTAGTTTAAAACAACAACAACAACAACAACAACAACAAAACCAAAACAATAAAACAAAAGATTTCTTTATCATATATTATAAAGCAAAAAGAAGTAAGAGCCAACTGTTTTGGGAAGGTGACTTTGCAAAGATGACAAAGACTATATGGGATCAGATAACATAGAAGTCTCATATTGTGCCTTAAAATATTCAATTTACAAATCATAGTAAATCGAGATTGACTTCTTGTCCTTCATTTTTTTAGATAGGTATAAATTATCTTAAAGCATATTTGTATTTTCCCCCATGCTTCTCCTCGCCCCCCATCTCTGTTTCCTGATCATTGGAAGAAAAAAGCAGAGTTTTGGTGGTTTTTTGTTTTGTTTTGTTTTGGTTTTTGTTTAAATTAAAAAAAAAAAAAAGTTTTTGGTTAAGGCAGATGTTTTGTCTTTAACTCAGTTTCTATGGTTACAAAATTCTTCAGTACTTTCAGTACGAAACCAATATCAGCTATGAAAGTCTCAAAAATAAAGTGCTTGACTGAAAAGAAGTAGCACAGAAGCATGCCTAAGGGTATATCTGGATCTATAATTTTAGAGGAATAATTTCTTAAAGTTGACAAAATTAGCATGAAACCTTTAGATGCAGTAAGCAAAGCAAACAAGGGCAGGGGGAAATAAAATTCAGTGTCTCTATAGTTGCTGTAAAATATTCACTTTTGTCCTGTATTTCATTCCATAAGAATGCAGAGTGTTCTCTTGTGAAAGCAATGAAGGATATTGGATTCAAGATGATATGGAGCAACCAGGCAAGCCTCTCCGTTTCTACAAAGCTAGTAATACTCTGGTCTGTACTTTGATGATGATCCTTAGAAAGGAACTTGTCTTGCCCTACTTGAGGATTTCTTTGTGATTACTGTCTGGGAGCAGCAGGATTTCATAAAATTTTCCCTGAGCTTTTCCCTTCAACATTTTTTCTTTGTAAACATTCCCAATCTCTTCCCCCAGATGTCTGTTCCTGGGAATACTCTTGCTGAATTTCTCCTGCTTATCTAATCTCAGCATGTATTTCTTTAGCATAGTGGTTATTTCATCAGTTGTAAGACATCTTTAGTTAGTCTTTAATAAGAACTCTTAATTCTATATTATCATCTCTCATCTCTATACTACCATTACTCTCAAGTTTTCCTTCAGTGTTATTGTTTTCCCTTAGTTCTTTGTTTTTTCTGAGAACAAGGTTTTTGGTTCATTTTTGCTTTATCAAGAATCTGAAGTTCCAGAACAAAACACAAAGAAATTCATATCTGAGACACTCAGAAGTATTTCAGCACTTTCACAAAGACTGTAAACAGTCTTGCTACTTAATGATGACAGACACAGTTCTCTTTCTGATGGCCTTTCACTGCTTCCAGCATTAGCATCAAATGTTTGCAAATCTTCAGAAACAGATTTAAAATATTTACAAGGCTTTGAGTGTTTTACTGTCACCTTGTGACACCATTGATCTTGAATGTGGGTGCTTGCCTGGATTTTGCAATGCTTAAAATATTTAAGGTCTGTAGTCTTCTTTGAATATAACAAAATGAAAGAAAGAGTAAACTGACATGCTTCTAAAGAAAAACAACTTAGTTCATGCAGTAAAATAGAGTCTCACATAACTACCACTGAAAAATCCTTTAGAAAGTAATTTTTGAGGAGATAAATTGAGGGTCACAGAGGGGAGGAAGGATATGTGAAGAAAGCAGAAAATCTTTTCTAATAAGCAACGGACAAGAGATGTAAAATATAAAGAATGCTAAAGAATCTTGAAGTAGTTGTGCATTCATTAAATCAGTGTTTAAACATCATAATGACAACCTTTCCTTATTGATATTATTAATTCTGCAACTCTAAATTTATATACTAATGTTAAGACTGTTTCCCATGAAATATCTGTCAAACAGATATACAGGTGAGCTCTGTACTTCCGTCTGCCTATGAGATACACCAGGTACTAAATCTGGAAACAGTTTATATGCAAAGCCCTTTATAAGTTGCTGAAGACAGTAGATTAGGCTGTGAAAAGTACTTTTGTCAAAGCTTTACCCTAAACCCTGGCAATTAACATACCATCTACCTCTAATTTCATTAGGAATATAGAAATAAAGGCCTCAAAAGTTTCATTTTAATGTCTATATGATTTCTAATATTAGGCATTCCTTCATTGCAATCTAAAGCCATTTTTGCCACACCAGAGCAACTGAGCTTGAATAATTGTCCTCTCTTCTCCGTTTACATAATATGTAGACATGAGGAAAAAGTGATCACTGAAAGCAGGGAGCTACTGGATCTCTTAGCCCACAATAATTTATATATGCATTATTGTAGCATCCTCCAGTTACATAATTTTTAATTATAATTTTTATATATAGGATATAAGAGACAGAAGTTCAACTTCCTAGTGCTTAAATCACTGGGTTATTATCCAGTTGTTAGAAGTGATTGCAGCTGTGATGCTTTTCTTAGTTTTCTACTTCCAAATTTGGAAAGCTCTGGGTTTACTCTCATAATGAAAAACAAAAATCATGAGAGTGGCAAAACCTTAAATGAGGTATCTTTTCCCAATTTGATTTGTCAATCTGTCTTCTCAGATTCCACTTGAACCTCTTAGAAAGAGATTGTAATATTTACTATGTAGTCTAAGATAGGCTATAAAACTGCATAGCTAAAACTAATTAATTTTCTGTTAGCTTGTAGATCATTGAATCTCATTCTTTCTCTCATTCTTCCAGTATCCATAAATAGTAAACTATATCAACTACTGATATGAACTTACCATTTTTATTGTAGTGCTTTCAACATATAATTCAAAGTACAAAACTGTAATGCATTGGTTCCTCTTTACTTTATCAAGAGCCTGAAGTTCCAAAACAGATTTAAGAACCTAGGCACTCTAAAATGGTTCTTACTGTTTTTTTTGTTTTTGTTTTTGTTTGTTGGTTTTTGTTTGTTTGTTTGTTTGGGTTTTTTTGTTTGGTTTTTTATTTGGTTTTTGGTTTGGTTTTTTTGTTGTTGTTTTGGTTTTTTGTTTGTTTTTTTTGTTGTTGTTGCTGCTGTTGTTTTGGGTTTTTTGTTTTTATTTTTTTTTTGTTTTGTTTTGGTTTTTGTTTTGGTTTTTGTTTTGTTTTTGGTTTTTTTTTTGTTTTTTAAGACTATAATCACCTTCTGAAGTGAAAAAGCAGTTGGAAGGGAAAAAAAGTTAGAAGAAAAGACAATTTTAAAAAAAAAAGGCACTACAGACAAGAACTCCAAAATGGTCTTTTGCTATCCGGTCTCTCAATCTACAAGTACAGCTTAGCAGAAAGTCAGATTCATATATCCAAGTCTTTCTAAACCATCAGGTTTGACCAATTCAAGTTTATGAAACTTTTCTATAGGTTTATTAATTTCTGAGTGATGATGTATCAATTCAAATTAATCCATGTTCACAGTAGGAAGAGTTGATTCTTCTTTTATTCTCAAGAAGGTCATGCATGAATCAGTAATTACAAAGCATTGTTCAGCTCCTCCACTTTTGTTTTGTGAGGGGATTAATAGCCATCCTTCAGACATCACCTGCTTCCTGTTTGTCAAAGGGATACCAAGGGCTGGAAGTTCTGCTGGATGACTAAGGGCAAGACAGAATTTGATGACCTAGCAGCACCTTTGGACTCATGTAAGGGGAGGAAAAACAAGTGCTAGTTTGTACACCTGATCCTCCCAAGCATTCCACCCAGTCCTTCTTTGGACACAGGTTTCTTGTTATCCTTCTCAGCTTAGCTGGTTGCCTAGACCTAAGGCAAATAGATTGTGCTGTTTCAGAAAACTGTACTTTAATATCATTTGAATGTGTCTCCCTTTGCTCACCTGTCACACCTGAATAAACAACAAGGCTATCTTTCAGCAAGTCTGCCATTTGTATTTATCCAGACTGGTGAAAATATTGTTCCTGATTTTGTTAATAGCACCCAGATTTAAGTGTTCTCAGCTGCATGAAGATGGTAACATTGGACCAAATAAATTCAGAATTACGAAAAAAAAAATTCAAATTCGTAGAATATTGAAACTACTAATGCTTTATAGTTGATGAAAATAGTAAGTTTGAAAAGAATAAGTTTGTATTCTTTAGTCGCAGTTTCACTATCAAGATTGAGCACCACATAATCCTTTATATATTCCCAAGGAGGCATTTAACAAAGTGCTTATTCTGGTAGTTAAAATAAAGGTATCTTTCAAAGTTCAACCACCTCATTATTTTAACTGAT
>VXAU01005405.1:54629-128973 GCA_013399695.1 Formicarius rufipectus
GAATTGCAATAATAACGTGTATATTAAATTGATATACAATTCACAAAATAGTAATTTAAAATTCTTATAGTAAATTTTTACAGATGAAATTTATAAACCATTATTCCAATCATGGTATGAAAAGAACACTTCTGTGCGCTGTGGAAACTGTTATCTGTTACGTCAATTGAAAGAGAATAATTTTCAAAATATGATTACTGAATATTTTCTTCAAGCAGCCTACAGTTAAAATTACTCACAGAAATTATCTGGCAAGATAGAAATATAGATAATTTGTTTCGTAACATGAGAAATACCCATAAGTAGTAGAAGAAGTAAAAAGACTTAGTATTACACTTAGAAAGATCAGACTAGTCCTAAAGAAATTAACTTTTTTTTTTTTTTCCATATTATGAAAACTGAGAGTAATAGGAGGTTAAAATAAACTTCTCCAAAGGTAGTCAGTTGGGAATAGTGGAGTTTCACAAGATTGATTTCTTTGTAAATTATTGTTGTTCCATTAAAGCCTGAATTCATGTAAAGGTGGTTTTTTGTGAATTTAAGGATCTTAGAAATCAATACATGATTGTTTTTTTGTTTGTTTTTGTTTGTTTGTTTGTTTTGTTTTTTGTTTTTTTTTTTAATACCTAGCTTGTTTTCTTCTTGGAAATAAAAACATGAAGGAGATAATAATGTATAATTTTGGTTTTATCATTAGCCATATTATATTACAGTACATCCATGGGCAATACAAGACTTAAGTTGTGTAGATAATTTTACAATGAACATTCCTGGGTGAAGTATGCACATATATATATATATATTTAATTTTCATTACAGTTAGTTTAAAGCATTAGGAAAGACTTTAGAAAGACTAACAGTTCTGTCAGGGAAATTCCTGCTTTCAGTAAAAAACAGGCAAACTACAAATCAACAAACGGTTTGGTACAGTTAAATTTTTTACTTCTCTTGGAAGTCTTTCTTCTGGGACAGAGTTCATTTGTTCATCTCTTGTTGTACAGAGCTATGAACCAATATTTTGTATGAAGCTCTTCCTATGAGCTGAATTAATTAACTGCAGAGAAGTTATATGTGAACAACTGTCTTTGGCTGCCTCTCTGGCAACTCTAATATCTATATTCTGGTTTTTTGCATGTTTGGGTGCTAATGTTTCTTTTCCTTGTTTATTTCACAGATTAGTATTTTCAGTTTAGGTACATTAAAATCATCGGGTTTGCCTCTCTTTCCAGAACTGTTAATTATTCAAACATGTATTCCAAGCAAGATCTCTACATGAAAGTAAATGGCACTGACATTAACTCAGTTGGTTAAAGCATGGTGTTGATAATACCAAGGCCCTGGGCGTTTGACCCCCATATGGGCCATTTGCTTAAGAGTTGAACTCAATGATCCTTGTGGGTCCATTCCAACTCTGCATATTCTGAAAAATCCTGAAATGTTGTTTGTTCATTAATTTTTAATATATTAAAATTAAAATAGTTATAAAAAATATCTAAAAAGGAAATGGGTAGTGACTAGGGCTGTGGAACCTAGATATAGAGTACCATGACTTTTTTTGTACAGTTTTCATGCTGGATCGTATCACTAATTATGTTACACAGAATTTGAATTTAGATAATCTGTTGGCTTTTAAAAAAAAAAAAAGTCTTTTATTTATCATAAAAATAGAATTTTGAAGTACAGATGAAACTATCCATAGAGTTAAGCTGAATTTGCCAAATAATTTCAGTCTAAACAAAAGTGACAATGTATCTAATCGAGCATCCTAAAAAAAATTAACGCGTTGCAAAATTAGTTATTTGCTACCCTTTTGTTTCAGATCATTTATCTTAAAAGTCAAGTAAATGAGCAATTATATTACAAATTTTAAAGATGAATAGAGCATAATGAACTTGATTCAATAGACTCTGAATGTTCAATAAAATTGACTGAAGACACAAGTAATATTTATTATCTGTTCCCAAAGGGGTTTGTAAGTCAACCTTCTACAAAGTAGGTATCATTCTCCAATATAAAAATGTATACAGTGCTTCAAGTATTCATTAGGTTTCAGAAGGAAGCTAAGAAATGTAATGACTCTAATATGCAATGGTAAGATACATTGAATAAATGTGATTGTAGTTCAACTCTCCTATTCCTCAGCATAAGTGGAATTTGGCTTGTCATACTTGTACAGCTGTTCTTTTTGCCTTGTTGTGTCAGAATTGCAACCACATACCATGATCAGGACTTTTTGAATGAACATGATTGCCTAAGTGGTAGGTTTTGTTGCAGGTTTATATATGTCTAAACACAGTTTGGCATATGCTCTTACTTATGAGTAGGTTTTACATGTTGTTTCTAGGAAAAATCAAACTATGTGACCCCTATGCAACAGTATGTTTTCCATGAACAGCAAGGTCCATTTTCTTTTCAACATCTCTATGGGTGCAGGTTTCTAATACATAACTAAAAGGTTCATTTGCACAGCTGAGCCATGTGTATGTCCTTGTATGGTGGACTGATGCTGGTTGGATTCCACTCTATCCCTCCCCTTCCTCAGCTGGACAGGAGAGAGAAAGTAAAATGGATAAAAACTTGTAGGTTAAGACAGTTTGCTAAAACAAAAGTGAATGGTCATGCATGCACAAGCAAAGGAAAAAGCATAAAGAATTTATACTCTATTTCCCATCAGCAAACCATGTCCAGCCACTTCTCAGGAATCTGGGCTTCACCACATGTAGTGGTTGGACTGGAAGGCAAATGTTGTAAATAGAGAACGGCCATGCCTTTCTTCTCCTTTTCTTATCTATTTTTATCTGAGCAGATATCCTGTGGTATGAATATCCCTTTGGTTAATTTTGGTCAGCTGTCCTAGTTGTGTTCCCTCACACGACTTTGCCCATCTCCAGCCTCTTGTCCTCCAGGGTATGGACTGTTGGAGAGACTGTGCTGATGCTGTGTCAGCACTGCTCAGCAGCAGCCTAAACACTTGAGTGTTATCAACACCTTTCTAGCTACTAATACACAGCACAGCACTATGAGA
Organism: Formicarius rufipectus; assembly: GCA_013399695.1. Lineage (NCBI taxonomy): Eukaryota > Metazoa > Chordata > Aves > Passeriformes > Formicariidae > Formicarius > Formicarius rufipectus. The sequence goes on from VXAU01005405.1 coordinate 57,655, forward strand.
GCTGCTGTGGAAAAGATTAACTCCATCTCAGCCAAACTCAATACACCTTAAAATAAGATTTACTTTTGTAATCCTCTAAAACATCTAATGCCACCTGTGTTTGTACCTGTGGGGCCTGTAATATCGTCCCATGCATCTACTTCCAGGGTATCTGCTATAATTACGGAGCCCATTACAATTTCCTGACTGTTTAGCCTGATATCTTAGTAGGGATAGTAAGTTACATAACGCTTTTATAACCACACTTTAATTACTATTTAACTAAACTTGTTTAATTTTGTTCACATATAATGGTCTTTCAGTTTTGAGATGTTAGCCTATTGTTTGACTTTACTGAAATAGATGAGTAGTGAGTCTTTTCTGTACATTATTGTCTAAATATTTCGACTTAAGTTCCTTTTCTTTTTTTTTTTTAAGTCAAATATTTTATTCAGTCCAAAATACAATGTTTAACTTTTTCATTTATGCCAGAAGAAAACAAACCAAAATGAACAATGTGACTCATAATTCAATGTTTGAGGTCTACAATGAATGTTCTAGTCACAAAGGTTTGATTTTGTTGGCGCTCTTGCCAATTAATTTTTTTTAATGAGTTGTTTGGTTTTGTTTTTTTGGTTTTTTTTTTAATCAGCTTCCTTCACAAAAAAAGTTATGATGACTTAGTCATGGACAGCTATACTTCTATACTTTTCTCTCTGCCCAAGAAAAGAATCTTGATCCTACAATGTAAAATTAAATTAGTTCAGAGCTAACAAGTTCTTTTAATATTCTTTCATAAATAAGAGCTACTTAATGTTTTTAATAACATCTATAAAGATTAATTACAATGAAGAACACATTCTAATCCTGTAAGGCCTTTTTATGGAATTTGGGGCTGGGGAGCAATAGAACCTAGGGAGTAAATACACATTTGAGTTCTTTCTGCACTAGTTGCCTGCTAATATCTTCTCCTGGATTTTCCAGTAGGAGGAAATTGTAAGTGTATGATCATCCAAGCTTTTGCTTACACTGAAAAATTCTGCCATAGAAGGGAAAATGAAGATGCACATTATAATGTTAAAGAAATTGTGAGAGAAAAAGAAGAAATTTTTTCTACATTCCCTTTGACCAGACTCTAGCTATTGATTATGATTACTGAAATTAAGAGAGCATGGAACCTGTTTTCACTGATGCCTATTATTTAATGCACTTTTTGGCTTAGCAAAGCAGTTATGCACTTTCTTTTCGCAGAGTCTTTCTGATAGTCACGTGTGTTGGACTTCATTTGAAAATATATTATTTCATATACATAAAAGTTAAGGAGAAAAGCTTAGGAACGGAATGGGAATGTAAAATATTCTACTATGAAGAAGAGAATTTGGGAGAACACTATTCAGAGAATCAAAATAATAAAAATTTTACTGCTATTTACAAATACTCTTATGGTTCATAGGTCTTCATGACAATAGTAACACTTTTGTTAATTAATAAGCTGTACTTTTCTAATTTCTCCCTTTCATATAAAAAAGCTATTATATTTCCATCATTTCAATTTTGATGATAAGAACCCACATTGTGTGGACTTTTTTTCCTTTGTTCTTCATCTTGGTGCCTTTTGGGAAATATATTAATACATGAAACACTAGAATTAAACTGCTGAATTATGTCTTTTGACTTTTCACTAGCCTTCAAATTCTAGAGTCTACAGAACTGCAGACTGTCATATGAGGACAAAGTCACTATTGAGCATGACGAATGATTAATATCCCTGCACGGCTACCCCAAGGAACTGACCTTTGCACTGGTGTTACCTGGATCAGTGCAAAATGCCTAAGTTATCTTTCACTGAAATTACCCTTCACAGCCACAGTGTGGCCAAAATATTGAACAGCTAAGTGAATCACAAAATGATCTTTTTTATGAATAAGTGCAAGCTCTTCATGTATAGTTTTTACAAACAGTAGCTGTGAAGGAGTTGAGGCAAAGGAAATGTGTATTTGTAGGAGAGGAACAATGTATAACGTAGGATTATTTTTCCTTTCTCTCTCACATGGTATTTCTGTTCTTAAATTAATCAGCTGTAATATTAGCAATTACATGAATCATGCTACATTATTTTAACCTTCTTAGTTGTTATATAACAATAGCTTAGAAGCTTTATAAATCACTTTCATTATGTCTGTGAAACTGTTCAATTATTTAATCTTATAAGAACAAACTATTTTCTTGGTTTTCTTTTTTTTGCTTCCCAAAATTTATCACAGCAAATCTGTCTGTCATACTCTGACATCTACATCTTAATAGTAATGCAATTAAAGCTTGCTTACCTTTTTTTTTTTTTTGTTAGTTAGTGAGTTTGTTTGTTTCTTTTATTCTGGGTTATATTTATATCTCATTCCCTAAGAATCCACTCCATGGACTTCCACATAAGCAAACTGTCTATACAGTGTCTGCATCCAGTATTGCATGAGTCCTCTGAGGACGCTGGTTCGAATCCTGGAGGAACTCGCTGTCGCCGTCCGAGCTGCTCGGCCGTGGCAAGATGAGCCTCAGGAGTAAAGGGAGTGGGGCCAGTTCTGCGCACACTGTGCCTCACCTAAAAAATCCATTGCACAGGCTTATCCCAAGATCTTCGTTCGCGAAGTCCAGCCAACAACAACAACAACAACAACTTGCATGAGTTTTTTGTTTCTCCTTTAATTTCTAGGAAAGTCCCCATCATGTGAAGTCAATGGGGAAAACAAAAATGCAGCTAAAAAGCCTATCAAGATGAGTTAGTCTGTCAGGTTAATTCAATACCAGAACAGCCAAAGGCAGAAAAATATTACTGAATTTAACTGTCCAAAGGAATCCCTAAATGTGACTGTGACATTGATTAATTACTTCACATAAAATAGACATATAAAAAGGTCAATGCTTAGTAGTTAAACTTCATTGTTGTAGAGAAAACCTCTGGGGAAAAAAAGAAGAACATTTCTCTATTCAAAAACCTCTATTTGATAAAACGGTATTTCAAAATAGTTGATTTAAAATTTCCAATTTAAGGAAATCACGAGTCCCTGTATTATTCTAGACATATACCATAATAGAGTCAGGAATAAAAAAGGAATAAGTTCCGCAGCTATGTAGGTTCTAAACGGTAGTGGAAACTCGCATGAATTTCTCAACACTGTTTTCAATAGTCTATTAACATTTGCACCATAATGGAAAAATAAGGGTTAAAGAATTTGCCTATTTATATTTAGGAGAATATAAAAGGAATACCAAAGTTGTTCAAACTGCATTTTTTAACTGTAACTGGGCTGATTGAAAAATTCCAAAGGAATAAATAAACACCTATATCAAACACCTTAAAATCTTAAGGAACTGAAATAGCATAGTCTCAGAAGGCTGCTGAGAGAGGTCATGTTGTTTTTGAGGACTTATATTGAAATTCTGTTGGTTTTGGTTGGTTGGTTTGGTTTTTTGTTTGTTTGTTTGTTTTTCTGATAACTATTCTGCAAGGATTACTTGTTTTATTCTTTACACTACAAAAAAAATTAATTCCATTCTTTTCAATACTTTTCAGTGTCATGGCCACTTGCATTCCAAAATTGTAAGTGCTCTTCCTAAGATGGCTGCAACAATTTAATCAGCTATCTTAAATTAATTTAAATTAATTTAGATTAAGATTAAAAACCGTGTATGTATATTGGATATAAGAGCATTTTTCAGGATTGTTTGGTTTGGTTTGATTTGGTTTGATTTGATTTGTTTGGGGGGGAAATCTTAGATATTCTGTTCTTTCTCTTCTTTACCTTATATAGAGATTTTAAGAAATCATATCAGCGTTATAGCTGCTTTTTCCTCTATCAGAAGGTTTAGATAATCATTTACTTCATTCATTGTTGTTCATTAGTTAACACTAGAGCAAGCTCAAAAAAAAAGAGACACATTGAAGTAACAAGACTGATAGCTGTGCTGCTACACGGCTCAGAATTATGAGCTCAATGCCTAAACTGCAGCTCTGAACTGTCCCTAAGCTTTGATTAAGTGCACCTGCTCTCCTCTTACTTGCTTTCTGTAATACCTTTTCTTCTGACAAAACATTCTTCTTTTCCTTCTTTACATAATAACCACTTTGCTGCAGATCTGTGTCAGGGTCTGTGCCAGTGAGATCCATCACAGTGCAAGGGAAAGCAGAACAGGGGGTTGACAACCTCCTGGGGAAGGAAGGTCAACCCTGGCAGAGGTTCCTGCAGAGCTGCCTTCTTGGGATCACAGGCTGCACTCTCACAGCTGGACACACTCAGTGTCGGCAGCCAGATCTTCAGGAGAGCGAGGATACCCTCATGGCCCTGGCAGTCACTTTAAACTCTGAATGAATTCAGCGAGACCACTTCTGTGTTAGATATGCTTGAAACTAGCAACCAATAATTTTTGCTGAGTACCAGATATAAAGAGAGCCAGAACTTCCTCTGAGCCTTCTTGTCATGTTTGACTTATCTATGAACTTCATTTATTTTAAAATCTTAGTGCTTTATCAACCCCCTTCTTGTTCCTCTCAAGTTAAACAATTATTCCCTCTCTCATGAAAGAAGAAAAAACAGTCACAAAATTAGGTTTATAATTTGACATTGGTACAGACTGTGTGTCCTCTCATCACAGACAATAATACTAGATAAACTTTTTAATTATTCATGAAAAATAAAGGTCTCTCTTGGAACTATCACTCCCTGTTTATAGTCACATTTATTTGCACTAGTCCACATGAAATAGACTGTTACAGTCATTACCCAAAACACAGGAAACATATTTCCTTTTTAAAGGAGTATTTCATAATGTAACAGTACTCTAAAAATGAATTTAACACTCAAGAAAAGTGTTGACAGCCTTGGAAATTGATTTGTGTATCTACAGAGGCCACATCACTAACAGAAGTACAAGCTTCCATCATAGTTCTCTAAATATAAGCCAGTTGAATTATTTGCTCTTCTCCCTTACTGAATCTTTAATTAGGAAATGATACAGGAATAAAGCTTATGCAGTTTAAAGTTTCCTGAAATGGGAAAGCAGAGGGAAAGATAACTGAGAACACTTTCTTAATTACTGGATTTCATACTTGTTTATGCTAAATTTTGTGGGTTGATGGATATGCACATGACATAGTGAAATAGCTTAGTAAAAGACATAAGATGATAAAACAGAAAAATTTTTTTAGTTTTATTTTAATGAGACATTCCTGTCCCTAAATATTTCATACTACTCATATGGAGAATATTTCATCCATATTCTTTACTTTCTTCTCAGGCCACCTATGTTAATATACTTTTCAGAAATCAAAGATCTGGATATTTTGACTCTGGAGCCAATCTCCATAGTACTGTCTGTCTATAGGTCCACTGAGCTTTCAACTAGCCAATTGTTGGTTTATTTTTCAATAAATCACAGCAGACCATACATTACTTTTATTTGCCAAAGTTGTCTGCAGATATCAGTGGCTAAGAACTTTACTTTTAAAACCAGTGATTTGCAGTGGAACAATATACTTGTTAACAATGTAGGACTGAACACAATCCATGGTTCTAGAACCTATGCACAAAAGATTAGTCCAGTGACTGCTCCAACCATGACATACTGGTAGGACAAAGTTTCAAATTTGTAGGAATGAACCAGACCTTCAAAACCTTTTTTTTTTTTTTCCCCCAAAACAAATCCAAAAGCCATCAGACAGTAACAGGTTTTATTAATTTCCAAACTAGGAGTACATATACTAAAAATACCCAAACAAACGAAAAAACCTATTTAATTTATTTGTGTATCAGAATATTAACTGTTTAGTGATCTCACTTCACAATTTGAAATCTTATTTAATTCATCAGAGTTATCCAATGAATCATTTAGGTACTTATTTTGACTTATGCAATTATTGTATAAGAAAAGGATTTATGCAAAAATTCCTCAAGCAATTTAATATTATTAGTGGAACACAATAAAGTAATCAGAGATGATAACAACATCAATAACTTTTTCACTTTGAGCAAATAAAATAGAACTTTTTAAAGTATATAAAAATACATAGCTAGCATTTATGAGTATGAAAAGTTAATTATAATTATGGGTCATATAAGCGTAAACATATGCTTCCCACACACATTTATTTCACCCTTCTCTAAGCCTGCACTGATGCTTTGAAACATAACAGCAGTAATTATGTAAGGCATGCTGTGAGCCATGGGAAAGTTGAGTTCTGGAGTTTTGAAGGAGGTAAAATGGTAGGCTGTAAAATGGGAAAAGTAGTGCATGTTGTATTTTTATGTGGTGATCATACAAGTATACATATATAAGGTTCACAATTAACTGTAGAACAAAATATTTCACTCATTAATTTTTCTTTAATTATTCAATTTTAATATAATTGGGGGGTTTAAAATTATTTTTATAGCCCTTCTGGATATTCTATTGTTCTGCCCCTTCTTGAGAACAGTGTGTTTTATGGACTCATCAGAGGTCACAGAGAAAAATGTTCCAATTTACACATTGTAGCCGGCCAGCAAAATAAGTGAATAAGAACTGAATACTGCAAAGGGCTTTGCTTTGTCCAGGACAGTTTAGGTCTTGAAAAACAACTTAATATGTTTTGCATATATAAAAAATATTTACAATAAACTGAAAATGTGTGTATAAATATGTCCACAGAAAAATTACTTCGGATAAAAACTGTTTTCATGTGGTGGCAAATGGAAATCCAGCCAGCAGTCAGTCACAAGCAATGTTCCCCAGGGCTCAGTACTGAAATCAGTCCTGTTTAATATCTTTATCAATGATCTCTATGAGGGGATTGAGTACACCCTGCAGATGACACCAAGAAGGATCTTGGGTAGGTGGAAATGTTGATCTGCTGGAGGATAGGAAGGTTCACCAGCGGGATTTGAACAGGCTGAATCGATGGGCTAAATTCATTAGGTCAATTGTATGGGACTCAAGGAAAAGTGGTAGGTCCTGCCTCTGGGTCAGCACAATCCCATGTAGAGCTACAAGCTTGGGGAAGAGTGGTTGAAAAACTGACTGGTGAAAAAAGGACCTGAGGGTGCTGTTCACCAACTGGCTGTGTGCCCAGGCTGTGTGCCCAAGTGGCCAAGAAGACCAATACCATTCTGGTTTGTATCAAGAATAATGTGGCCAGCAGACTAAGGAAGTGCTTGTCCCCATGTACTCAGCACTGGTGAGGCTGCATCGTTGAGTTCTGCATTCAGTTCTGGACCCCTCACTCCCCAGAAGACTCCCAGCAGCAAGTCCAGAAAAGAGCAATGAAGCCGGTGAAGGGTAAGTACAATGAAGGAGCTAGTGAGATCTGGGGGTTGTTTAGCCTGGAGAGAAAGAGCCTGAGGGGAGACCTCACCATTCTCTACAGCTACCTGAAAGGAGGTTGTAGAGGGATGAAAGTTTGCCTCTTCTCCCATACACCTAGTGACAGAACAAGAGGATACAGCCTCAGTCTGGACCAGGGGACATTCAATCTGGACATTAGGAGTAATTTCTTTACCATAAGGGTGGTCAGGCATTGGAATGGGCTGCCCAGAGAGGTGGTGGAGTTACTAATCCTGAAGGTTTCCAAGAAATGACTGGACGTAGCAGTTAGGGCCATGGTCTAGTTGACAATGTGATGATCAGTCAAAGGTTAGATTCAATCTCAGAGGTCTTGTTCAACCTAATTGATTCTGTGAAATCAGTCGAGGAAGGTTGGAAACTGTCATGATTGAGCAAAGATCTGTTCCTCAAACTGGGTGAGTAAGAAGGAAACAGTGGAAACAGGGACAGCTCACCTGGGGAGAGGTCTATTGGGATGTGTAGGGATGGGGTCAGGAAAGCCAAGGCACAAATGGAACAGGAACAAGGGATATGAAGAATAACAAGAGGGGATTTTATAAGTACCTAGGTCAGAAAACAAAGGCAAAGGAGAATGCACCTGCCCCAAATAAATGAGTTTGGAAAACTGGTAATAACAGATATGGGGAATTCTGACAAACTCAGTTTTTCTTAGTCTTCACTGGCAGTCAAGCTTCCCATGTCTCTAAAATCTCTGAACCTCTGGGTGAAAGTTGGGGAGCAAAATCTCTTCGACTGTAAGTGAAGAACTGGTTCAAGACCACTCAGTGGAATTGAAAACCCCCATGGCAAGGGAGTTGGAACTACATCATCTTTAAGTCCCTTCTAACCAAAGCCTTTCTATGGCTTTGTGAAAGCATAATAAATAGTATATTGCCACAGTATGACCTCTGCAATAGTGTTTGGCCTCAGTCTAGACTTCCTTTGTAACTGCTTCTGCTCTATAAATTATCAATGGAATTTTTAAATCCTCAATACAAATAAAATGCATCAATACTAAAGCGATGTAAAAGAAAAAGCTATCTAGATTTTTATATTATATATATTATATATTTATATAATCTAGATTTCTGAATAAAACTGCTTGTAGTTGAAAAATATTGAAGAAACTAAATAACATATGAGACAAAATAATGTGTGTTTGCACTGCCTTATTTCTCCTACCTCAGCTTTGTTTCTACTTTGTTCTTGTATATTTCATCCCCATTCATATTGGAATATATACATTTTATACTCCTCCATTTCTCTTTTGTATCTAAACATGATCTTACTGTTTGTGAAATATGCCAGGTGGACCAAATTGAAGACAAAGTTCTTGTTTTATTATAAAATAGATGTTGAAAAACTACATGTGTTTCAATCACTCTGACCCAATACAGGGAGATTATAATGTAGGGCATTTAAGACAATCTTCAATGAAACCAAGATGGTGTGGGCTTTTTTGTGCAGCAACATACAAAACCATCTATTGCAGGTAATTTTTTTAGAATAAACCTAGATACCAACTGATAAAGTAGTATATTAACAGGTTTTAACTCTACTAACTTTCTCTGAATCCAAATTTTCACTGTAATAGTGATTCCTCTAATGTCTTAGTGAGTAGAAACAAAATGCATCCAGAGACTGCCTTTTTTATATTCATTGCAAATGCTTATTATACTTTCTATTTAAAGTAAAATTTCAGAGCAGCCTCTACCATTTCTTTCCTGCTTAGTTTTCCACTGCTAAAGTACTGAGCAATATTGTGGTAAAATTTGTTAATGTTTTCAAAACTAAATTTTTCACTTTACAGAAACACAATATTCTTCATCTAGAGACTGACTGACCGATTTCTCCTGGTACTTTATTCATTAGCCGGAAAAGACTACATTTTTCCCTCCAAAGAGTCCTTGTTTTCACTTTTAAAAGTAGCCATTATTTTGTAAAAAGAGCTGTCACCTACAAAGACAAAATGACCTAATTAGAGGAATATTTGTAGGGCATCTTGTAGAGGACAAATACTAAAGGGGAAGACCTGAAACAGGACATAAATAGTAGGAGACAGTTTTTTCCAAGTAGACTTTTCATAAGGGATGAACTCACTTTGAGGTACAAGTACTTATATTTTTAAAAAAATGTTACTGTTACAAACTGGTAGCCTATCTGCCAGTCCATCTGAGGAAATGGATTTACAGGGAATTTAGATTTCAATTGATACCGTGGTGGTCACATAGCTTTGTATGGAATAGGAAGATTTCATATACTCTGTGCTGTCTATCCCTGAGGTGTGATAACCATTCCAGAACCAGCCAGATTATCTTTATAAAAGTTTATTTGGGACAATTCTCCTCTTGGAGACTCATATGAACACAATTTAGGGAGTAGGAGACAACGGGGAAGACAAAAAGATGGTCCTGGAGGAAAACAGACAGACAGACAAACAAACAACAAAGTAAAACATAAAACCAACTCTGGATAGAAAAACAGACTCCAACTTAACATACTGAGAATGATTTACAAGGAAAATAAAAACAACTTGTACTAATTGATTCCATACATATCCAGCTGTACTTTCATGTATATTGTCTGAGTGCAAACTATTCAAAACCAGGTTGTTTTTTTGGGCAGTCTCTGATGGTTTGGGGGTCAGAGGAAATGCAATAGGGATCAACAGACATGATCTCTATCTGTGTATAGTAACTCCTGATAGAACTGATGGCATATGCTGGGAAATATTGTAGCATGCTGTTAAAGCATAGTTTGTTTGCTATACGGGTTTATATTTACTGCAGGAAGCAGCATCCATGTCCCCAGGCAAAGTACATCCTGTCTTTGCAACACAGTATGAGTAAATCCTCATTCTCTCAGACAGATCTCTAATCCTCATTGTTTGGGATAAAGTGGCTCTGGATGGGGCTCTGTTAACCACTTTTATCTGGTCAGGATCTCATACACAGCTCCTCTGTGTTGCTGGAGGCCTTCTTGTGTGAAAGCATAATCAGTCTTGTAAAGCAGAAAGAGGTCAAATCCTGCTTGTCTTGAGCACTTCATGAGTACTGCTGGGCAGGAGGTTGGCTCACTGGAACTCTTCCAGTTCTGAATAGTTCCAGATGTTGTACTATTAAAAACTGCTGTGGGAGGCAGTTTGTCCCTCACTGTGTTTGGGGCGCTTTCCTATCACTCTTGGCTGCGATCTAGTTTTACCAATTCAAGTGGTGTGACCAGAAATGGATGTAAACCTTGTAGTACACTTCTACTCACTACAGAATATTTTAGCAGTATGTATCACTACCACAAAAGTAGCCAAAAATCAGAAAATACACTTCTTGTATTTCCTATTTTTTTTTCTTATTCATCAATTTATTTTTCAAGTTTTTAAGGACATTAAGCTGCATTCCTTATAGAAGGCCCAGCTGGAGACAATGTGTGTGGGATGTTAAAGGCTAATTTGTAACTACATTTTTTAAGTGGACAAAAGTTGAATAACTCTGCTGAGGATTAAACATTGAAACTGCAAGTAAGCAAAGAAGGAAATGGCACAGCCAGCCTGCTTGGAGAATTGCATCACTGTTTTCTGGTTTGTGACTTTTTATCATGAAAAGGCATGGCAAACTCCTTCTGGATATGAAGAAATAATCTTTTACAACATGGACTATGAAGACTTTTGAGTTAGCTTAGAAAATTAAATATAACACAGTGCTATGTACTTAATGATGAGGTCATGGTTATAAGGATGTAGCTTTTTTAGATATATTGTGCATTGTAGTGCTACAATAAGAAAAATCAATAATACTAATAAAATCGTGCTTTTTTGCATGTTTACATAGTCCCATATACATAAATAATAGAATAGCATAATTTTCTTGTCTGCCTATTGGCTGTCTGAGCAGTATTTAAGCTGTTCCATTCCATTCCAGAAGATGGGTATACCATATTTACAATACTTTCTGAGACAACATTATTTGTCTGCCATCTACCTGCTCTGTTCAGTGCACTGAAATACCATTAGCTCATTTATTGAAAAATGCATACCATTAGTTTATTTATTGAAAAATGCATACAAGCTCTACGTTAAATTGAATTATAGCCAGTTGCCACCCAGAAAGCCATCCTATAAAGAAGCTTATGTTCTAACTTTTATTTTAAAGGTATTACAAAGAAATAACAAAAACTGATGAGTTATTAGAGTAAATGAAAAGTAAAAAATATTAAATGTAAACTATTATCATATTTTTTAAAAATTGTGTAAGAGATATTTTACCTTTAACATAAAAAAATAGTTTAAAAATAGAATTATTTTGCTTTTCATAAATAGTTTTGAAAATAAATCATAAATATGCAAAGTGTAAGAAATATAACTAGATTTGTAATGTATTGAAAACAATTTTTAGACTATGTTTTATAAAGTATGTCTTTAATAGTTTATCATAAAAACAAACAATTTGAAATACTATTAGTTTTTTAGAGAAGGAGACTTGGCATTTTACCGACCTGATAATTTTCATTTCATTAGGTCAAACAGGAACAGGAAGTATTTTAGTCTTTCAGATCTAAAAGGATGGAAAACAGAAATATTGACCACTACACAACAGAACAATATGGATGCAATCCCAGTTTAGAAACTTCTAATCACTGATTAACAGAAGAATATATTCAAGTAAATACGAGTCTTTATATGTTTGAGGTTTTTTATCTATTCAAACATTTTACCTTCACTAGTTTAAGAATCCAGAATAGGACACTAATCTGTAATGAAAGGCAGTGTTTCTTTTCATTCTCATCTCATACTCCTAGGTGGGGATCAGTATATTCAGGAGATCTCTTGTAGCCATCACGGCAGGAAGGATGTTTTCTTACGTATTGCTGCTTACTTACAGCAGATGCTGATAGCACATTGTAGAGATTCCAAGATATTTGTGGGATAAAAATAAACCCGTATTTAAATGGAAGAAAACAAAGATTCTTTTCCTAATGAAAAAAAATAGTCAGATAATTTTCAGATGAAGGAATTTGAAAAGTCTTTCCATGGGAAGGACAGTCCTTGTCTATAAATTCTTCAGTACTGGGGACATCCAGTAATGAGTAAGAAAAAGAAATGATAGAGAACTCTTCTTGTACGGTTTGTTTGTGTTTCAACATTTCGTTGTAGACAACTAGGCTATTCATTACATGGATCAGTTAAAAAATCTGTAGCTCATAGTTTCTGATCTCTTTTAACTTTTTAAAAAATTATGCATGTACCACTTTTGTATGATCGACAGCAGAAAGAACTGCATATGCTCCTGTGAATCCTAAGTGTTGAAGGTTCTGATTTCCCTTGCACAACAGTCAAAAGATGACTAAAATGTGGCCAGACCATCACCTGTTAGTTGTTGTTTAGATTTGAAAGAAACAAGCCCCCTCAAGAAGTAAACAGAATAAATAGACTTATGTTTCTGTATATGTATGTGAATTTTAAACTGTGCTAAATTTATACATAACAGTTGTGCCAGGCAGACTCTATTTACAGGATTCCTGTAGCTAGCAAGACGTTGATATTCCCTGGCAAAGAGTGTTTCCAAAAGAAAACCTGCTAGTGTGGTGCCTCTTTCCAGTGCTTCAGTCATATGTTATTATGGTTTGAGAAAATCAATTAAATACAAAAGCTGAAATTATAACAAATTACAGATGTTCTAATTATTTGAAGAAATTTGAAGAGCAGTGTCAAAGCATGGTAAAAGGAACTAATACATAGAACATATGTGTTTGAATGTTTTACAATGTGGCTAAACATGAGTATAAGCTAAGATCATTCTGACACATGAAAGAGAAACAGATACATTGATTCTACAAGTCTGATCCTTTCTAGTCGTAACAACTGGCTAAATTAAAAGAAATATCTAGAATTTATGTTATGATAAAGTGATGAAGACATGGAGCTGAATCTTTGTAATCAAGTCTTGGATTTGATTGCATTTGTCTATCTGTGTTTATCAGAGACATTCTTCTCGTGGTCTTTCGCTGCACAAAGACTATTTTTTGCAAAGTCCCTATTACTCTTATAAAAAAACTAATAAATATATTGCTTCATTAACGCAGATTAGGCTATATATAAATGTGGTGTGATTTCATACAAATATCAAAATACCAAAACTCAAAAGGAATAAATAGATCACATAATAAGAAAAAAAACCTGTATCTGAAAGCTACAAAAAACATTAATCGTGGCACCAAATTTTATTGTATTTATATTAAAAATTGTTGATAAATCTATGGAGTGAGACACTTTCCAAATTTAATTACTATCTCGGGTTGGATGAGTCTGGGCACTAAAATTGTTCAGAGCTCTTGTTTTTTATGTGCATCTCACACCCTTTATAGAAGCATAGAATATATATTTACAATCCTACATTTTTCTGCAATTGTGGCAAAATTAAAAAAAGGAAACTTCATATCCTTTTTCTTAGAGTTGCAGATATGGACATACCTTCTCCTCTAGTACATTGAGCTTTTATTCATGTAGCGATGGATAAATATACCTCTTATCATTTACTTACCAAATTGCTGATACATTTTTAGTGTTTATTCATGAAAGATTTAATATTATAAAGAAAACTTTTCTTCCCTTATTTATATTCCAATAGAGTTGTTAAGCTTCAATCAAGAACTCCGTTTTGATCCAGAGGTAAGAACATCATTGGATGTTTTCACCCTGGATTCCAAGCAAGAGTATTGTATGATTCTGTGATTATATGACTGAACTTTTGAATGATGATTAAAAACCTGGGCATAGAATCACTTGAGCGGTAGGTGAATCATACTGAAATACACACCACTAGAAAGATAAAAAAAAAGAAATTGAGAGTTATATGAATTATTCAGATAGAGCAGAAGCTGGTAAGATAGTTGCTGGAACAATGTCAGGATGGTGTAGAATTGCCTACAACATCAAGACAGAGATTGGTAAAGAAAGGATGTCTTTCTGAAAAGCTATGTATGAGTTTAGTCACTTAAAATGTATTAGCTATGGAGTAAGATGGGGAGAAAAAGAAATTCCTAGGATGCAGAAAGAAGTCAGAAGGGCTGAACCAGGGAGGAAAAAAAAAAAAAAAGGCAGAAGAATGCTATGACACAAAGTTAGAAAGAAACATGCAGAGATGAAATATGTAGGTAGAGGTATCTTATGCACAGATGTGAAGAGATGTACGTAAGTGAACCATTCATAGGATGAAAAAGTATTGCACTGCTTATCAGCATTTGAAATGGGCAAACTAATCGATTATCAGATCCATGGATGGTGGAATATTTCATGAAGTCGGACTGTGTTTGGATATGCATGCAAGTTAGTTGTCTTATAAGAAAATGTTTATCTAGTGTCATGTGACTGTAATATTATACTGAGGTGCTATATAATAATTATTTTAAGTACATGTTGTTTGCAAGACTGCTCTTTTAGTGCTACAAATTATATTGTTCTTTTACCATTTGTTGTAAAAGTGCAATATCATCTCAGTTTCCCTGTAGCGTTCCATTAACTTACAACAGCTTCCACAAGTCACTGAAAAATAGTTCAAGTAATTATTAGCAGGAAAATGGTTAGCTCAGCTAAGATGTAACCATTCATATCTATGAATTTGGATTTAGGAAAGTGGGAAAGGTACAGCTAAAAACTAAAAAAAGAAATTGGATTCATTTTCTGATCATTTAATGCAAGTACATTTATTGATAGGAAATTACAGTGTGTGAAACATGCTCCAGTTAAACTATGCAATAAACTGAGAAAATATTATGCCTGAGTTCACTTTTGAAAATTCACTCTCGTAATGAGCATAATGGAGACTTTCAATACTGAATAATTTTTACTTATGCATATTTTGTGCATTTCTATGGTACTGGTTTTATCTATTTATGAGCAATCCATGTTTTGTGATAAAATACAATCAAATATTCTTTCTTAACACATACTCCGATCTTCAGAACTAATCTGTCTGTATTTTATGAAGTTGGGTAATTTTAAATTAATTTTAACCCAGTGGATATGTCACTTTATATATGTGGCTTATGTAATTTTCCTTTCCTGCCACAGAGTGAATGTTGTTGTTGTTGGCTAGACTTCGCGAACGAAGATTTTGGGATAAGCTTGTGCAATGGATTTTTTAGGTGAGGCACAGTGTGCGCGGAACTGGCCCCACAGAGTGAATGAGTATCCTGTAATATCACTAAACTGTCCTGTGTCTCATAACAGCAAATTGTTTAGCAGCTTTACACTTACTCACACTTTGACTATTCAACTGTGAAGCAACTTACAAAATTACTTCAATTTAGCAGCCCTCCTATCTGACATAGAAATGTCAGATAGACAAAGGATATAAGGTTAAATCGACTTTGTTAGGTGGATGAGAATTCTCGCTTTATCCTCAGTGATATATTTAAAAGCAAAAAGAACGTAATTTCAAGAGCTGTATTTAGATATTGCATTTGTAATATATGCATCAAATTATTAGTAACTAAAATAATTTGTTTTAGAATCTGGGGGAATATCTTGACAAAGGCCTCCTCTGGGTTGTAATAGATACATTTATTTTCTGCAAGTACATCTAAAAAAATTAAATAAAGTTATTCCCAATATCAAGTAAAACCTCATGGTACTATCTTCTTATTGGGGGAGGTGCATCACTAAAGTGTTATTTCTGATTGTTTTTGAGTTGTGGTCTCATAAATAGTTAACGCAAATATATTCAGGGAAAAAAAGAGAAACATTAATTGACAGTTTCTTAAACCACTGATATGCTAAGAGTTGACATGGTGACCATAATATTTTGCTTTATCTTCCTAAACAACTGTTACAGATTACTAACGGAGATGAGTTTCTTGTCCAACTTACTATGTCAACTTTTAAAGTTCCTGCCTCTTTTCCACATGTGATTTTAAGTGGGCAGCTTCCAAAAAGGAATGTGATAAATGTAAGCATTTCTCATCTTGGTGTATTCATTCCTTGGAATCTTTGTCAGAAATCATTTTGGATTTCCAGCTTAATTTCCAACTCAGTGAACATCTCCATTTGGAAGAGGAAAAATTATAATAATTGATTTTAAATTTATAAACAGTGATCCAAAAATCATACATCTAGCTGATGATATCACTGAGGCAGCAAGCTTCAATTATGGGATTTTTAAAAAGATTTCTTGTCTATGAATGATGTTTAGATGCAATTTCTGTTCATTGTCAGTTCAGAATGGCTGAACTGTTTTCTAAAGATGGATTTCCAATACAGGGATTCATTTATTTTTATGTAATTTATAGTATTAAACTTATATATTCAATAAGACTCATGTAAACAAGGAACTAAAAAGAATGTACCCTGCTGTGGTATATAATATCTTTTCCTTCCTAAAGGCCTACTAAATGGCTTGTAAGATGCCTTTGAAAAGTACATTTCATTCTCTTTATGTCTTCTGGTATATTGTCAAACCATTTTACTTTCAATCAGCTGTTGTCTGGCTGGTACAAGATAATGGCTTGTGTATTTGTACACATGTATTTTCTAAGGATACATTTCTTATTTGGGTTGAATAGTTGCACATAAGCTTCAGTACTGGTTTTGGTTAACCAGTTATCTGCTGACTTTCCAGATTTTTTTATAATCAGATGTCATTTGAAACTTGGCAATGTTGCTAACCATTACCGAGGTGGTTTCCATGCTCCTAACAAATTGAATACAGTTAGCAAAGACTGGAATTTATTTATTTAGCTGGAATCAAGTAATCTCTGTTATCATAAAAAAGCCAGTAATGCCATTCACCTTTGGAGAAAGTATGATCCTTTGAGGAACATATAATGTAAGAAATCCCATGGAGTTTTTTTTAAATCCTGACAAAAACTCCAAGATATATTGTTGATGAACACAAAGGAGAATGCAATTAAAGGTTGAAATTCCTATAAAATAATGTATTACATGGAATTATAGAAGAAGTCAGAGTAACTTATGATGGACTTTGTCCTGAAGTAGACTTGGTTGTGGAAGACATATCTTCGTAACTTACTTTTCTTGCCAATTTTTTGCAGCGTGATTTGGTTATAGAACAGAGCAAAACAGTCTGAGTCTTGTGTTTTGCCACTGTGTTACCGAAGGGTTTCCTTGAATCATTGGTTGCATATCCTAGCACATTTTAATGATATTTCCTCAGGAATTGGGAAGAATTTCTGTCAGTATCATGACTTTCTTCTTTGTTGAGGTGCGCTAGTCGAGGAGTACTAGTTTCCAAGTACTCTCAAGTTACTGATGACCTGTGCATTATTCATTCACCAGTCCTGGATTTATTTATTCAATAATATGACAAGGTAGTAGTTTAAAGACATTTTTAATTTACTTTTTTTTTTTTTTTTTTTTTTTTTTTTTTTTTTTTTTTTTTTTTTTTTAGTTCTTCATAATTTAGCTCATTCCCAAGATCAAGGTAGCAGGATCTAAAGACAATGACCATGCTTCTCTGTCTGTTTTAAACAGCAATTAAGAGAAAACAGTCGACTATAGTCAGAAGTCCTGGGAAACATCACAAACTACAGGGCAGATGTAGTATGCAGTCCTTCTGTCCAAAGGTATTTTTCTCATTATAGTGTTCACCATATCAAGTAGAAAATCTACAAGATTATTAGTTATCCATTAGCATAACTTATGAAATAAATAAAGTAGGTTTTTAAGAGAAGCATAGTTTGTGCAAAGGTGTAATTACCAAGTGCACTGAAATGCCCTTTTCAACGACATATGTTTGCTGATACACTTTGTTGTATGTTACAAGTGGGAAATGCTGTCAACATAATTATCATTTAGGCAAGGAAGAAACTACTTCCATGCTAATCTAAGAATTATTTCATACATTATTTTGTGGATGTTAAGATAGTTCATTGATACTCTATTTCAAACCTGCAATTAGTAACTTTATATGCTGAAAATTGTAAAAGAATTCACATTATTGGGTAAGCAAGAGATCATCAGTAAATTTCCTATGAAATCAATATTGTGACCTCCGTCTTGGAAGGAAAAATGTAATATGGAAAGGCTATCACACTTTAAAAATAAAAGAAAATAAATGAAATCAAGTTCAGTGTACCAAGAAAAGCCCTGAGGACAAGGATTTGGGGTTTTCCTTGACAAGTAGCTCATGACTTGGCAGTGTGCACTTACAGCCCAGAAAGGTAACCATACCCTGGGCTGCATCAACAGGAATAAGTACAGGAGGTCAAGGAAAGTGACCTTCCTGTTCAGCTCTGCAGTTATGATACTCACCTGGAGTGCTGTGTTCACCTCTGAGGTGCCCAACATGAGAAAAACATGGACTTGCTGAAGCAAGTCTGTAGGGGGGCCACAAAGATAATCCAAGGGCTGGAGCACATCTCTAAAGACAGGATGAGAAAGTTGGAGTGGTTCATCCTGGAAAACAAAAGACTCCATAAGATCATAGCATAACCTTCTAGTACCTAAAGGGGCCCTACAAGAAATCTGGAAAGGGACTTTTTACAAGGATATGAAGTGACAAGACAAGGCGGAATGCCTTTAAACTGAAAGAGAGTAGAATTAGATTAGATGTTTGGAAGAAAATTTTAACTCTGTGGGTGGTGAGACATTGGAACAGGTTACCCAGAGAAGATAATGATGCTCCATCCTTAGAAGTGCTCAATTCCAATGTTCAAGATTTTACGGAGCCTGGTCTAGTGGAGGGTGTACCCAAGGGGGTTATAATTAAATGATCCTTATAGTCCCTTCCAACTCAAGCCATTCTATGATTGTATGATCCTAAGTTACCTCTATAAGTGATGTACTTCCCAGGCCTGGTACCCTCCACTGAAAATTTTCCTCAAATCTTCCAGTCTCAAACTAAAAACTGGACTCACACTAAAAGACAGGACAATAAAAGACAAAAAAAAAAATCATTGTCTAGAAGGATATAAGCAGAGGAACCTCTGGAGATCCAGCCTGAGACAAAGGGAAGGATTGAGTTCTGATTGTCTTGTAGAACAAGTCAAAGTCCACAAGTAAATCTGATAGAAAACTTTGCATTTACCAACATAAATTTGCCTTTATACTTTCTGAATTTGAAGCCAGATAAACACTACTCTAACAGAGATGTTACGTAGTTATGCTTTACTTAATTCACAAGCACTAATATTCTCATTCCTGATTTTTCTGTTCGATGAATCAGAGCAGGAGAGGATGTACTGCAGGCTTATCCATGAAAACTGTGGCTTGCCTTATTAAAGAGAGCTGATATCTAGATGGTGCTAATTTTGATGTTTCTTTAAGGAAGTGAGAACAAAGTGGAGTCTGAGTCTTGGTCTACTGCTTTCTTCGAGTCAATTCTGTATAATTAGTGGGAAAATTTGGATGAAAAATCAAATATGTTTGGCTAACTTCTGTGTTTAAGTTTTCAAAACATGAAATTCTAACTTAGTTATGAGACATATACCCCAGAATGTACCTAAGAAATAGTTGCAAAGTGTAGCTTAATCCAAAAAAATGAATTGTTGTTTAAAACAAACACCCCCGCCCTCAAAAGACAAACAAACAAATCCAAAACAAAATCCAAACAAAACAAAATCCTGCTTCTTAAATAAAGGAGTTATCTGGATTAACAGCGTTTTTTTGTAATTTCTGTCAAGTTCCTGATAGTCACGTGCTGTCTCCCACACTAAGTTTTAGTTAATTTGCTGCATAAATTATTGTAATGATACACTTGCTTGGTTGAAGAGATCAATACCAGCCTCCTAAATGAAAAGCAGGGTTCAATTTGTGAATTCTGGGGTCTGTATGGCTTGCTGGATAAACTTTGCTATGGGTTCTAGGTTTTGATTGAAATGGAAGTAGAAAGACTGGAACGGTTACTGTTAAGTTTTTTGACATGAAAAATACTTACAACTGTCAGATAGTCCATGTGAATAAATGGAATATGTTCAAATGCATGAACACTGCAACACAAAACATGAGAAAGGCTGAAGCAGATTGGAGAGGATCATGTGCAAGTTAGGTGCATGCTCATTAACAAGTGAATTTTCCAATTAATGATGCCAGTTGTATAAGGTAACTTGTCATTTTCCAGTTACTTTGAGATCTCAATATAATAAAAACACTAAGGTTGGAAAAGACCTTTAAGATCATCCAGTCCAATCATTAACCCAGCACTGCCAAGTCCACCACTGAATCACATCCCTAAGTATTGTAAATACCTTTAGGTATGATGACCCAGCCACCATCCTGGGCAGCTTGTTCCAATGCTTGATAAATCTTTCAGTGAAGAAAAATGTCTCTATGAATAAAAATGAAGTGTGTTCCTTTTTTTTTTTCTTTCTCTATGTGATTAACTCTGAGGTGGTTTATCCTAAACACTAATTAATTTTTTATGATTGGTTTCTAAGAACTTGTTATATATATGGGCATCTAACGAATTGTGACATGCACCTAAGAATGATTTTCTTTATAAATACATCTTATATAGACTGTATTATACAGATTTATTAACAATACTGAATTGATGGTGGACTTCATGTGAATCTTGTGTTGTCTTTCCATCCTCCATGATTGGCTTCTATGCTGGGAACGCTGGGAAAGTTCACTGGCACACACCTTAGCAAATATCCCATCTAGAGTCAGTCAGCATGCAGTTTGTAGATGGGTATGCCCTCTTGTATTTGTGGATGTGTTTTCTGAGCTACGAAACATAATAGAAGGCATATTTTTATAACTAGGAAGCAGAGAAAAGTTTGCATCATCTAATTATAATCTGTGAAATTCTTTGCTAGAAGGATTCAGTAATTGACGTTCATATCTTCCTCACAAAATAATTTTAATAGCATTGGGTAAATCCAGGTCTTTTACAAAATGTATTTTATGCATGATCAGATCACGATAATCAAATTTCATGCTTCTAGGTACAGGCAGACCAATGTAAGACCTAAAAAATGTACATACCTCTCTCCTCTCGTGATAAATATTTTGGAAGATATACTAATGGTGTCCTATTTTATTTTGACAAATTTGGGGGTGAAAGAGATATGGAGGGATGAATATTTTCCCCTTTTTTATTAAGTATTGGCCTAGGATTATGAAGGAATCATTTCAGGTGCTAAATTAATTGTCAAGGTGTTGTGGCAGAAACTATATTAGCACATGAAAAAGAAAAGAAGCAAGGTATAAATAAAATAAGCGAGAAGCTTGATTAGGCAAAAATTTTATACTGGACAAATAAAACATAAAGGCATGATTTCTGACATTTAATTGTATTTTAAATATTTTGACTGTTTAAAAAACATATTGCCTTACAACTATATTATCTTACCTTATGTACAGGAAAAATAAGCATCTCTGTCTTTTGCAATAATGGGGAAGCAAACTGCCTTCTTCTCAGATTATCATACTCTAACAGTAGTCGGTGGAATGATATCAGTAAAAAAGAACTTAATGATCTCTCATTTGTGTTTTCTATTCAAATTAATTCAGTGTTGGAGGAAGGGAGGAAGTAACTGACTTAAAAAGTACCAACTGAAATCCCTGCCTGTTATTTCCTCTTTTGAGCCCAAAGGTGTTGTGTTACTCCCCCACTTCTTGCAGCTTCTGTGATGTGAAGAAATGTATTTTCATATAGAGAACACAGGATCCCAATTATGTCAGTCAGCTGAGGTAGTATAATGCCTTGAGTCTGTTGCAAATAACAGATAATAACATTAAAATTAATCTCATTACTTCATGAAAATATGATGTGTTCCTATTATAATTACACTTCTTGTTCTCTGAGATCCTTCAGTGTAATCCTCCTTTGGCAAGATAAAACCAGAGTGGTCAGAGTATCCTAAAGTGTCTTTAGACTTTTCCCATAGTACTGTAAAATTCTTCTACTGAAAAGAAAAAAAAAATTAAATGTTCCAGTTTCTGTAGGTCTTACTGCTCTAATTAGAAGACGGTGCTCCAAGACTTCTGATGCTATTGCAATTAAGGTGTTGGGTTTATGTTTAGGAAATTTGAGTTCATTTCTAGGTTTCAAGGCACTCTTTCTAGCCTTCTCCTCAGATCATCTAATTTTTTTCATTTATGCGATTCCTCTTCCTAATTATCAGATGATTCAAACTTTCATGTACATTATATATGTTGAAAACATAATGTATATGTTTTATAGAAGACTAAACAGCCTTGGAGTGTAAGAGGATGTAACCCAAACCAAAATCAGTATTTGCCTGTTGTTTCTAAACTGATCCTCTTAAAATTTGTGGGCATGTTGAGCTGCCTTCAGAATTAAGCATTTATCATCTTGTTTTACCTTTTCCTCTTAACAGCCTCTGTATCTGACCACAACCACATGCCTTCCAAAATCCATAGTGAATGATGGGGTTTTCATTTGACATATGACACTGTCAGAGTTGAAACATCACTGCAGCTCTACCGAATTTATGCATCAGGAGCGAAGAATACGGTTGGGGGTTGTTTGTTTGTTTTTGTTCTGTTTTGTTTTGTTTGTTCATTTTCATTATTACTATGGAGATATACAATACATGCAGTACAAAGTTCACAACACAGTGCTATGTAAATATTTATCTTGAAAGTACTTTTCTTTGTCTTTTATCAACTCTTGAACAAGTTTTCTTTACTACAGTGGTATAAGCAGGCTGTAAGAAAATTGCCTGGGATCTTAGTGTGTCTGCTAAAGGAACATTTAAAGAGAGATGGTAGCCACAGTCCATGCCTAAACACCTTAAAATTTTATTTTGAAAATATGCTTCACAATTCATTTCACCACCATGGACAATCATGCCTCCTGCCTTTAAAATAAAAATAATTTTTAAAAAATCTAGGCCAAGGAAATGGGAATTATTCTTCTAAAGACAGATGAAAACTATTTTATTATTTTTCAGTAATCATTGTTCTTATTCATGAAAAAAAATTCTACAGATAAGTTTTAGAACACCTTCATTCCACACTGGTCTACATAACACAATATAGAAGCTACAATCACTGTAACTCCCTGTATTTAGAGTACTGGTTTTAACTTTGTTACTTTCTTTCCCTTTCATTCTTTGCTCTGCTTTCATTTTCTTCTTTCTTTTTTTCTTAGATGAAAATGCTCACTGTTCATAACACTGTCTATATATATTGTGTTAACAAACAGGTCAAATGCTGCCAAAGTCTAAATACTTGCCAAGCTCTTACTACAAGACAAGTGCTACAGATATTCCAAACCATAATGTTCATTAAGTTAAAATTCAAAGAAGTTAACTTTGTAATTCAAATAAGAATGCTCTTTACTGTACTTAACATCCTTCAGAAAGTATCAAGAGATTCATTACACCCAGCAAAACCCAGATCTACTTGAATTTCCTCTTAAAATTACAGTAGCTCTGAGTTTCAAACCCCAGTTCTATTTTTACATCAGCCATTGAATGCATGAAGGGAGGCGAAAGAACCAGGATCTCTCTAACTGTAATTTACTAAAATTCCCTGTAGAAGAGAGTGAGAGAACTAGAGAAGTGACTTTACCTGTTTGTGTGGAAATAAGAAAAAAAAAATAAACCGCCAGAAAAAAAATAAAAATAAAAGTGAGCAGTTTACTTGAGAGTTAAGTTGAAACTGTTTTTCAGTGTTCACTTTTGCCCTCTCTAACCTTGGTTCAGCACTGTAGGGGCTCTTCAGCTTTTACAGCCTGTGCCAAGGCTGCCAGCCCTAGCTTAGTTCAGTGCTTCCATCTGCTAGCAGTCCGTGGGTTTTCCACATCTCTCTATGTGGTACTTTTCAGTAGAGTTTTGCTAGACTGTAGCCTGCTTTTATTCTCTTTTGTGCACTGACTGTGGAGGAAAATGAGGCAGTCTCATTTATTTATTTATTTTTATTTAAAGTCACTAGGATTAAAAATTAACTATAAGAAACCTCAAAACTTTGTCTACTATTATTAAGCAACAATCATCTGTTTCCTGCTCTCTATCTGGTCCCTATATTAAGGTTGAATAAATGTCTGCATCTGAGTCCTTCTGTAGTTTATTCTTGGGAGGTCAGACCCCTCTTTAATCAAACTAGATTTACTTTTTTTTTTTTTTTTAATATACAAAAGGAAAAAATCATGGTACAGAATAAGCTGCTGTGACTACTAAAGAAATCCAGTTTCATGTGCTGTAAGTACAACCAGGAGAGATCCTGAAATACAATATGCTCCATTGTGAAGTTCTACTGCACTGTTTTTGTTGTGCTACAGTGTGTCATGTCAAAAGGCTTAGTGGTTTCCTTTAAACAAATAGCAAATCTTCTTCCTCCTTCCATTACAGAATGCTTTAGGGGCAGAAGACAGACCTGTTATTATTATGCATGGCAGAATCTATTAATGAAAGAACCAATTCCTACCACCATGGCACCTTTAAAATCTTAATAAATTACTGCAATAATTTTCTGTTAGCCATGCTACCGATCCCATTTGGGTTTAAAGTTATGGCTCGTTATGTTTACCATCTGCTTTATGTGGCCTGTTTTCTCATTATGAATAAATCAATAAATCAATTAGGGGCAAAGAGCATCACATAGGTTTGCAGTAGAAAAATTGAAGATTGTGTTAGTTAACCCATGATGCATCAAAAAACTGTTTTCATACTACAGGCCTATCCAGAAAAGAGACAATACTCATCGTATCAGGATATGAAAAATAAGGCATCCCACAAACTGGGGGAACAGTTAGGCTGGAATTCAGAGAGAAGTCAATCTGCAGGCCGAAAGTAAATCCGCTTAGGGATAGGGATCCTGGGATGGTTAACTCCATGCTTGTGTTCCTTTCAGCATCTGAATGGTTGAGAATGGATATGAAAATTACCTTCCTCATCCATACAGAGGACAGTGATTCTCCCTTTGTAGCTGCCAAGTTCTCAGGATTATTCTGGTTTCTGTAGATGGTAGAAAGCCGGAGCAATGTACAAGAATTTTTGTACATCACATTTCCAGAGATAAAAGATTCTCACAAAATTACAGTTTGTGGGTGTTTCTCCGTCCTCACTTCCCACCCCAAAGAGAACATTGTGGATTTCTTTTCCCGAAAGCCATTTACAATATCAAAGAAACACACTTATAATTTCAGGGACATTCTTAATGTCCATATAAAATGAAATTTTGTTTGAAATCCACATATGAAAATATCACAAGCAGTCCATTAAAAACCATTATCTTTGCAACTGAAAAGTCCATGAAGTCTTCTGTACTGTTGCTGTCACTTCTTCTCTCTGCTCAGGTGACACTGTGTTTCGTTGGAATCTAGAAGATCAAAGCAACTTCTAACCTTGGGTGGTTCTTGTGGTTGTGAATTATGAAAACAATTATACCAACCTTGGAAAGTTCCACACTGTCTGAAGTATCATTTGTAAATTTAGCAGAATAGCAGAGAACTTGAGAGCCAAGGAAGGAAGAGCACTTCTGGGAAGAAAGAAGTCTGTGAATGAGATTCTGAGTGTTATTTTTTTTTCTCAAGAGTGAACTAATACATTTAATAACCTAAGAAAGCTTGTTCTAAAGCTACCTTTTTTTTTTCCTAGGTTTTTCTTTACATAAAATATCACATATTTTGCTGTTCTTAACAGAATAGGGAAGGTGTCTCATTTCTTTCTGCTCTTCCTATATTTTTGTTGTTAAACCAGAAAATAATTCTTTTGATGTTGGATTTTGGTCATCTAGTGTGCTGGTTCAGAGTTAAACCAGCAGGAGAAAGGAATCCAACTCAGAATGGGATTGCAAGTCAGAATAACAATTTAATAAAAGATCACAAAATACACTGATACAGAAGGAAAATTCGTTTATGCCACAAAAACACCAGATGTACAGCCCAGCACAGTGGGGCACAATCAGAATGGAGCTCACCGACCTCTGTGATGAGCACCACATGGCCCCTCCCAAGAAACCTGCTGGTTAAAATGATGGCTGCAGTCCGGTGGCAGTCTCAGTCTGGTTGAGGCTTTGGTCTTCCTCTGGATCTGAAGAGAGCCCCCTCTCCCAAAACCCCGAACTTGTATCTGCTTGAGCTCTTATGGGAACGCCCAGTCCCTCCCCCAGGACAGAGACTCAAACAATGGGTGATTTACCCTGTGGCATATTCTTGGCATCCCTGATGGCCCATTAGCAGACATGACCCCTCAGGTGTCTGTGGAGGCAGGAGAACTTCCTTATCTCACAGAAGTTCCTAAACACCCATCTTGTAGCATGAGGGGTTGGGTGTGCCTTAGGCAAGTGCTGCAAATGGCCCATTGTGAGCAGTTCCTGAGAAAAATGACATAGAGGTTTTAGAATACACACCCACACATTGACAAACTGATCCTGGCTACTAAAACCAGGACGAGAAACATAATTTTTCCCACAGTTTTGCTTAGGTTAATAGCTACTTCTAAATTTCTAATTTAATATATTGCATGCTTTTGCCTTAGAAAAATAAAGGGGAAAAAAAACCCACACAACAACAAAACAAACAAACAAACAAAAAACCATAAGAAAACCAAACTAACCAATGAACCACCCCCACCCCCCAAAAAAACCCAAACCCAAAACCAAAACCAAACAAACAAACACCCACAGAAACAAACAAACAAAAAAACCACAAAAAGCAAACCAAAACAAAAACCCCCACACCAGCCAAATCTCAAAACATTATTTTGTTTGGAAATAATTTCTCTTCATAACATTGCTTAGTGTTGAGGTATTGGCACGAGTTGCTCAAAGAAGTTGTGTGTGCCTCATCCCTGGCAATGCTGAAGGTTGAATGGGGCTGTCAGCAACCTGCTCTAGTGGAAGGTGTCTCTTGATGAGTTCCCACCTAAACTACTCAGTGACTATCTGGAAGGATTCACCATATTTTCTTTGTTTCAAACAAAAGCAAAAGTAAGTAATTGAAAGGAAAGGAAACTTTTCTCATGACATCTGGTTTTGCTAGACTTTTTGATCTTTTAACAATGACAGTCTGGTGCTTTAAAATATGTTAGTATTTTGCATATTCTTTGGATGTCAAATTTTGTGCTGCACAAAAAATGACAAGTTTCTCCAACAAAATAGCTTCTCTAAAAACTTCATTTATTGTCATAAATATTTTGTGCAGGCATGAAAGCTTTCATCTGTAATATCCCTTAGTTTTTATGTTTATTTAACTTTATTTCTTTTAGTGTTAACTTTTATTCAGGACTTACTTTGGCTATGTAATAAAAAATTGAACAGAACTAGATGTTTGTCTGTTTTTCTTCTTCTGCTCATTCACCTTAAGAATTTGGGTCCAGTCCCTCAAGGTCTCTTTGGAGGAAAAAAAAAATTACATATCTTTAGCAGAATTTTTGCATTTTTAAAAATAGTTTTTAATAATAATTAAAGTACTGTGTTCTCAAGGTTTTGAAGAATTACTCAGGTCTTGGACTAAAAGGTTCATTTGTATATTTCTTCAATTAATCAATATCAAAATCTCTCACAGGCAAACCTCTAAATACACATAATTTATTTCTAAAACAAGCTGTACACCATTTTCTTTTGTGCCTGGCATGTGTTCCTGAAATCAAAGCTTTAGTAATTCAATTCAAATATAATAAATAAAGAACCAGATAAGTAAATCAGTTTGTATTAGAACTTCAGTTGAAATGAGTGGCTAATGTGTGGCCCCAAATTTAGCTGTTAGGGAATGCTGTTGACCCCAAAGCTTAGATGACTATGTCAAGGTGTTTCTGCTGACATTTGCCTGTAATAATGTTTGATAGAATTGGGCTAATATTCAAATACATTTATTACAAGCACTAGTTCAGATTTTAGGCAGTCTAGAATACAACCATTCGTTAGTCCCAGATGTTTTTCATTGTAACTCAAATAGTCATAGTTCCTTAGAGAATCAAAGTAAAATTTAATTATAAACTGGAAATATTTTTAACATCCTTTTTAAAACAACAAGCAAACAAACAAATGAATAAAAAAGGCCAAAACTGATGACTTTGAGTTCAATGGTGTGTATTTGTGCACCTGAAAAGTTACTTCTCATACAGCTTTCTTCTAAAAGTTGAGAAACACAAAGTGTCTGAGATCCAATGTTTTTTCTTTGGAGATTGAACGACCTGTATTCTCAGTGCATCTATGTTAGAAAATCTATTTCTTTTTACCTGTCCCTCTCCACCCCCTGCCCCTTATTAAGACTTTCCATTCAGTCTAAAGGGATCAGGCCCCCTTCCAGATTTCCACTGCCATGAGGCAGTAGTAGGAGTTGGCTATGCAACTAACCTTCCAAAAACAGAACCTGGTACATATATGGATATGGATGTATATATATTATGTTAAATGCAAATAAACAAAGGTGTCAGGACTATAGAGACAAATAGGAGTCAGAGACATACAAAGTGCAACTCTGTCAAGGTTTACAGTATTATATCCAAAATGAAGTAATCAATCCTTTAAATCTTTTAACTTTTTGATCAGCACTCAAATACTTTCAAAGGACAAAAACAAGGATCGTTAACTCCTGCATATTGTTGTTTATAGAGAGGTAACAAAGAATTTTTTCAAACCCAGAAAACATTTTTTTAAGGGAACTTTACCCTGCTCTCAATATATTTTGGCTAAAACCACAGACACATGGACACATTCTTTTGGAAATATATGAAGTAAGAAATTTAACCAGCTAGTCTTGACAAAAGTGTTTCTCTTACTGGAAATGCAGCATCTTGGGAAAGAAGTGCTTATTAGGCATGTGAGCAGTAATTACAGAAAAGAAATTCTAAGGCTCCCTCAGACTATGTTCTGTATTCTGCTTTCTTCAACCTTTATCTCCCTTCTAAAAGTTCAGTGTTCAGTTTTCTGAAAGGCCATGCCTGGTAAAAAAAAGCACCAATTCCACCTATTTTCTAGTTTTATTTTTTTGTCTAGTACTTGCAAACTATAAAAAAGAATCCATAGTGTTTGGGGATTAAAAAAATAGTTCATGTGTATATTTTTCAAATCAATTTTCACAGGAGATTTTTAGTGAATTATTTTGAGAAAAGTTGTATAAATTTTGACACGAGATAGAAGAAAGTAACTGGAAAAAAGTTATGTGGAGTAATTTAGAGTGCTAGTAAAAATGTACAGCAAATAGAATGTTACTAAATTTTTTGCATAAAAGACATCTAGATTTCATACTAAGTTTATTTCTTGTTTTGTTTGAGGTGGAAATCTGCTGCAAAATATTTCTGTTGTTTTTTTAAAATTATTATTTATCTTCATGGTTTGGGATTTTTTTCAGTCTCTTCTGCCTGTAAACATTTGACAGTCATATTTTTGTCTGATTGTGCTTATAAAATCAATTAAATTATGTATCTCTCTGAGTAGTACCAAGTAGCATGAGAAAAATGTTATGTTTAAAATAATAATAATTGTCCAGCTTTTTTTGACCAGTATATCTGACATGGGTTATGACTTCTTCATTTGTATAGTCTGAGAGATAGCCATGAAATATTAATCAGCAGCTCTGAGCGCTGATGAATAATAATCATCTTTCCCTTAGGATATGCTCATTCATTTATTCACACTGTCTTTATGTTGACATGAATCAGAGTTTGTTTGGAAAACAAACCCACTACAGGAACCAACTCTTCCAATTGTCGAGACAGACAAATTCAAAGTTATTGAGTGCATTTTTCACAATGAATTAAATTTTAGAATATCTATAGAAAGAAGTAGTGAATGCAGCATCTTTACAAGTCTTTTTCAAGCCAGGATATTTTTCTAAAAGCTTCAGTGTTAGGGGTAAGTATATGAAAACGTATTGATTTCTGTAGTAGGAGTCCCCAGGAGGTGATTCATGAATTTCTTAACGGTTTTTTGGCAGAAAATCTCTCTTGTGCTCTCTCACACGAAGTTTTCATTGTCCCATTTCATAGTCTTCTCAAAACTGAAGTTACTATATTCCTGGAATAATATTTGTTAAAGATTTGCTATATTGTTACTTAAAATCCTACTGTTGTTCCAAATTCACTTTCATTCCCTAAATCACAACTCAGCAGGAATTAGAAATTCACAAGAAAAATAGCTCTACAAATTTGCTGAATTTGTAGTTGCTAAAATTTTAATAAATAGGATGACCAGAATTTAATTTCTTTCCAGGATTGTTTTATATATTATTTATTTCTAAATAAATCAAACACAAAGTTTTTAAAAGCCAAAACATCTGAAGCATCAATATTTGATGTGAAACAGGACATAGACTAATAGGTTCTGACTCTCTTTGAACAGCAGTGCTTATGTGCCTCTTGGTCATGTCTGGAAACTTCAGTATCTGTTGACACCCAAGGAACTGGGCATTTTGGCTGAAGCTGAATGAAAACAAGGCCACTATGATTTTATGCCTGTAGTCATATTAATATATTTATTAAATAAAAGTATTTTTAGTAATATTTTTATAAGAAAATTTCCTAGATTTTGGTTTCTCTTTTCTTTTTGTAAAGCATCTTGCAGCGCAATCTAAATTCAAGATATTTAATACATACTTCTTTCCTTTTCCAAGATCATCATTACAATGCTACCTCACAGTTAGGGCTTGCTAGGCTTTAGTCAGCCAGGCAGAGAAGGTTCCTCTCTCCGTTGTTTCCATTCCTTGAAACCTGAAAAGATTCTACTTAGAGTTCTCCAAAATTACAAACTTTTTTGGATCTCTAACGTAATTCCAAATCTTTGAAATCCTCCTAACCCACTTCTCCTTTTCTTCAAGGCACCATTTAATTGTTTTATTTATAGCATACCTCTTGACAGGAGCAGTTGTCTGTCATAAAACACTGGGGGAGCCTTGAGAAGATGTAGAGATAGGAAGTGTAATAACTCCTCTGTTTTGATGAGAGCATGTTTGGCTCTAACACTGAGCAGCCCGGGGAGACTGTGATTACTACCATGGCTATACTGTCACCGCTGCCTGAGTGATGAGCACGGCGCCTGAGCGAGCACTCCAGCAGTGACACACAAGGGTACAGAAGTGGTCACTTCACAGCACTGCACACAGAATAAACAAGCCAGGCAGGCACTTTCAAACTGGTGTCTTCTTAAGAGACATTGTCCCTCAGAAGCAAAAGATGAGGAAGTATCAGTGCATTCTGTAACTCACAGAAAAGCCCTCTTCTAATTTCTGTGAAATCAGAACATTAATGGTTTGTTCTGAGCTCAGCTCAACCACAGAAATTTCTCCTTTACATCAAAAGAATAAGGTGTTAGTAACTACTACACTGAATTTTGACTGCAGAAATAATGAAATAAAATTTTTAAATTGAAAATATTGTGAAAATCAAGAAAACAAAGTTGATTAAAAAAATTTAAAAAAAAAAAAAAAGTAAAACATTTTCCCCAGCTGACTTCTTCAAGGCATTGCATTGCATTTTCTCAGTCACTGGATAGTACAAGTGCTGACAGTATAAGGGATATATAACTGAAGTCATGAAACTATCAATATTTTTTGGATCACAGTTCAACATATACTAATGACAAAAAATTAAAAAGTGCATGGCAGTTTTTTCGTTTTAGCAGATTTATAAAGAACAGCTTCAGAATCAACAGTATAATATAGTGACCAAAAAAGTCTTTCCAAAAAATTTTGTTCTGAGTCTCTTATATCAAGTTTCGTGATCCAAAAAGGTGATAAACACAGACGCTGTTACTGAGTCTTCAGCTTGGCAAGCTCAAAGTATACTTTCATATTCCTTAAGATGACCCTTATTAATTTTTTAATTTCTTTTAATCTCTCAGAAAACACTTCATTAGAAGTAACTAACATGCTCTGATTATGATTGAGAAAGGAAACCCCAGGGATCCTGCGACATTAAGACTTACGCTTCTGGTAAGGAAGTTCTCTCAGAATTCATCATTCTAGTTTTACTGGCCAAGGAAATATTGAGGTACTGAGGTCAAGACAATCCAGAAATTTATTAATTTAATTTATATGTGATAGAAAACTGATAACCACAGAAATAGTTTTAATGTAATATAATCAATGATTAAATGGTACTATACGGAAATATTTTTTTTCATTTTGATTGGAATTGGAAAGGCTATAATGAAATGCTCCCTTCAGGAGTACTGCACAAAGTCTGTTCATCTCCAGTTTTTTTGTTACCTTCAAATATGTTTTGACCTTTTGAAAACAATTCTGAGGTTCAGAAACCTATTGATTTCAAATAGTGCAATTTTGTAAAACTCAAGTTAAACCTTCAGTTTACAGAAATTACATCACCTGAGAGTGTGAAAAGGGGAAGAAACAGTCATTACGTAGACAGATTTTGTTGGAGTTTGAGAAAATCTGCTGAGTTTTAGCTTCTTTGTTTGTATATTTAGATCTTTTTATTAAATAGAGAAGCACCTATTTCCTTAATGGTGCCAGCTGAAGGGGAAGCATTTAAGCTTCAGCTCCTCTGACATTCTGGAAATTAATGAAGATTTCAACACATTATTTTTGCTGGTTTAGATGTGGTCATTTGCATAGTCTAGTTAAATTTCAGATGAGCTCCTAGATCTCTAATATTTATCAATACCTGTCAACAACACAATTCAGCATTAATTTAGTTTCACTTCTATTTCAATATAAGTTTTATTTCATTTATGACTTTCCTACAATCTGAGAAATTTCATTTGAAGTTATGAAGAAACATGGAACACTTAATAAGCTTAGGCACAAGCCAGTGGGAACTCCTGTGTTACATTGTGCAGTGCATATCCTTCTAGTGCACTTAATGAAATAAAGAAATACTGGATGTGTCTCTCTTTTTAGGGTAATTACTGAACAATGCAGAAACATGTAAGTATTACTTTACAAACTGCTCAGACCAGGTGAACCCTCTTTTAGCATCTCATTTTCAGCAGAAAATAAAAAACTGAGGGAAGAAATTAATATGTTTCATTGGTTAAATTTTCTTTTCATCCTGTTTTTGCCTTTGCGTCTGGATGGAAAAAAAAAGATGGAAGAAAATGAAAACGAAAAGAAAAGATGGGTTTGCTGAAACTAATATAAAAATATCATTTTTTTAAATGCTTTTCATAAATAATTTTTAGTTTGTCATTAAATGTTTAACTGATCAGTTTGGTTTTTTTTTGTCAATACTAAGTGGAATTAACTTTTTAAGACATGAGGTGAAAATGGACAGGCTCGATTTATTTCAGATTCTCAAATATTCTTGTATTTGCAATTACCTGTGAAAGACATCTTTATGTGCTATAGATGTTATTGGGACTATCCATTTATAACACCTTTCTGGAGCACCAGTGTTTATTTGATCCATGTGTTTTCTAAGTGATGTAATCTGTGTTTTCATCACAAGGTTGAGTATTTTATTGCACTGAATGCTCAACAGAACAGAATACTAGTGAAGATGAAAAAGAAATGGAAATGTATAAAAAGTTATAAAAAATAATCAAGTGGGACACCACTGGTGTCTGACAAAAGTCAAACTGCAACTACTTCAAACACTTTAACATTTTGTTTAATGTTTCTTTAAGACTTTGGACTCTGTATGAACTTTGGGAAGTGTTGAACTTGCCACTATTATCTTTTGATATTTAAAAACAAAATATATTTTGTCAGTTCTGCATTTGACAGCAACAGACTAGAAATCTTAGTTACCTTAAAAAGCGAAAAATTAGATTTTATATTATTGATAATCCTCTTTGTATTAATAATAGATGTCATTACTGCAGAATAAACAAACAGAAGATGGTTCATGTAGAAAAGAAAAAGCCCTTCAAATGCAAACAATTTATTAGAAAATGCCACTAATTACCATATGACATTTGTTGGTGGAGGTGGGGTTCGGGGGGTGGAAATTGTCCTTGTGTCTATTTCATCCTGTCATGTGAAAGGAGTAATGAGTGACACCACTGGACATGTAATATACTGACAAATGATATTATGTTTCATCAGTTGTGTATATTTAAGACATAACAACGTTTTAAAAGAAAACAAAATAGTCTGGTTCTCTGTGCTATTTTCTAACTTGATTCTTTTCTTCTAGCAAAAGAAATTCTTTGGAGTTAGAGGATCCTACAGTTTATTTTACCAAAAGTCTTTTCTAAATGATGACTCATTTCTGAACGTATGCCACTCTTTCAGAAATTGCTACAAGGCTATCACCTGGATTTGGCATCCAAGCCTTTAGAATTAAGGTAAAGGACACAGTTCTCCAAGTTTGCAACATTTTTGGGCAAGAAACTGTTTTCTAGGGTATCTCTGAATAACATGTATATCTCTGTTGTGAACCAGTTCTCCAATGCTATCTGATAGACACTGTGCTTGTTAAATCAGCTTTTCATTTGGAGAACAAACAATCCAACTAAGAACAAGGAGCCAAGAAGTAACTCTTAAAAATAAAACCTGGTAAAAATCATAACCTCCTCTGCTTAACCTGGAGGCCAGTGGAGCTGTGAGGACTGATGAGCACAAACAACATTATGTGAACAAGCTTCTGGTGCTGTAGAACTGGCTGCTATATTTTCAGAGCTAGAGAATATTTTGGAGTGAAAAAACACAGAGCCAAAGCATATGCACCTTCATTTTGTTTATTTTCATTCATTTTAAGTGCTGTTTAGCTGAGAGGGATGACCTATCTTGCTGTACTAGCTGGGAAAGTACATAGTGCTAGGCAGAAACACCAAGAAGCTGCGTGTTTAATTTTCACATGCTTAAGTGTTTAAACAATATGTTTAAATGTTTGGGGGTTTTGCCTGTTGTAGTTTCTAACATGAATGGTTGCAACATTCAAATAGGTATGAAGTTTTCAGACAGGAAGATTAGAAATACGAGTTTTGTTGACAAATTCCAACTGATATAGACAACAGCTAAAATTTTTTGGTATCAGGTAAGCATGAAAGTGTCTTCTGCTTTGTCCAGTTTGGGAATCATCCTTCCTTTCCCGTTTTCAAACACTAAGGGGAATGTCCAGTATTCTGGACTCTGTAGGATAACCAAAATTTTTCAGTGGTATCATCACTGGCTCAGATATACTGGAGCGTGCATGTCATGTTAACACCACCCACTGTAGAGTTAAAGGCTTTCAGTGTCTGTCTGACAGGTGGAAAGGTTTTGCCTACACTGGGCAAAAAGGTAAGACAATTGTTAGTCTGAATGGATTTCTATTTCCTTTTAGCCATACAGAAGAGGTTTAACTGCATATTGGAGACACGACTTTCAGGAGCAAATCTTTTGGAAGACACTACTCAAATCTTACCAGCAATGACTTTCTGATTTAAGAATACTGATGCTGTTTTCAGTACAGCTGCATCAGTATTAACAATTCTGGGAGCCTTGCTAAGGTGACATTTTCCAGCATACAGAGTTAAGGGGCAGAGGTCAGAAAGCAACCAGCAGAAACAGATAGCTACTTTGACTACAAGTGATGGTATTTAGAGTGGAAGAACTTGTATGGTAACTTTGTTATGTAAGTTGACATATACCTGCACTTTAAATGGCCTTTATTTTAGACTTATAGAAGAGCACAGGGTTGATGATTCATATAATGACTAAATTCTAGAAGTACCAAATGTTGCCTCCCTGTCACAGATGTAGGAAAAAAATTAGTATTCCAGATTCAGCTAATAGTGGAAAATACAATATTTTTAAATGAATAATAACTTATGGAGTTTATTTCAAGGTAGATTTAAAGAAGTTTGAAGAGAAGTGGTAGAAACTGACACTTGTCATTTTCTACTTCTTCCTTGTGGAGAGAAACTTTTCAGTTTGGCACTTTCACAAACTTTCATGTAAAAATCTCTTACAAAACTGCATTTCCGCAACATTCCTAAATTTCCAACATAGATAAAAGAAAACATTTTCTTAATTATTCATCCATATGTCAGAATTATCATTTCCCATAGTCTTCTTTTATTCCAGTGATTAAAAAAAAATAAAGAAAAAAAGAAAAAAGTCCTATACCAAATAAATAAGAGTTTTTCTATCTGCTGGCACTGCAGTTAGTATAGAAAAAGACACACCTACTGTGACTTTACAACAGTTTTTATACACTAAATGTTAAGCATCAGTGATAGGATGTTGCTGCTTCCTTGACCAGGGACATTAGAGCAATGCGTTTTTCTTTCATAGTGCTTTGAACTTCTCTTTCTTTTCTTATAACATCAGACATTAACTGGATATTACAAAATCTAGCTTAATTTCATGATGTTTAATATCCTTGAAAACTTAAGATAAATGTGTTAAAGAGAATAGACAAATTTGAACTTTCAAAGTGCTAGAGGTCAGCTTCTGGTGCTGTGTGCATAACACTGATTTTGGAGACTCTCCCCTCTCTCTCTCTCTCTGCCTTCTTATTCTCTTTCTTGCCAGTCCACAATATGTTCTTCTCAGGCTAATATACTTAGTGTTATCAAATTTATTCTTCTCACTGTGGCTGTTTCTGCCTATTATTTGTAACATCACAGATACGTGGCCAGTTTTCAATACTTGGAAGCCACCTTTATTAATTTTAAAGAAGTCCTTAACAACCACTTTTGGATTTTTCTCCCCCTCAAGCTTTAATAAAAGGGAAAGGAACAGAAAGACATTGCCATCACAAAGCTCACTGAAAACTTAAGCTGTAGAGCTGGGTGCAGACTAAGGTGTTTTTTATGGGTGGCTGGGTGGATTCATCAGAGCCCCAGGGACATCACAGTCACAGCTCTACCCTTGAGCTGCCTGTGCTCCCCCAGCTCTAGCCCATCACGGCTCAGTAATCTGCTCTAGTGTTTCACTATCTTCATAGAAAAGAATTTCTTCCTAACATCTAATGTAAATCTACTCTCAGTTTGAAGCCATTTCCCCTTGTCATATCACTGCATGCCCTTGTAAGACGTCTCTCACCAGATTTCCTACAAACCCACTTTAGGTAATGGAAGGAGATCTGCCAGGAGCCTTCCCCATGCTACAGAACCCCAATTCTCTCAATCTGTCATTTCCCTCAGGACCTGAAAACACATCTCATCAAGTCTCATGGATTTATGGACCTTCAGGTTCCTTAGATGGTCTCAAACCCAACCTTCTCCTACAGCAGAAAATTACTCCTTCTCCCAGGCCCTGCCTTTGCCTCCTGTGACTTGGCCAGTGTGGCTGGAGTGCTTGTCCATGAAGATCAAGGCAAAAAATCACTAAGCATCGCAGCCTTCTCCATGTCCTGGGTAACCAGGTCTCCAGTTTCCTTATGTAGAGGTCCCACATATTCCCTAGTCTTCCTTTTACCACCAGTGTATCACAGAAGCTTTTTGTATTGCTCTTGGCATCCTTCGTCTGATTTAATTGTCTGGTCTCTTCAGCAGTTATCAGGGTGGCTGAAGTCTCCTGTGAGGACCAGGGCTTGTGAGCAAGAGGTTAGTCCTATCTGCCTGTAGAGGGCCTCATTCACTCATCCTTCATTGTTGGCAGCCAGTAGCA
Source organism: Formicarius rufipectus (assembly GCA_013399695.1). NCBI lineage: Eukaryota > Metazoa > Chordata > Aves > Passeriformes > Formicariidae > Formicarius > Formicarius rufipectus. Next base: position 95,346 of record VXAU01005405.1, read on the forward strand.
AACCCGCACTAGAATGTCACCTATTCCTGACCTGCCTTTACTCCTAACCCATAAACTCTAGGTCGGCTCCTCCTCAATCCCCAGGTGCAAATCCTTGCACTGCAGTTGGTCAGCTGGTCATTGACATAGAGGGTGATGTTCCCTTCCTATCTCCCCTGCCTGTCTTTGAGGAGCCTGTATCCTTTCATTCCAACACTGCAGTCGTAGAAGCCATCCCACTATGTCTTTGTGATATCATTAAGCTCATAGCCCTGTCATCATGCACATCTCTAACTTCCACAATTTATTCCTCATTCTATGTGCATTTTCACAGAGGCATTTAAGTTAGATCCTTAGTGAAGGTTACTGGCTGGAGTGACTGGAATTCCTTTCTGCTGTTCTTCAGATGCTCTCCTGCAATTCCTCTCCAGGCTCTGGGCATGTCTTGTTGGCCCTGGCATAAAACTGGTAGGAGAGGCATGCATTAAGGTTTCCCTCCCATGTCAACTGATCCTAGGACCATCTGAGGGTTATCTGCCTGCCTCTGACTTCAGCACTCTGTTCCAGGAAGTCATTTCTGAATGACTGTTTCTTGCAGCAACAACCCCCATAGCTGAGGCCAGAAATGATGGCAAATGAGTGGTTATAGTGATGCCAGATGTTTAAGGATTCCCTCTGGCAGACAAAATCCTTAGGGACTAGTTGTGATACATCTATGTCTCTGCTCTTGATGGCAGGACCTCTGGCCCTAGTTTCTGAATATCATTAGGAAGCTTGGGGCTTTTTTGTTTAATTGCTTATTTATTTTTCCTACAGAAGCTGCATATACTTCTGAAATAGAAATAATTTTTGTTCACACTAATATAAATAATAATATATAGCAATGTGCATAAATGCTATACTGCAATTGGTTAATTGCTATTCTTTACTTACCTAGTGCTAATACAAGGGGAATTTTTTTCACATTCAGAGATAAGGTAGAATTGTCTAAATCCAGTGGTATGAATAAGTAGAATGGGATTTATTTTGACCAGAGGCTGCTTCTGAAAGGCTGACTGTGAAGTTTTTTTTCTTAGTTCTGCTTTTGCAATGTGATGGAAACCTACTAAAATGAGAGGGACACTGTTTCAAGGTCACTGTCAGAAAAGTAAACTTAATACTAACTTTGTAAGGATATTGCACACATTTAAACTTCTAAGGATAACAGGCACTTAGACCAGTCTCAGCCAACAATTCACTTGACAACACAAACCACAGGTTTGCTTTGCTTTTATTTATTATTCTTACAGATTTACTACTTTTGACTAGAACAGCTAGATGTTGTGGGTCACACCTTGAGCTGATATGAACACTTGAATCGGCTACTACTTAAAGTGACCTTTAATGGCTGATACCATCTTACGGTTTAAAGATCTAATGTGTGCACTTCTAGCTTTCTATGAAAATGTCATGGATTATTTATTTCAAAAGGCTGTAGGAAGCCACAGTCAGCCCTGGTTTTTGAAAACTACTCAGATCTGAAGGCTAGTAATGAGCTAAATCTTCATTTTAATGTCAAATTTTAAAACTTTTCAAAATCTTTAGTAACCAACCCATTATTACATGATTTGTTTTTTCCCCAATGCTTTGCATTTAGCTTTAAAGTGGGTTCATGTAACTGTCTGGGGAAAAACAAATAAAATTAAAACCAAAACATTATAGATGCCTGTATTGAAGTGTGAAAGGGTAATATTTCTGTGAATGAAGGAAAGTGCCCTGAAGCGCACACTTAATTATGTACTACAAAAAAATAACACCAATACTATTATCAAAGCTCAGTGAACAAGAATTTATCAAAGATTCGAATACCTCTTGGAAAGCTTAGCAAAATTTTTTTTGAAACGTTCTTGACGAAAGTTTTCTGGAGATTAAAAACCATCTCTGTCTAAAACTATCTGGTTTGCTCCCATTTTATTCTCCAGCTAATTAACACATATTAACTACCATCTTGAGGTAGAACCTCAATTAAGACAGATCTCCAAACATTTCTAACTTGCTTATAATAAAACTGCAGAAGTATCACATTAAGGTTGACATTATTCCTCGGAATTACACATTCCCATTGAAGTAGATATTATGTATGTGTGTGTGCAAATGTATACAGATGCATATATACACATATGCAACACACTTTTGTCAGTAAAGACAAAAACATTTGTTTCTGAGTTGGAGAGACAAATGTAGTAACCAGGAGCCTTTGCACTCAGTTCATGCTATGATTCTCAAAACCACAGTCCTTCAACAGCTTCAAACAACAAATGCCAAAAGGTCATTACAAAACTACCATTCAAAGACATGTCTAAGTTGAAATATTTCAGAAAATAGTTTGAATTGAATGACTACCCATGTTTAATTTGAAATATTTATGGCTAAATATTTACTATTTTTAAAAGTCATAGATGAAACAGCAACTCATAAACACATATATACAACTAAAGTACCTGACAGAAGTATCAGACTTATAAGATGATCGGTACAACTAGAGTGAATAGAGAAACCTCAGAATTTAAGTCAGTGCTGCACAGGAAATGAATATGGTACACAGGATATTAAACAATATTATTTTGTATCTTGCATGTATTGGATGCAGGCAAGTCATTTAATGAAAAAGATTCAAAAGTGGGAGTGGGGAGAGGGGGGAGAATGCTTTTAATTTTTTCAAAACTATTATATTGGACTTTCTACAATTTTTCAATTTTTCCAAATTGTGAATATTAGATTTTCTTCACTAAGTTACAACTACATATCTGTCAGTGATAAATAGGAAACATAAACTCTGTACACTTCAATGAAGTTCATTATTTACATCAGACAAATGCTATATTCAATGATCTAAATCTACTACAGGTAAAACTCATATTTAATGATTTACATTAGAGATTAATTTTCCTTATCGTTTCAAAGATAACTAGAGCAAGTTTTTATGGGAAGCTGCTTGTTGAATAGCTAATTCCTACAAAACATATAATGGGTTTTTGTGCTGCGTTGACCTTCACTGGCCGCCACATGCCCACTAAGCCACTCCATTATCCACCACTCCTCAGCAAGGTAGGGGAGATGAAAATGAGCTCACAGGTCAAGATAAATGCAATTTAATAAAGGCAAAGCAAGGCTGAGCACAGAAGCAAAGGGAACAAAAGAAAATATTTATTCTCATCTTCCCATTGGCAGTCAGTATCCAGCTACTTCCTGGGAACTAGGGTTGGAAATAGTACATGTAGTTGTTGCTCTGGCAGGCAAATGTGTTAACAAATTCCCTCTCTCCTCCTTTCTCTGATCTTCTATTGCTGTGCATGCTATACTTTATAGAATAGCTTACATCAGCTATTCTGGCTATGTCCCCTCCCAACCTCTTGTCCACCCTCAATCTCCTGGCCTTTGGGGTCAGGGTGGGGTGGGAGTGAGGAGGTAGAAGTTGGGGAAACAGCACAGAACCTTGGTGATGTATGAACACTGCTCATCAATAGCTGTAACACTGGTTTGTTTTCAGTGCCCTTCTAGCTTCCAATACAAACCGCAGCACTAGGAGGGCTGCTATGAGGAAGGAAACAATGTAGTCAATGCCATTTACTTCATACCACATTTTTTATGAAACATTTTACATTCCCTAAAAAAACCCCAACCCTGTGTGGTTTAAATTGGATGATAACGGAAGTTAGGTGACATATCTGGACGCTGACTCTGTACCCAGCGATCTTTTTGTGGGCATTACAATGTTAATTTGATGTCCCAAAACAAGTTAAAAAGTTCACAGGGACCAAAAGACTTGTGAAACTAATGGCTCTCAATATATTCTGCCATGAGGAGGAGTCAAAACTAGCAATTTCCTCTTTCCACCTGCAAACAATTGTGTTAAAGATCTAGACTAGCAGGAGAGGCTGCGCTAATGACATGCCACACCCTAATTTGACAGCTTTCCTTTATGCATGCATTTCAATTGCTCTTTTAAAACAGGAAGATGATTGCTACCATCTCTTTAAATGTTGCATAAAGAACTTCAGATTTGAATACTTTCCCTGAGCAAAATTAAAACTACAAAAGTTACCTGTTGATACCAAAACCTGTTTTTATTAATTGCTGAGTTGCAACTAGAAGAAATAAGGTAGGAAAAAGTTACAACTACTTTTACAAGTAGAGAAATGTTACCACCAAAAAACTACTTTTTTGTCTAGTTGGGGTGGGAGGAAGAGAAGAAGTTTCTGCCTTTTATTTTGTCTCTGTTTCTGCCACTTTTTGATGCTATCTCTTCCAGCAGCGGGGGCTTTCAGCAGTTTTAGTTCTCTGGAATACAGCCGGGATGTGGGTTTTGTCACTCAGGAAGAGTTGTGTCTGCTGACCACGCGGGGTCCTAATCTAGCAGTACCTTTGTCCTTCAAAAGGATGGTTAGGATATAAGGGTAGCATATAATTCACATACATGTGATATGGTGGGTTTCTTTTATCTCCAGGCTGGCAGAGCTTCAGCCTCCAGTGGCGGGCAGGCAGCAAGAGGTTAGCAAAGAAGAGGTAAGAGGGTGAGGGGGAGAGGTAGGGAGAGACTTTTGTTTATGGTAACTAGTTCTCTGTCTTTCCTCTTTCCCTTTATTTTCTAAAGTTTTCCTTCAACTTTTTATAGTATTCAGAGGAGGTTTGTATGTGATTTTTGGCACATAGTCCTATTTGGATGTTTTGAAGTGATTATAATAGCAGGATTTTTTGATAGGAAGCTCTTGTGAGAACTTCTTGCAGGAGAGCTCACAGAGAAAATTTTGGTAGGAAGTTTTGACAGGCATAAAAATGGAGAAAGGTTTTTTATTGTACTTCTATATTATCTGTGTGCCACAAAACATATGAGGCAAATTTTCCTTGTTATTTAGTATTGCAGTGAAAGGCATTTTGATTAGTTTACAGTTCACAATATTGAACCAATGATCAGTGTTAGCACCTTGTTTTAATGTGTGTTTCTCTTGCTTGTTGAAGGTTCTGTTGATTTTATTTCTGTTTTGGGGTTTTTTTACTGATATTATTTATTTAGAAGGCCTTAGAATCCATTTTTTTTTAATATCCTAGGTATATAAAAATTTATCTAGAGATAGATGAAAAGATGAGATCTCTATTAGTGTTTAGTGCTTGAATTTTTAAGTAGTACTTCAAGATTTTTTGGTTAAACTGTTGTTACTTCCTTGATCTTCTCGCACGAAAACTTACCATAAAATTTATCTGAGATTGCAGATTTTCAGTCTTGTGAATTCTGGAGCTCACAACTGTTTTCTCTGCATTTTCTGTGCTTTCTATGTTTTACTTTGGAATTCGTGTAAATGATTCAGTATAAGAGTCTTCATATAAGAGTATGAAAGTCTTGGGTTAAGTTAATGTCAAACCCTTCTGACAAAGTAAGAAAAAGGTTGTGGAAATATTGACAGGGATAGACTTTTATCAACGGAATTTCTCATCCCTTAAAAAATTAAAATCTGAAAAGAAGAAAGCTTCTCATATAAATAAATTCTTGCAAAATAAGGAAATAATAAAGCAATCAAAAATATATAAAAATAATGACCAAACATGTTTTTATTAAATATGACTTTTCCACAGATCATACAACACATAACCACAAATAATGAAAATTAAATACTTGCTGTGCAATTACAGTGAGAAATCCCTAACCAGAAATAATGGGATTCGTATTTCCTGCATGACTTGGTAGAGGTTATCTCTTGATCTTTACAACACAGCAAAACACTTATCTATTCTAAAATACTTGTTTGAAGTAGTGGCTTATGGTTTGATGGAGGAAGAATTGTTAGCTGTTTTGTTTTTTCCCCTTTCTCTACTGGAAAAGAAGACAAAAGTATCAATTTTAATAATTGTATGTATATTATACATTTTTTTAATACAAAATGGTGCAAATACAATAGACCTCAAAACTCCCTTGGATATGGTTTCTAAAACTTGCTATGAGAAAAAGTCTAATTCACAGAATCAAATGTCTAAACTACCACTGTTGCATTCACCTACTGTCAGCACTTATAATGGGACAAAAGACATATAAAAGGTTATTATTCAGCTTTTGTTCTACATAACTCTTGTATTCACATTTACAACATTGTACAAAGTGAATACCTGAAAATAAACAGTAGAAAGAAAATATGAATCCTGTTATATTTAGATAGATACTTGTTCTCTACCTCTAGAGTCAAGATTTGGACCACACTGATGAGGCACCATAATTTCTATTTAAATTGAATGTTTTCATTTTTTTAATAGAACACTTAGCAAAAAGACAGTGAAAAAACAGTAAGACTGTAAAGGTAATTCAGAACAACCTTCCCAGAATCACAATTGTAATCCCTGGAGTAAATAAGAGGAAAAGAATTTTCAAGGTACTCTTGCTCAATAAAAATGGCTCTGAGAAAAATGTTTTACAGAAGGAGGAAAAGTTTTATTAATTTTAAACTATTGAGGTTAAATGCTACTATCTATTACTAGAGGTTATGAAATGAGTAATCAGCCCTAAAATTTGTAACATAGCATTCTGCTTAATAATGTCATATCTTGTTTGCATGTACAAAAACAGCCCTCTTTTTGTACAGCATTACAATAACACCAGATCTCTTTTTTAAAAATAATTGAAATCAGTGTTGACTCAGTCAATTTGAGTTCATGTATATGTCAATTATATAATTTTTCTGCCAAGCCACTACTTGTTAAAAGGAAGACAGAAACAAGGGAAGACAGGAAGGAAGGAAATATTTCTTTAAACATTTTGAAAAAAAATATTTGTGGCTATCTAATTATGCAATTAATTTCTTAAAGAAACAGAAACCTCTTATGTGTTTGAAATCTGGTTATTCACTACTTTAAATTTTCAGAATGTTCCTGAAAGAAATTACAAATGTTTCACTTAAATTCTGAGATTTAGAAAAGATTTGAGTTAAACAAGAGAACTTGAAAAATTAACTAAACTCTCAACTGAGAACCTATAAAAGACTATTTATCATTATATATATATCTACACTTTGTTTCTCTTGCATTCCCAACCTTAGGGCTGATAAACATAGGAAAACATTCAAAGCCCAAATAAAGGCTATTTCTTTCAGTCTGAAGTAAATGTTCAACCCCCAGTGAAGGTACATCCAGAAATTTGACTGACTTTTCTATGGCAGCTGAGCAAGGGCCTGAAAGACAGAATAAACTCACAAAAAGGGGGGGGAAAAAAAGAAAAAGAAAAAAAAAGAAAAGAAAAGAAAAAAAAAAAAGGCGCTTGATAGAATACGACCAGAAGTAGGTACCAACATCACAACACTTGAAGACCTGAAACTGGTGCCTCTTAACTTGGTTTTGTAACTGTAGGAATTAATTCATATCTTCAAGGAACAGTATAATTGACAGTAATCACTTTTTTTTTTGCCATTTTAACTTCTGTGCAGAGCACCTCATTTTGCATTTAACTATCTGCAGATGTCATCTTGCACACAGACCTCTTTTGTATTGACATAGCAGAACTGAAGTCTTGATTTGCCTTTTTCAACAGAGCTATATATCACAGAATGAGAATGCAAGAGATAGAAGCCAATCTAGATGAAGTTGCATTTCAAAATCTTTTCCAAATAAGCCTCACGAATTTCAACCAGTGAAGTTCCCACTGATTCAGTGAAAGACAATACTGCAGCCTGTTAAAAAGCACCACAAGAAATTATGGTTTTCACGTGCTTTGTAGATTACCTTCCAAAATTGTATGTGAGTGAATCTGAATCAAAAGATGGTCTTCTCTAATGAAAACCAGATGTTACTCTTTAACTTCATCAGAAGCCAAAATAAAGATATCAATTTTAACCACCAATAGTATCCTAACAATTTTTCAGGAAGATCTAATGACCTAATCATTAGACCACAATTCTTTACTTTATTGCATCATTCCCTGCAGCTGTTCACTGTAGCAGTGCAATCTGTTGGTAAGGCACAAAGAAACAGCTGCCAGGGGTCAGCTCTCTGTAGCAGGGGAAGGCCCTATGGCCAGGCAGCATTCACAGGACACAATCCCCTAGATTTTTCTCTAGTACTCTTTAGATGCTTTACAAATGTGTAATAGATGTCTCCTCATTTCCTTTACATTTATGCAGTGATTTGCGATGTAAAGTTTTAAAGGCATTTCATATTTTCAAGGAGCCCACTTCACATTAGTGAGACATTGTATGGCTGCATTTTACTGATTTACAGTCAAAACAAACCCTATATGTCATCTGTCATATCTGAATTTAAGTTATGTTACAGTTTATACTTCCTAAGCTCCAACACCTCTTCCTGCACTATTTTAGCATTTAATATGATGTGGTAATGACTGTCAATGGTTCAAGGTCAGAAAACTGGTCTTCATGTTAATTTTACCAAAGTGATCCATAAAAGTTAACTGACTGTGGGCATTACTGGACTGAAAAAACATACTCTGCAGTATTAATATTAATTGAATGTAGATACTGGACACTTCAGTAATGTCCATATTATTAAGCAAATTAAAATATACATCAACAAGAGTTAAAAAATAACCTTATTATTATAATTTTGCAGTTAAAAATAGATAACCAATGAAAGAAGGGTCTATCAAGAGCTATTAAACATAAAGACAAAGTTTGACACATTGCAAGTTGTTAGAAGTTTCACAGTATAATTTTCTCAGTTCTGGCACTTTTTTCGTAAGTATTCACAACTGTGTATTTTCAGAAACAAGATACTAGGCTGAATAGATCATGAATAGCTATTATGTTATATACTTTGGGAGAATAAATCAGTCTTAAAGAGAAAATTTTAAACATTTCTAAAATGCGGCCTTCCCTGCTTTTACTTGTTATGCAATCTGATACAGTAAATAAAAGCAACTGCTTAGCTTAAATCTTCAGAAGCATGTAAATAAACATGTTTTTAATTAATTCACCCTGATATTTAATCAGCATGCTAGAGTAAAAGAATATTCTTTCTCAAACATGCAAACAACACAAACGGGGGGGGGAAGGAGAAAAAAAAATTGTTTTCTTTCCTTATCATTCCCACTTTTTAAAATAGCATGAGTGATAAATTTCAGAGTTGTCAACATCTGGTGTACTCATTAGTTATATTTTACAAAAGAGAACATTGCAGAATGAAGTCAACGTCCATCATTCCGTAGCAGTGGTGATAACAGAGGGTGTGTTTATATTCTTTCCCTTTACATTCAGTCTTCATGTGAACATACCAGTGAGCACACAGTTCTTGTAGACTTGCTCTTTTTTGCCACATATCGTATAGCAATAATACTCTGAATATATCTGCTAAGAAGTATTTACCAGTAGAAATGGTACAATTTACATGTAGAAAGTGTTTAAGTCCTGAATACTGCTGTAAAAAGGTGTAGTTTTCTTCCCCATTCCTAGCAAATATTTAGTCTATTGTTGATATGGCATCCTCTTTCTTTGCAAATATTCTCAAATGTCATTTAAAATTTGCATGGATTGTCTCACTGACTTTTAGGTACTATTCACCTTTTAGATCAACAAACAACAGATATTACATTGACAAAACCAAAGCCACATAAAATAAAAAATCCAGTTTTACCTTCAATGTTTAAGTAATATTTAGACACCATTGCAGAAAAGATCATTATCAGCTATATATAGAATACATGTATCAAATAACATGAATTCAACAAATTTAAACTGAGTGAAATAGCTAATCACTTTCACTGTCATCTGCATAGTGGAAGACAATTGTGAAAACATTTAAGTAAAATGAAAGAAATGCCACTGAATTTACCAACTTTACAAATCAATTTCTGCTATTCAACTTTTTAAGCTTTAGCAAGTCCAAACTTCTTTTCTAATTAACTCAGACATCTTGACATGGTAATCTGCCTTGTAATGAGATTTTGCTTCTTCACTGTATCTTCTAAGGCTTATTCTATGTTTATCATGATGGAAAATCATGCCATCATGACTATCTTTTGCTATAGTTATGAGCATTTGGATTCATAAGGAGAAAGATTCTTCATTTTTCCCAATGATTGGATGATTTTTGTTTCAAAAATCCTGCTAAAGCACTCTTATTCCTTTCCCCTAACCATTCAGTTTTCAAAATGCACCCACTAATCTCTACTTTCCCCCTTTATAAATGTAAAAATATCATTTTAATTCTTGTAAGCAAAAGTGAACTTACACTTTGAAAGGTAGATATCACAAGATCTTTCAACATATTTTGGTTAAGAACAGCTGCAAAGTGAACTTCTGAACACCATTTCTGTTACCCAGTCAAGTACTTAAAAATAAGTAGCTGGAAGATAACCAAATAAGTAATAAATATTTTCAAATTAACTTATTCTTGGAACAATTTAATCTTAAACTGTTATTTTTCTCTTCTCTGTTCTTTGATTTCAAATGGGTATGAAACATGGGCTTTGCCTTGTCTAATTTCAAAAGTCTTAAAAATTGTCTCAATCTAAGGTAGTTGTATAAGCTCTCTTTATTGAGAGAACTAGACATTGTAGGCAGACAATTTGTCTAAACTGTCTTATATGCTCATCTTCAATGAGATGAATCACTCCCTGAAGGTGTTTATTTCTCTCCACTGACTATGAAGGAAGACTAGACGACTAGTTTAGATGACAACTTTAAGTTGTCTGATGTTTACTGAGATGGATCCAACACAATATGCCCTGAAGCATTCTGATTTATGGGGCACTGGAGTGTTACTTCTTAGAGTACCGGATTTCCAACAAAAATAGAGTACATCTACATTTCCAGAGACAGACTTACCTCCCCTATATTCCTTCAAAATTAATTTTTAGAATTAAAACCAAACAAAACATCCTATTGATTATATGGTACTAAAAGGAGAATTTTGCCCAAGAATTTGGATTCAGTGTTCTTAAACCATATTTTAGAGAAATAAGTTATGAAAATAAGTATAAATTGCAAATAGTACAAGAATACTGTCATATTTCTTATTAGTCCCCTTTTGGCACAGGATCATGATGATACTGAATAGGGCAAAACTGCCTTAATGGTTTATTATTTGCCACCAACTCAAACTTAATCTTAGCTTTCGGACACCTACCAATCATTTTTTTACATGCAGCTTTTGAAGTTCACACCTTGTCTTTCCTGCAAAGGTGGTGACATACAGTACAAATCCATAGAAGAAACCATTAACCAAAAAGTTGGTTTTCTGTTGGTGTTATAAACTTTAAATATTTCTCCTGCAAGTTCTTAGAATTGAGAAAATATCCTCGTGAACAGTACTGGAATAGTGTCACTCATCCACTGCTGGCATGAGGCAATTTCAGGGAAGGCTAACAAGTATCTCTGATAGAAGAAGCACTTCAGGATGTGTACAGGAAATTCTGGAGACTGACAGAACTCACAGAGACTCTGCAAAGGCTGTTGAACTCGATTTTCAAATATTGTTAAAAAAAAAAAAGAAATCACACAAAATAACTAAACAAACAAAAAGGAAAAAAAAAACCTTCAGTAAAAAAATCAAATGCAAACCAAACCAAAACCAATCTCTTTACTGGTTATTTTTCTTTTAACAGTATTTATATTGACATATGTTTACATTACTGTAACTTTTCAGGTATCAACCACCGCCTTCTAGCAAGAATAAACTCTAAACCACATGCATTGGCTCATTTGACAGAATTATTTCATGATTCCAGATTCTAGGTCAAATCAGCTTTATCTAATAGTCCAGTAATGGGGCTTGATACAATATTGTTAGTAATTTTAGATATTAATAAAAGTAAAACCATAACCTTAAAATCACCTTTCTGGTCTGTAGAAGACTAGTCCATATTGATGTTTGTCATTTGACTCATAAACTTTGTTCCCTTTGCACAAATACCAAAGAATGAGCTAAGAAAAATAAGTGTACTTCAGAACAGAACAGGGGATTTTGGCCTTTGGGGAGGTTTCCTGAGATGTGAAACCTGGCTAGGAGCTGGAAGCTGCCTGGAGGGAAGCTGCAGAGGCATTGGCAGATCCTGATGGGGCACCAGCCACCCACACTTGAAGTGGCCTTGGGGAACCTGTTGTGACAGCTTGAAAGGAAGGGGAATGGAGTGGATGCCTCTCTGAAGGTGGGACATTCCTCTGTGTGACTGCAGAGTCTTGAAGCACATCCTACCTGACCTGCCTGGGCACTCATCCTACCCGACCCTCAAAGCAGAATGGTGGGTGTTTGTCTGAGGGCTAAGGCTTCCACTCCTGCATGCTGATCCTCACCACCTACTTCAGGAGTGACTGGCACGTACACCCAGATGGAGAAACTGAAGGAAGAGTGTTGTAATGCAAGGATACAGGCTCTTTAGAAAGGTCAGACAGGGAATACAAGGAGAGGAGGTCACCTTCTATGTCTGTGTCCAGCTGCAGTGGTAGGAGCTGTGCTTGAGGATGGATGAGTTGCTAGCTGAAAGCTTATGGATCAGGATTCAAGGGATGGCAGGGGCAGGTAATATTATAGTGGAGATCTGTTACAGGCTGCCAAACAAAGAAGGATGAGAGAAGTGGCCCTCTATAGACAGATGGGAGAAGCCTCTTGTTCACAATCCCTGGTCCTCATAGGGGACTTCAACCACTGCTATATTTGTTGGAAGGACAACACAGCAAGGCATAAGCAATTCAGAAGGTTCCTGGAATGTATTTTTGGTAACTTTTTTACTCCAAGTGAAAGAGGAATGAATAGGGAGAGGATGGGTGGATCATCTTCTCACCAATTAGGAGCACTGGGGAGAAAGGTAAACCTCAAGGGAAGCTTGTACTGCATTGACCATGAAAGGATGGAGTTTGAAAACCTTGGGGGAGCAAGAAGGGCACACAGCAAGCTCACTGCTTTAGACTTCAGGAAAGCATATTTTGGCCTCTACAGGATTCTGCTTGGTGAAGTATCATGGGATCAAGCCCTAGAGTGAAGAGGAGCCCAAGGAAGTTGGTTGGTATTCAAGAGTTACCTCTTCTCATCTCAGAAGCATTTCATCCCAACAAAGAGGAATTTGGGCAAAAATGTCCGGAGTCTTGCATGGATGAACACGCTGTTCCTAGACAAATTCAAACAGAAAAAGGAAGCCTACAGAGGTAGAAGCAAGGACAGATAGCCTAGGATGAATGAATGAATACAGAATGATTGTCCAAGCACCAAGGGATCAGACAATAAAAATTAAAGGCCTAGTAGAATTAAACCTTGCTGGAGATGTCAAAGGAAGGGACTGGGAAAACAAAAAAAAAAAGAAAAAGCACTCACTGTATAAGATAAGATTTGAGACCCTCTAAGATGCATAAGTCCATGGAACCTGATGAGATACATCCTTGGGGGGAATTGAGGGAATAGTCAGAAGAAGTGGCTAAGCCGCCATCAATTCCATTTATGAAGTAATGGAGGCCAATGAAGTTCCTATGACTGGAGAAGGGAAAGTATAACCCTTATTTTCAAAATGAGAATTAAAGAAGATCTGGAGAAGCCTATAGGTCAGTAAGCCTCACCTCAGTGTCTGTCAAAATCACGTCTGTCAAGATCATCCTGGAAACTACGTTAAGGCACAAGCAGGTGACTAGTGGCAGTCAATAAGAGCTCACTAAGGGCTAATCATGCCTGACAAATTTGATGGTGCTCTATGATGAGGTTGAAGTAATGGTAAATGAGGGAGGAGTGATTGACATCATCTATCTGGATTTGTGCAAAACATTTGACACCGTCCCATGGGATACCCTTGCCTCTAAACTGGAGAGACATGGATTTGATAGATGGAATTGTCTGGAAGGCTGCATTCAAAGAGAGCTGGCAACTGCTCAGTGTTCAAGTGGATACCGGTGATGAGTGGTGTTCCTCAGGGGTCAGCACTGGGACCAGTACTGTTCAACATCTTTTCCATTGACATGGACAGTGGCACTGACTGCACCTTCAGTAAGCTTATTGACACCACCAAGCTGTGTCATGTGGTCAACACACTGCAAGGAAAAAATGCCATCCAGAAGAACCAAAATAGTCTCGAGAGTTTGGATTGTATGAATTTCATGATGTTCTATAAGGTCAAGTTTGAGGAAGTTAAAACTAATGCGCTAGAAAAGTGTTGGCTTTCTGCCTCTATTTGCTGCCCCTGGATGGTCAGAGAGGAGCCCTTCCTATTCACCCTGCCTGTGCAAACTGCTGTACCATGACCCCACTGCCATGCCATGCTTCTCTTTGCCGTTTCAGGTTGGTCATGCTCCCCGGAGCCCTTTAAATCTGCCCCAATTTGTTCTTGGCCCCACCCCTGCTCGCCTAGTTGGCTGCTGTAGTTGTGGATGTAGCATTTCTGGAAGTGTAGAAGGTCAGGTTGGATAGAGCTTTGAGGAGTCTGATGTAGTAGATGTCTTTGGCGATGGCAGGGAGATTGCAACAAGGTGGTCTTAAATGTTCACTCCAACCCAAACCATGCTACGGTTCTAGGACTGCCATTTTCAAATACATTGTGAATATATTGCATATATATGTCCTGTGAGTCTGTTTTTCACACTGAGCTTTTTGGGACCTTTGATGTTTTTAGAACTGCTGCCAACAGATATTAAATTAAAAATAGTACTTCTAGGTCTGACAAAATGGTTAATCATAACTAGATTAATGATTTTGGATGTATTAAAACTTTAAAGTTTTAAGAGACTTTTCAACTCAACGTAAAACCCTTCATAATTTCTGTTCTTTGGTCTGGATAGGACTGAAATTAATAACCTTATATCTTGTTTTCATCAATCTGTCACCTTTCTCTGAGAAGAAAATAAGCCAAAATAAACTAAATGAAGGTATCATAAGCTGAAGACCTTCTGAAATGTCTGACATTTGTCAGTTATCATCAAGGTTATTGACTTTATTGCTAGTAAAAACGTAACACTTTGATATAATAATGAGAAACTTGATGCATATAGTATTAGAAGATTAAAAATAGTCTTCTTGTACACGAACTGTGCTCTTATTGCATATTTCAATTAATTGAAGGGTAGTAGTGGCACTCAGAATAGCTCATTTGTTAACAAGTTACCAAATAAGTTATCAACTATGATGACCATCAGTGTAATGTCACAATAAGGCATATTGTTACCCTGATTTTGTTAATTATATAAAATTAAATTTTTCAATAGTAGTCTCTGGAGGCATTTCCATTTTTCAGGTACTGAAGGTTAGAAACTACTATTACATTTTTCTCAGAACCTTGCAGACAACAGTTTACCAGAACTGACCTTTAAATTATATGATGAAATAGATTCCACCTGTTTCAAAAATTATACAGAGTGGCGAATATTCTCTGTTATGCAGTTGTAAAACAAAAAAATGGTCAGCATCTGCTTAACTGCTATAATAATTCCAGTTGATGCACTTGTTTAAGTTTAAAAATACATATCAGTACAACACACTAAATCAAATTTATAAACTCTGTTTTCACCCAGAGCAATGAGGTGACTCAGCTATAGTCCTGTTTATGAAAGATGTGAGAATTTATCAGAACCCATGATGATTATAAAATAAATCTAGATGATCACCTTTTAAACATTCCTATCCTCTACAGGAAAATAACTTGAACATTATTGAATACAATTCTGACAACTTTAAATATCTCAGGGGAAATAATATTCTGCAACTGAACTGAGTAGATTTATTTTAAGACTGTCATACTGTAGCTGGGGTGTGGCCTGTCAAGTAAGTGAAACCAACATCCTGATCGATGTTAAATTGCTGTAATCTGATATTTCATGTTTGCACAAGGCGATTGTTGTGTTTAAGTATTGTTTACATGGAGATAATAACAAAAAGATCTATATACATGCATATATGTACATAATATCACACACAGATGTATATATGTACCTAAGACACCCGGTGATGCTACATGTATTTACATGTGCATGTAGTGTACTTACAAGTCTATTTACATGTGCATGTAGTGTACTTACAAGTCTATTCACACAGTACTTAGGTGAATATGTACCAACATTATCACATAATTGTGATAAAAGTCAGTGCATCAGCAAATATTCTGCTTAAGATCCACCTTATCCTTTCTGGACACCTGCACTCTGGACAGCTCACCTCCATTGAGATAAAAAGTGGACAACATTTTCACTTCTTTTGCATGAAGCTCCCTGAGGAGCCAGATCTAGTTCCCATTAGGAAACATCTGGATTCATTGGTATCAATCCTTGAAATGCACAAATGTAACTGCTTGGTATTTAAAATTGTGTCACAGAAGGAAAAGGTTGTGGTGCTTCACCACTGTGCATTTCCCGGTGAGTCTAGCAATCAGTCCAGTCTGTCACTCCTGTCTATTTACCATATATTATGTCTCACTGATTAACAAGTTAATGAAATTCTAAAATTGTGGGCTAGTACTCCTCCCTTCAAGGGAATTTAACCCTGAAAAGGGGCTACTTGAAACCTCTCTTCCCAGTCACAGTGCAACACCTTCAAGAGCTAGTTTCAATATGTACACTTCAGTCTTTCTTTAGATCAAACCCAGTTAGCCAGATTCAGCTTATGTTTCTAAAAGTCAGTCTCTGAATTAGCAGGATTGAAGTACAAAATCAGAATAAAGTGACCCAGATAACGGTAAAGAGGACTTTCCATGGAGTAGTCTCCAGGAATAACAAAAGAGAAAAACAAACAAAAAACAACAACAAAAACAAACAACTAAACCTGAATAAACCCACAGAACTGAAATTTATTTATGATGCCTCTGATGCAGATCACCATTATAATGATACAAATTTTAAACATTGAATTCGGCCAATCAACACCCAACAAAATCCAAGCTGAGTTAAGGGTTTATTTATTATTAGCTCAAGCTGACAGACAAGGAAATTGAAGCTCAGAGATGACAAATATCTTGTCCAAGCTTACATAACCCAAGCAAAGAGGCACAGATCTTGAGTTTGGCTTGTTACCATCTTCTAAACTTTCCTTAGATATTCTGAAGAGGGATGGTCAAAGCATTTTTTTCTAATTATTATTTTTTCCTTACTGTGAGGGACGTGGGTCAATCTCAGTTATGGCAATCCATACATCTTTCAGAGCAGTTCTTTATTCTCCCAGAACCTGTCTGCTGCTTGTCATTCTGACTTTTTTCCACTTACTAGTGAAACTCTATCAAATTTTCTGAGAAGTCTATATGTAGATTTATTGTTGAAGGGCATTGATCTTCAGAATTACAGAAATCAACTTGTTTCAGTGCTTGGAGAAAGGGAGATGTTCTCTCATATGCCTTGTCACTTCTGATAGAGTATAACACAACATATAACACTCTGAAAGAGAGAAATCCACCATTGGCCTTTATATCTCCTGTTGTTATCCTAAATTCCTCTGAGACAACTACAGACATGAAGTTTTGTATGGCTGACAATACAGAGACAGAAATATTATGGATATTGGTAGTCAGATATGGAGACTTTAATTTTGTTACATGAATAATTTCAGATAAAGTTCATAGTGATTAAAATGCATTATTATTTGTAGACAGCTCTTTCATACTGAAATTGGTGTCTACCCATTTCTTAATAGAAAAATATTAATCTCATTTGAAAAAAAGAAAAAGTCATTACAATCGGTATTAAATAGCACTTTTTTGTTAAATTTTTTCAAAACTGAGATCACCATGGTAGAAAGAGTAGACAAATTCATTTGTTCCTGAAGTTGAGATGCTTTTAACATGTCCCTAGGATACCTGGAGTTGGATAACGCACCTTTACCAGAATGAAAGGAAGGGAAAACAGAATACAAAGAGCCACTGTGCCATCTCAAACACTGTATTTTTCATAGATGCAGATGCAATTCTTCTCTCTTCAGGCAACGCAGTTTCTCGTTAATAGCATGTAAATACAGTAAATACAGCTGCTAATGTGTTATTCTCTCCTCATTTGTTGCAGCTGATTAAGGAGAGAAATGTAAAAGGTTAATTTTCTAATTACATACTCCCCCGAGGTAAATTATGCATGTTATCATATCCATTGACATTCTGTAATGGGCACTTTTTATTGCAAAGTGATTCTCTATGAAACTGTGTATCTTCAAACATTTTATTTTTAGTAAGCAAGAGGATGGAGGGAAGGAAAAAAGAATACACATCATAATTTCTTAACTCTTTCTGGAGATCTTGTTGACAGAGTATTAAAGCTTGCCAAAAAATCTCTTCTCCCCTTCTTTTCACAGCTCATTTGTAATTTCCATAAAACTGTATTAAACTGAAGAGAAAGAATGAGACTGAGCTAAAAGACAAATTAATGTTGGATACCTCTCAGTAATAGTTTTAAAAAGCAATGACATCTCAGATTAATATTAAACAAGACTTTTCTTTGGATACAAATGAAGGTCTTCCAGTAAAGAGTTACCTGAACTCACCAACTATAAGACTTTTTAATTGCCAGCCAGGTGCTGACCACAGCTAGTCTTTCACTATAACTTTCAATTATTATTTCAAATGGTGGAACAGAGATGCAGCATGGACACAGGTGATCACTAGTCATTTCAGATGTTAGCCTTCAGTCTAAAAAAGATGATTTATAATTGATACATGTCTAATTTATTGAAGGTAATAAATTACACAATGAGAAAAACAAATCTAGACAGGGAGAAAGAGGAGATAAAAATGATAACTATGTTTCCCTTAGTATTTTCCATATCTTTGATGTATATTTAAAAGAGTAGTGCAAGAGATATATGATTTTCATATAATTTGAGTCATATTCAATCATCATAATATAACAGTGCTTTGTACATATATATGTGAATGTATAGTTATAATTTTTGTCAAAAAATAATTTTCAAGACAAAATATTTTCAATAGAAATTTTCATGTCTAATGACCATATCAGCATAAAGTAAAAACTTATTTAATGACCATTTGATCCAAAGTTGTGTTGTTCTAAGAACTTACTAAATAAAATCTGGAGGACTGAAAGCAATATAAAACTTTAAACTGGCAGATTAGACAGCAGGAAAAAAACTGGGAATGAGCTTTGAATTAGTGGAGTTCAGGGCCTTGTTTCATTCCCACTGACAATAATCTATTTTTCATGCAGCAGTGGCACACTAGTGGTTCTGTTCTGCTTCCCATGCTCCAGTATAAAGAGAGTTTATGACCCTTTACTGCTATGTAACTTTGTAATTCTTCAAACCTTTTTATCACTATTGCCTATGTCCAGTGTAGACTGTGTACTACATCTAGTCCTGTGAATTTAAAGTAGAATAAACAAAGCATTTAGTGTATCTGAACTGTAGCTACTATTAATGGATACAGAGACTTCTACTGAAATGCAGTTGAATTATGCATACATCAATATTTGGCCCTTTCATACTTTCAACCTCAAGTTAAATCTCTGCTCTTTTTCTCTTCAGAAAGAAATTCTGAGGAGTAATCTCTAAAGTTTTATAGTTTGTTTCTCCCATGTCAATTTATCATAACTTTAATCCAGAAACAAAAATATTTCTTTTCGGCTTTTGATGTTTTATCTTGTGAAAACGAAGCTGTATCTTTCTCTCTGTCCTCCAGCATATAATCCTTAGAATAGTCAACCAGTGGGAAGTGATAATCCCAAAATGGTAATAACTGATGGAGCTAAAAGGACAGAAGGACAACTCTTACCTCTTTAAACTATAGTAGATCAGCAGCTTAAATGAGAAAATAAAACAAAGGGGCTTTTGTTTGTTTTTAATGAGATTAAGATTACATGAAATGCAAGTGTCAAAGCCTGAACGGGGCTTAATAGTAACTCTTCAGAGTCTGTTGAAAGGGTTATGGAATGTTTTTGCTTTATGATGCTGCTCAGTTGTCTAATTAACCCCAATCACGCAATGAGGAACAGTTTTTCACAAGTGACTCTGATTCAGTCTTTCATTATATGATAGTTCTCCCATGAGTCCAACATATTTTGGATCAGTACAGAAGCAAGAAGAGGTCAGACTGCACCCAAAAGATCATAGATGGTCACTGGGTACTATCAAGACTCCAGCACATAAACCTGAATCTTTACAAGGCAACCAGGTGTGGAGGCAGAACAGTATGGACTGCTGCTGTACCATGAAGCTGAGACAGGATAGACACAATGGTACAAAAAGACATGTGCATAGTCACCAAACTAGGAAGTATGTAGGACATCTGAGGACAAAAAAGGTGGTATCCTTTGCCCTTGCTGTTGTTTCAACAGATCCTGGGTCTTATGTGTGGACATTAGCATCATGGTATCTGACTGTGGCTTCAAAGACTGCTGTGGCAGCAGGTAGTGGGACAGATTTTTTGGACTCCACAGATATTAAGAAGTATACAACAGCGAGGGAGAGTGAGATTAAGGGAAGCCTGTCTTACTCCAGTTTTAATTTTAAATAAAATCACTGTTGTCTTCTTTAAAGTATTGCCTTGATATTTGCTACATTGTTAAAGTGCTTCAACAGCATTTCCTACATACATGTATGAGAGAAAGTTCCTGGAATGAGAACTGCATCAAAAGCTACATGAATCTGTAGAATTATTAACCGAATCAATGAGACCTAAGTTTCAGAGAAAGTTGTTTACTTTTTGACATTCTGCTTTAAACATTTTATTTTTGCTAGATTGTGTGAGTCTAATACAAAAATTGGCTGGTAAGCAGGTAAACCAAATATGTAGTATACAAAGAAAGTAGTTCTCTGAGGGTGATAGTGCCTGTGATGATGGGTTTGTTGCTCCTTTGTTGCTTCAGGAATGAAATTGCTGTTGTATTTTTGAAGAAAAAAGACCAAAAAGAAACATAAATACCTACGAGAGACTACCAGACCATTTCAAGTACTGAATGTCTAGTTAATTCTTTATAGATTAATTTATTTATTATTTTTCCCCGCTGGCCACAAAATTGCTTTCTATTTCACTTTTTGATCTGGGAATGAAGGTACTACAATAACTTACTGCCCTTGTGCACACTTATCAGCTAACAACTTTGATCCCTGGTGTAAGGATATTTGTTCTAATGGAATTAGACAAGGCATGAATTTGGCCCATGTTATTTATTCATGCAGTAAATGCTATGACTGTTCACCCATTACATCAAGCCAAATTTGCACCTGCAATCCATTCTCAGGGTAAAGATTGCTAAACAGATGGATGACTGAAGGCCAAGAACCTCTGAAATACTATGGTTTCTATGCAGTCCCCTGTGATTGTATGGATTAGCTGGAAAATCCTATAGAGCAATAATCAGATACTGACAATGCCACAAGAATGGATATCAGTACGGAGGAGAATATGATATATTTTTTTTAAAATCTCTTAACATTTATTTTAAATAAATACAATAACTCTGATATAATACAATTGTGTATTGCATATATACAAATCAAGGACGCTTTTTCTTCTCCTTTATATTGTTGAATACTAAATTGCTAAAATTGCATTTGAGGTCATATCATAAAACATTATCATTTTCTGTCTTATTTCAAAGCTCTCAATTTTCTATTTTCTTCTGTTGTATAATTCTAAGAATCCCTGTGAAAATTTCATTCAATTCTACTGCGACTTTTTTTATTTTTTTTTTGCTGCCCAAGAAGTTCAATAAATGGAGTCTGTAATGTAAATTTGTTTTGAAAACATACGAAAAAATATCATTAAAACAATATCATCAAAATATGCCACCTGATGAAGCTATTTGCATCACACTTTGAATGTTTTTGTTAAAGCCTGTTCTTGATGCTTGTGATACACTAACCAAAGCTGCATGGTATATGGAGACTTACATAGTGATACTGAATTTTAAGAGTGGTAGGTTAGTTACATTGTTCTATTAGATTTCACAGTATAAGATTTATTGTTTGTATTTACTATTAAAGGTGTTTTGAGAAACTTAATATCTGTGCCACCCTCTTTTAAAAGGACTTCATAATAAAACCCATTTTATACTGGTAGTAAAGCACACCTTATAATTTACTATTTAAAGACTGTCAAGAAATCTACAATGATGTAAGGAAAAAAATTTCCAAATGAGAAATAGAGGGTTTTAATTTAGCTGAAGCTGTGGGTCACATGAAACTAAGTTTCCAATGCTCTCTTAAGATTTGGTATTTAGTTTCCACATCTAAAAAAATGTTTGGTTTTTGGTTTTGTTTTTTTGTTTGGTCTTTTTTGGTTTGTTTGGTTGGTTGGTTTTTTAAATAAGATTACATAATGATTAGTGGTCATTTTAACTGATACAGTCATCACTCAAAAGAATCTGAAATCTCTTTACTTCTATTGCTAATTTCAACTTTCATGAGCTTAAAAAATGGCTGAGGATTCCAGATTTTGTCATCAAAATTCTAAATCTTCTCACAGGGTTATATTCAGCAAATATACATTAAGGCTCCTCAGCCTTGCATAACATTTTAATTTATGTTCTCGGGACCATCAACCAGCATAATCATTCTGATGCTGTTAAATGTAAGTTTTAGAGTTTTGGTTTTTTTTCTCCCCACTTAGGGATTTCTGTTTCCATTCAAAATATTGATAAAACAACAAATGTGACAAATTAATCACTGGTCATGGGCATGTATGTGTTCACAACTTTAAAAAAAGTTTAGCAGATAAGCTGAATTGGAGAACAGGAATTTTGGTTCCTTTGAGGTAATGATTTTTAGTGACTAAGCAGTGGTTCATTTCCTTGATAACTTTGATCACCTAGTGATATACCTATGAAAGTCTCTATCATAGGTTGCTGTAATTTAAAAAAAAAAACAAAAAACATAGTTTTACATAATTCCTTTAAGACTAGATGGGAAAAAAATAATTTCAGAAATATTCAGGAATAGTTAGAAAATTTAAGCTACAAGAAGTTATATGTATGTTTCTTTTTAAGGAGAAATAATTTTTGCAGCAATATAACATAGTGTGTCATACTTATCAACTGCTGCATATGCCTGGGGAAAGAAATTTAACCTAGATTGAAACTTTATGGGAAATGTATTTAAATATTTATAATACTGTGGCAAGAAAAACTCTTGCATGGACAATTTTTTTTTATTTTATTTTTTTTTAAATGAGTCATAGGCAGCGTTTCTTTAAGAAATGCTTTTGATAAGCCATGGAAAATGCTGCTGAAGTTTATTCAAGACCAGAGTTACCTAAATGCCTAAATCCAATATAGCTGTCCCTTGTCCCTTAAAGCCTCTCCTGGTGAATGTTCACTGGATGGTGAGTCTCATATGTGTTTGCTTTGTGTTTCTTGCCAGTGCCACAAAGCTTTGCATCTTTCATTAATAACAGAATCACAGAATATGCAGAGTTGTAAGGGAACCACAAGGATCAAGTCCAGCCCTCAGGCCTGCACAGGACTATCCCCAAGATTCATACCATATGCCTGAGAGTATCATCCAAACCCCTCTTGAACTCTGGCAGGCTTGGTGCTAGGACCACTTCCTGGGGTGCTTGCTACACTGCTAGACCACCTTCTGGATGAAGAACTTGTCTTGAATGCCCATCCTAACCTCCTCTTTACACAACTTCAGGTCATTCCCTCAGGCCCTGTCACTGGTCACCACAGAGAAGAGATCAATGTTTGCCTGTCCTCTTCCCCTCACAAGGAAGTTGTAATTGCAGTGAGGTCTCCCCTCAGGCTCTGCTTCTCCAGCTGAACAGACCAAGTGACTTCAGACACTACTCATACAGCTTCTCCTCAAAGCTCTTCACCATCTTTGTGGCACTTTAGACATTCTCTAACAGATTAATTCCTTTCTTTTATTGCAGTGCCCCAAACTGCCCACAGTATTCAAGGTGAGGCCACTCCAGTGCAGAGCACAGCAGGACAATCTCCTTCCTCACCTGGTGATGCATTGCCTGATGCCCCCCAGGACATGGTTGGCCCTCCCAGCTGCCAGGGCACTGCTGACTCGTATTCAACTTGCAGTTGACCAGGACTCCCAGCTCCCTTTCTCCAGCACTGTTTCCAACATCTCATTTTCTGACCCTAACTTTACCAGGAACAGAAGTGAGACTGAAAAGCCCATAGTTTCCAGGGTCTTCCTTCTTACCTTTGAAAATCAGGACAATGTTCATCAGCTTCCAGTCAGCTGGGATCTCACCGGCTTCCCATGAGAGAGGCTTTGTGCTGACATCAGCCAGCTCTTTGAGAATTCTTGGATAAATTCTATCAGGCCTCAGAGATTTGCAGGGATCCGGTTTGAACAGCAGATCCAGCACAACACATAGTTATGTTTCATTTTGCATGATTATTCAGATTTGTTTGTGATTTTGAAACTGAGAGAACCAATGCATTTCTATTCAATTCCAACAGGTAAACGTTGTTCTTTTGGGTCATGTCCTGATGGTCAAGCAGATATTGAAGTTTCAGCAGTATTCAGTAGTATTTTGAAAATTTTTCTGTGTATGGAGAAAGTTGTTTGCTTATTTTCTTTGCAGGTGGGGAAACTGTACTGTTTTGTTTAGTCCAGATTTACCCCCACTTAATTCTGGAAAGATTTACTAAGTCAGAAGATGAAGATACCTGAAGATGTATGTGACTCCAGTTCAATGTCTTTTGAGGATGAGGTGGGAGAACGCACTTGTTTAATAATAATCTTATAATTTTGGCTTGATTTGTAAAATTCAAGGATAAAAATGCAGTGTAAATAAATTTACTAAATTTTTTTATCCTTGAAAATCTTCAATGTTTGTTTCAACTTACTCTTCAGCCTCAGTTGAACCTGAAGCACTCCACCTACTTTCAATTTTGTATCTTCCTTTTACTAAAATGCTTCTTAAATATAGAGCTGCTGGCAGGAATCTCAAGGCAAAATGTCCAGTATGTCTTTAAATATAGTGGAGATACTCATTGTTTAGCCCTGCCAAATGACTGATTGCTGGCAGCTGAAACAAGGGACAGATGGCCATCCAGCTCTATTTGCACCCTATTGAGATGAATAAGTGACAATCTGCAAAATACTCAGAAATAATGTAAACTGGTTTAAACTCAGGAAACCCAAGAGCCTCCTAGGTTTCTTTGGTGATGTGTAGGCAGATTTTGTGCTTTTTGATGCAGTGTTCTTTGACATAAAGATCTCAGTGCTCCTCACACAAATGCAGCCCATCATGGCCCAAGCACAAAGATAGCAAACTGCTGTGAAAACACTGCAAGGGCATTCTGGTCACTGAAGTGCAAGTGATACCAGACATCATGCAATGTTTGCGAATTCATTCATTCAAGGGTTCTTCACCAAATGTTTTTTTTTTAACATAGCACAGTATTTTCTTAGGCCACATGTGGAAACAAACTATTGGGCTAAAGCTATTGGGCCTTTGTCCTAGGCACCTTAGCAGAAGAGATTGAAGTGGAAGACCAAGGGATGACTGAAAGAAAACCCAGTAACATTAGTGAGTTTAAGTGGATCAGATTTGGACTCTGATTTAACAAACTGCTTCTAACAATGGCTTGGGGCAATCCAAAGCACCAATAAAGACTGAGCCAAGAATAGATTGAGAGAAGCCCTGAGAACAAGTATTTGGATTTCTGGAGGAGAAGCTAGACACGACCCAGTCTGTGCTTGCAGTTCACAAAGCCAAACACATTCTGGACTAGACCAAAGAAAAGTATGACCAGCAAGTTGAGGGATGTACTCTACTACTGTGAGACCACACCTGGAATTTGGTATGATGGAGTGTATGTCCATGTTTATTTAGTTTTTTGCTCTTAAATCCTGTACCAGTCTGTACCTCTGAGAATGAGGCTTCTTTGCTGGTAAAATAGAAGTATTAAATTCAGATTGACACTCTCTAAGCAATCCATACTGCACAAAAGTATTTATCAAGGACTCCAATCCTTTATGTACTTCCAGTCTAATAGAGTATTGATTTATTCTCCCTGTGTTTGCTACTCATTTGAGTTTTGCTTTGAGTCACATTCTTTGCTTTACCTGGTTTCTTTGAAACCCACAGGAGAGGAATTACCAGATTCAATACTGCATCGGGGAGGTCATTCTCAGGTTCCTCCAAGGTCTGGTTCATTAATAAAAAGATTCAAGCCTTTAATTTCATTTTTTGGGGGATGTGTAGCTGTACAGAATTTTCAAAAAAAGTTATTTGAGCATATAACTTGACAATAATTTTCTCCTAGCAATGAAAGGGGAAATTCTGGCATATATAGAAACCCATTAATCATTTTAATATCTCCAATTGTGTGTTCCATAGGTTATAAGAATGGCCACAAAGTTCTTTTTCCTATTACTGCAAAAACTGATATTGTGACTTTACTTAGTCGGCCCTTACAGCTAGTTATTACTGAATACATGGTTCTGTCACCAAACAGGATGAAAGAAACTTCCTACATCAATTTGATGTGAATAAATGACATTTCTTTATTACAACACTGGGAACATGGGGACATAGCTCCTCCTACATATGTTTGCCCAACAACAAAATTCATACAGTTTATATACAATATCATTGCATAAGTTTCTATTCTTCTATTTATTTTATACTTGTCATGCCTAGATAAGTCCTATTCTTCTTAGTTATATAGTAGTTATGGTCCAGTTGCCCAACACTTAAATCTAACCTTTGAAATGATGGGTCCTTTCAAGTGCATAGCCTTATTCCACAAGAATCATTGGTCTATACTATTTAGCTATATTAACTGGGATATGCAGTGTACAGACTAAGACGTGGAGGGTGTGGGAGACGTCAAAGCAACTTTGTATGGTCCAGTAACTTCTTGGTAAGATTCCTGTGGTTCCATTCTTTCAAACACAATACCTCTAAATATTCTGGTACGTTATGCTTCTCTACCTTTAATCACAACAGCTTCTTTTATATTATCAAAGCTTGATTATTTAATCAAACTATTTGCAACAGCTCTGCTACCTATAGGAAAAGAAAACAACTATTGTTTCATTTCCCAGCTTTATTGGAATTAGAGGATCTACTGAGGATGCCTACATATTTTCTCCTGGTCCCCTTCACTCATTGTGAGAACCCTCCAGCATCATAACGTTAACTTCCTCTGACTGACCCCTACTAGGGCATTTATTTTTCCAGTGTCTTTCCTGCCTGCAGATAACACATTGATACAAGTCCCAGAGGAGTGCTTTTCAGACCCCAAAGCCTCTGTCTATCCTTTCACTAACCTAGTACCATTCTTTTTCCTTCTGAAGTAAAAAGGTATTAAGTGTAGACTGCATATTCCCACAGTTAGGGTTAAGAGGCAGGATAATAGTTAGTACATTCCTTCAGGTTTTTCTCTCTATGAACCAACAGATAATTTCCAGTTCAACAAGACTGAAGAAGTAAATGGAACAAGTACAAAAACCAGTCCACCCTCTGGACTCACTATTTGTCTTAAAGGCACTGTATGACTGGCTGGGTATGTCTTCAAGTCTGGCCTGCAATAGGACTAGAATCTTCCCTTTCCATTTTTGTTTGTTTCTTTGTTTTTAATTTTGATCTGTTTCTTCTTATCCAATCCTGCCCCAGTGTTAAATGGGCGTGGAAAAGAGGGGACTAACATTTGTCCATGTTCCCATTCATCCTCTCCACAACATACAATCTTTTGCTTTTTTTCCTTCTCCTCAATACATGGCAGTAGCATATGTCCTTCAAATTTATACTATTTTGAGCATTTAGATCTTTATAAAATGTCATTAGAGTATTATTCTTAAGAAACCTCATCACATTTACCTAGTTGTTGATAAAACATCAACTGCAAAAGAATATTAAAATACAATAACTCATTTTCCCCATCCTTCAATTTATAAGTAGGCTCCCAATGATAACAATTTATCTTAATTTTCTCATGGATCTCCCCCAAAATTGTTTCAGTGTTTTAGAATATAACCTAGAGAGCTATAGGGAGGAATTATCACAATATTTCATTCTTTCAGATTGCATTCATTCAAGCATTAACATGAAAAAAAAATAGAATGAAATTATAAAAATCTTAAGTTGTTCAAGTGTGCTGTTAAATGGTTAGATTTTGACAATTGTTCAGAATACTGAATATTGTTTTAAAACTTTGAAGTTTGATTGGCATGCTTTTTAATTAGAAAGTGTTGGAATTGTAAGTGAAACTTCTGTGAGGTTTTTTTTGTTGTTTTTATTCTTGATACAAACGTGTATTTTAGATTTTAAATTACAAACAATTCTTCAAATAAAAATTTACCTGAAATAGAGGTTAGGTAATCCTGTCATCAACAACTTTAGCATAGTTCTTAACAAAGCTGAAATATATATTTTTTACATAGCTTTAGCATTCTGCATCTTTATGGGTCCTCTGACAAATGCTATGATGAGTTAATTGATGATTTGCAAGGAAATGACTCATGTTAAGCTTTCATTTCACTTATAACAACGGCATAAGAGATTACATTAGTATTGCGTATAAACAACGGATCAATGCCATGAATAACATTGTGTGCAAGTCTATTCAGAGTAATTAACAGGTGTGAATTGCTATTTGCTGAGACAAACCTCCCACTGTGCAGCACTTTTGTTGACTGCAAGCTCTTTTCCTGCTGTATAACTGCTTCTAAATCTCACTTTAAGATTTTACATATGTTAATTCTTCATACACTTGTCTATTTTTAAAGTAGTTGAGGAAATAACAGTGAATCTCTTTAAAAAGCCTCTATTTTTTGAGCTTATGATTATCTTGCACCACTCCAACCTGTTTTGTCTTTCTCTTTTCAACAGGGTCTGATTCAATTAAAAGGAAGAGTTGCAGTAGCTTGTGGGAATATCAGTGTGACTCCTTAACTGTAAGAATGAAGCTTGTTCTGCAGTTTATACAATCAAAAATCTGCTGCACTGAATTCTTTACCCAGAATTATATTAGTACAGAGAGTACAGACAAACCTATGGGCTCCTGTACCTGTGAGTTTCACCAGCTTTTAACTCTGGCTTTGAAATTCTCATACTTTGTAAATTCCTGTTGGGGTCATCTGTAAAAGAAATCTTGAGGTATAAAATGTTTGGGGGTTTAGAAAGTCAGATAAATAAACTGCAAGAAGCAAACAACCACCAACAAAACTTTTTCAGCTTTGACATGGATTACCATTTCTTTATCAATAGTCTGTATCTGAATTCCAGGTACAAAATTCTATATTTAAATCTCAGACTAAAACTTGCCCATGATGTTTTTTTCTACTGTTTGTGTTCTGAATTTAGTTGAGAAATGGCAAGTCCAGTTATAGAAATCAAATTAATGAATAACTTTTCCCCATGTTCCTCTTTCACATTGCTGTCACAGAATTATTTTAAATGGTTTCACATTTTATAATGGCAATAGAAGAAAAATTGAAGTCTCATACTATTTGAATTTTTTTTTTCTTTTTTTTTTCAGTCAATACCACAAGGAGTCAATTGATTTAAGCTACTATAAAAATAAATGCCTTTACCATATTTTATATTTTTGTCTTCCTTGTTAATATGAGTCTGAACGTTTCTAGAGGCTATACTTTATATGTTTATAGCCAAAGAAATGATTAGATAGTTTTATCTCTTTTATAACATCAAAAATTTCTAACTCAGAGCTGAAAAGTTGACCTGAATAGGAGATGATATGTACAAATTTCTTTCATTGAGACCTTCGGATTTGGTTTTGTTTGGGTTTTGTGGTGGTTGGTTTTTTGTTGTTGTTTTTTTTGTTGTTTTGTTGGGGTTTTTTGTTTGGTTTGGGTTTGTTTGTTTTTTTGTTTGTTTGTGGGCTTTTTGTTTGTTTTGGTTTTGGGGATTTTTATTTTTGTCCCTCAAGTTATTTTAACACCAGTATTTTATTGTGGATGAAAGCCTGATGTTCTTGCTGATGTGTGGGCAGATCCCAGAACACCTGTTTTCTGCTACCACTTCTATCATCCAGGAAATACTGCCTTGATTTTTAAGTGTACCTGGGCTTTCTCTAGTCTAATGTAGTCAAAAGACATTTCTTTTTTCTATCTCCACGCAAGACCAAATGTCCTTTTCTCATTCTCTGCAAAAATGTTGGAATTAATTACATGTTCCTATTTTATTTTAGATGTTATTATTTGCCAAGCTATAGAAAACTAGCCTTTTTACATGAAGAAAGAGCAAATATAAGTTACTACTACCTCAGATTTCTTCTTCTGGAGAGAAAAATATATTTGTGACACCATGTCTTTTTTGTTTTTAAAGGTCATCATGTATCAGTGGTCATCATACATTTTATATATAAATTTGATAGAAGACTGTATTATGGAGAAAACATTAAAGATGCCTTAGCAAGACAGTTAAAATGTTGATATAGGTCTATATTATCTATAACTATCATATCTAATTACGATGTTGATCTCTTCTTAAAAGAGAAAATTCTGTCTACCTAGAAAAAACCTTTTGTTTTGCCAGATGGAATGTAATTGCATTGTTGGACTGTTTAATTATTTGATAGTATAGAATCTAATTTAAAGAATGCATATGATATCTGTTTCCCCACCACCCCCATTCCAGAGTTCGGTTTAGTAACTAACACTGTTCTTTAGTTTTTTCCCAACTGCATCTCACAGAAATTCATCGATACTTATTTAAATTCTGCAGGTAATTATTTCTTACCTTGTGTTTCAATGTTTGAAGATTAACACACAGTCTCAACCATTCTGCACTTGCATTGCTAGAGTTGAATTATGAAGATAACCAAGCTGCTTGTTAATTTACAGAGTTGAGATCTGGAGCAATCCATTAAGTTTGAAAAAGAATGCAACAATTCTATTTGCTGAAGTTGCAAAGTCTCTGCAACTGCTGGTGTTGTCCCAAACATGAGGTTGTTACAGGTGTGCACTGCCTAGCACACAGTGAGGAGAAGGTATTTTTATTTTCAATAGCAATTTGTGCAAAGTAGGGAGTGAGGTGGTAACCCACAAAAGGCTGGCTCCCTCATCATCAAATCTTTACACTACTTGTACATTTTAACAAACAAAGGCAACAGCATTAGTAGGTTGTAGATTGCCTAACTTTTTTACTATTTAGTAATCTACTCCCCACTTGCTAGTTTTATCTTTTGTTTCTCATGTTAATTAGTCTCTGAGTGGAGTCTGTTTTGGGTAGGTGGCCACAATCTTCTACTGATGGAATTACCTTTCCTTCCCTTTACTGCTCAGTTCTGCTGACTTCATTCCTGGTGGCTATTGTCCAGACACCACATTCATCTTATTTTTTCTCTTCCTTAAAACAAAAGATTAACTAAGCATATGACATTCACAATGCAATTGCTTTTCCACAACTGTCTCTCTATAGCTACTGATTAACTACTAAAAATATATATTGCAAAGTTTGACTCAAACCCCTATTCAAATCTTCAGGAGCTTGGTATTATTGAATGCCAGTACCTAAACTGTTAAGGATATTTCCTGGCTTGTGCCTCTTGTTTGATCACATGCCTTCTTTGTATCGTGCCTCGGAAGTGGGGCCATTCTTCATGGCTAGCTTTGCCCAAGGGAGTGGAGACTCATATGGGTGTTCTCTGTCCTTCCTCTTTCCTTCTACATGACTCTGGCCTATCTGCTAAAGTTTGTCCTCAGTGGACTAACCAGTGGAGTAGTATTCATTAATTAAAAGTAGAAAATCTAAATCAATCTACTACATTTTTGCTACCTGTACTCTTCAAGCCATAAACCAGTGCTAGAAGCAGAGACTGAAGGGATGGATACTCAGTTCAGGATTTTTGCTGTTTCTGGCTTCTGTGGTTTTTTTATTATGATGATTAGGTATCCTGATGATGAGTTCATTAAATAAAAAAGGAGAGGAGAAATTATCTACTAAAATTCCTTAACATTAGATAGAAAGCTCTGCTTTTCATCAAAGGGCTTTACTAATATTATTGGACAGAGCAATATAAAGTCCTTATTTATAACACCAGAAAGAGTTCAACACATGACTGATGTTGCATATATATTCCTCACTTTTTTATATTGATCCTGGGCACTTGCTCTAATTAAGAATAACCAATGCAATGCAGTCATTGATCCTATGTGAATTCTGCAAGCTAATAATCAGTTTTGGAGAAAAAGGCCTTCCTGGATAACCACTGAAATGCCTTCATTATAAATTAAGTATATACCCTATGCTTTTTGCCATCTTGTTGTAAAGGGGAACTAAACTTTCATGCATTCTGTGTCTCTTTTTGAATGCATATACATCATAATCAGCTATTTGCACTTTTTTTAAGCCAAATGTCTTGAACTCCTGGAGAGCTTTTGTACTGAATAGATTTTCTAATCTCTTAAGAAGTTCTATCTTTTGAAGAACTGACACTGGACAAAGCTTTTGAAAATGTGCCTTTACTCAACACAGAGATTACGTTTGTAGATTTATTACTATCTTCTCTATTTAGGTTCATAAAAGTTAATAACAGTTCATATATTTTTCAGATAATGTCCATGTGCAGAAAATTTATAAAAGCTGGCTAGAATAAACAGGAAAGGAAGCTGTCAGAAGTATGTTCCCTTGCTTCTTTTTCACTTTATCTTACTCTATCAACCCCTTAATTCACCTCCTTATGAATGTGAATATTATATGTCAATTACTGCAGAAAAGATCTATTAATATTGGCTGATACATTAAAATTATTTAGTCTAACTTTATTTTTATATATTTACATATATATATTTATATATTGGTTAGGAACACCTTGAGGAAATACATAGTGAAACTCTTTCACTGCCTAAAATATTTCAGAACAAGTCATCTGTAGTCAAAGGCATACTGAATATTCCAAAATATTTTAGTAAACAGTAATCTAATAATTAAATTTTTTTCAATCTCTCACTCTCTCTCATAACATTTTTTTTATAACAATATTGATTATCTAATAGAAATACAGAATAGATAAATTTGTTTTCCACAAAATAGATCACTTTTGTATTTATTTGTGTGTTGATAGTAGAGCTGATAAATATTTTGCTGGTTTTGCAGATTTTGAATGGGAAAATGTGTATGTTGGGAGACAGATCCTCTTTGCTATTTGTGCAAAAAATATACATTGTACAATAAAATCCTAGCACTAAGCAAAAATGTCCTGCATTTCATTGTGGTGATGTTGCATTATCAACATATGCTATTTAATTTTAAATCTTATTCTCAATTTTTATTATTATCTCCTCATCCTTTTTAAGTCCTACAGCAGTCTGGAAGATGAGACAAAAATTGCTGCCAAATACAGTCATAAAAAGTGAAGAATGAATGGGCAATTTTATCTTTCATAGAGAGTTTTTTTCCCAGTACTTGATAATATCCTTTATATCCATCATAATACATAGCTACTGAGACTGGACACATCTATTGACAAGTAGCTAATAACTGGATTTAGAATATGATATTCAGGGAGAGTGGAAATTGGTTGGCTAGAACATATCTCTTTAAGGACTGAAAACCCTTTTAAGAATCTCAGTAAGTTACCAACTTGTCATCATATTTGTAAATAAACAGAATTATTTTTATAATAATTCAGTGGTGTGTGACATTTATTTTAGCTAGAGATCTGAAAAACAGCTTTAGGGCTGAGCAGTGACTATATAAATATAAACACTGAGACAAGCAGACAGATTTCTTCTCTATATCATAAGCGCATATGTTGTGTCAGTGCCAAACCAGCAAGCTTTACATATAAGAGAATTACAAAAAAAAAAAAAAAAAAAAAAAAAAAAAAAAAAAAAAAAAAAA
>VXAU01005405.1:130142-198459 GCA_013399695.1 Formicarius rufipectus
TTCTGAATGCTTAGTGGTATGCGTGTAATGAAACCCTGTAATCAGTCAGAGATAGGAGACATTATGTGACAAGTTGGGCCACCTACAGCTTCTTTCTTAGGCAGGTTTTTTGTTTTATTGACTCAGGGCTCGCTTCTTGCTTGATTTCTTGCATAAGGGCAATTGCTTGCTGGAAAGGCTGAAGAACTGTGCTTTAGTCATATCTAGATATATTCTCTAACAAAAAAGCTATCAGACATGAAAAAATATCTTTATCCCAGGCCTAAAGATATGCACTTTTAAGCAGTATTCTGCAGCCAATCTGCTCCACATAGATCTGAGAGTGTCCTGGTTTTGGCTGGAACAGACTTTTTTTATTCTTAGTAGCTGACATAGTGTTGTGTTTTTTGGATTTAGTATGAAAATAATGCTGATTACACACTGATGTCTTGGTTGCTGCTAAACAGGGCTTATCCTAAGCCAAAGACTTTTTGGAGTCTCATGCTCTGATAGTAAGGAGTTGCACAAAAATTTGGAAGGGTGTATAGACAGGACTGGTGATGCAAAGAGGAAAAAGGGATATTCTATGTCAGAGAATGTCTCACAGAATATATAAACTGTGGGGAGTTACCCCAAAATGGGATTATTGCTGCTGGGGAGTTGACTGAGTATTCATCACTGGATGATGAGTAACTGTATCATGTATCCCTTGTTTCTCTTGGATTCTGTTACTCTCATTCCCTTGCCATTTATTGGTATGATCAGATTACTATTACTATCATATTTTGTTTCAATATTAAATTGTTCTTCTATCAACCCATAAGGTTCACCTTTTGTTTCAGGTTCTCCTCTCCACCAGGGTGAGGTGAAGGGAAGTGAGCAAGCAGCTGTTGGGTACCTAGTTGCTGTCAGAGGTTAAGGCACGACATAAGGAAAACTCTAAGAGGAACAATTGATTTGTGATACCAAACAGAAAAATCTGACACATGAGCAAATTTCGGTCTGTGCCATCTGCTAAAAAAGACCCAACAACCTCAGAATTTGCAATAGACTCCAACTTCTGGTTCAGGAAACTGTTCTAAAAATTAATTACAGAGCAACCTGGGTTTCTGTGGACTATACTTCCTACATACTTGTAGTAATAAAATTTAAAAATAAGATTGATTCTGGTGATTTATGATTTAAATTGGTACCTTTCTCTTTCTCTCTCTCTTTTTTTTTTTTTTTTCATTGTGTGATTATAGCTCTGATCAAGCAAGTATGACTGTTAGGTCCTTTCTTACTACCAGAGTTTCGGGGAGTCAACTGAACTGCTGTTGTACCTCAAAGACTTGGAGTGTATTTACATTGTTTGAATTGCAGTGTTGCCAAGGAGGTCTGTGACATCTATCAATTTTAAGTTCACTAAGTAGGAAATAATTAATATTAATGTGCCTTGAACAGAAATATAAGCCTACTAAAGTAGTATTACTAACAACAATATACAAATACTTCATAAAACAGTCATAACACATCCAGGCACAATGGATAAATATTTTAAGTCAGCAAATGTAAACACTGTCAAGTGTGAATCATCAAGGATCACACATCTGATTACATAGTATTCTATACTCACAACCAATTTACCATATAAATGTTTTGCAATAATGAACTTTGTAAATTTTATTTTAAAATGTGACATTAACGTGGTGAACTAGTCCTCTACACTTCCATCACAATAATAGCCCATTCCCCGATACACACATAACCAAACATACTTACTTGCAGCAGGAACATCATGAGATGGTTTATTCCCTGCTTTTTGCTTAAGCCACTTTAGCTACATGAATCAGTTATCCTCTTCAGGAATGGCAAATGGATATTTCATTCCCTTGCAGTAATGCAGTTAACTAAAATAATAGTTTCTACCAAAAGCAGAGAAATGCAACAAAAATTACAGTCTCTTATGTATCCTACAGTATGATCATAATAGGAAAGATAAGAAAAAAATGCCAGATTGTCTAGATCAGGATAGTGTTGTTGTCAGATTTCTTTAAGGAAGGTTAACTGAGTAAAGGAAGAGCTTTTATTCCTGTACATGACAAGGAAGATGACTGTTTCTTTCACCTCTGTGTTAGTAGCCATGAATGATCACAAAGCACGAAGAAAAATAAATAGGACAATGGTTATTTTGTAAACACTAGAGATGTGGAACATTCTCCCTCTAGAGATGCAACTGTTTGAAAAATGTATTTAATAAAGCCTCACACATTTTTAAACTGACTAATATTTTAAGGCACAACTCAACAACAAAAGTCCAAGTCACTGAGCTATATGTTCAGCTTCTTAACTAAGACATCAGCTGCTTTAGAAGACTTGTTGGAAGGCTGTATAAAACTAGAATGCACTATTTTTTGTGCCTCTTTGTCTTCCTAAAATATAGGAATGCCTTTATGTATTTCATTACCTGATACTGAACAGCATGACCATCCTGTGAAACACGTTACTATGTTTCCTTATCACCACAGTTTATTGTCACTTTAAGCCCAGTGTCTGTAGAGTAAGTCTGTTGTTATGCAATATGCAGCAATTTATATTTCAAAAATGTTGCTTTCCAAGCTCCCAATGTTAAAAAAAAATAATAAAAAAAGGAAGAGTGGCAGGCTATTTATTCTTACTTCTCTGAATTTCCTTACTTGGAAATGCATGAAATTTTTATACTATTTGGTCTCTGCTGCCAAAAGATGGGTTCTCTTCTCCCCATACCACTTTCCACCCTTCTAGTTTCTTCAGGTAGATGTCCCACCAATTTGCAATCCATTGTCATTATCTTTTCTTTTGTTTGGCAACTTGTGTCACTTGTATGCCTTCTATGTACAAATACATATCTTTCTTTACCCCTCTGTTGGGGACCCGCTCACAGTTATGCAAAATGTTAATAGATTGTAGGTTGCTATGTATAACACCACAGTGTTGTAAAATACCTATATAGAGTTAATCACAGTGTACATTTTTTCTTTGGGTTCATTGCATCCTATCTAATGCCCTTTAAAATTTATAGGTGCCACAAGTCTCAGCTTTTGATGCATTTTCATTTCAACAGGTGTTAAGATGCCTAATATCTGCTGACATATATATTTTAAAAACGTCTCTTGTGCTTAGCTTTTCCAATATGGCTTCTTTTTTTAAGCACCAAACAATATTTAGCTAGTTATGCTAGGATTCCTCTGGTCTACCTTTAGCTCAAATTAGGTATCTTATTTTCAGATGATTCTTCCCTTATACTTCATCCAGAGTCAGAGAAAGAGAGGTATAATGAAAAATGATTCATCTCTTCCCAGAATAGATGTCTCAAGTAGGTGGGCTTTTTCACACGTAACTAGTACTTCAGCTGTAAAAATATTAAATCTAAATTTGATTAAAAAAGACATCACTCTCCATAAAAGGGAATTTGTAAGGTTTATACCCTTTCCCAAGCAAACTGAAGTATATATAAAATTAGACTTTGAGTTATATCACTCTCTATCATTCAATGTGTGCTAATGCTCAATTTTCATTTTTTCTCTGAATGTATTAACTGCTACGTTATTGCAAGAAACAGTTGAATGATGCTGCTTTTTAGAACCTATAAAATGGATCCATAATCAGCCCTTACAGAAGGTACAGACAATTAGCTAGGTAAACAGGGAATTTCAGTCAGAGTCTGAAAGGGATTAGTTCATTTTGTACTTGTCCATACCACTGTTCCTACAGTTACTAGTATCTTGAAGAAACTGCAACATTTAGAAAAGGGAGCACATGGGACCTTTTCACTTAATGATTACCATGAAGCAATGCTAATTCTGCATAGTAGGTGACAGAGAAGAAATATATTAATACCCGCTGTAACCCAAGACAGATGATTCATGCTGTATCAAGATATAAGCATTTATGCTATTATGGTCTTTTAAAGCCTGAATAAGAAAAACTTGTAGGTTCTCTTATCCTATCATGCAGTTCTGAAGTTCAACTATTGCATTACAAAACCTGAAGAATTCTATATTATAGCACAATTCATATTGCATTCAGCTAACAGAAAGAAAAGCAAATATCTTCTAATTTTACTCTTTGGGGATGATGGTAAAACAGTTATTCAGTGTGTCTTTGCTCTGTCTGGCTACAGTGCTTTCGGATGGCAACATAAATGCATTTTCTGGTGAGAACAAGTGAGGGTGCTTCCTTGTGAAAGTATTACTAGTTGCCATTTTCACACTGCTTGTGATTTCAAACAAGACAGAATTGTTAATTTCCTTACAGCAGTTTGACATTTTTGTGTTTCAGTTGTTTTACTTTTCCTGATGGCAAAGGCTCATGAATGAGAGTCTGCACTGAATCTGGTTTGTGAATTGTACAGAGCTTAACAGGCATTTGTTGATCAAATGTGATGACTTCCCTACACGGTGATAAGATCCTCTTTAGGACAGAATGGTGTTTATTCTTGACTTTGATATGAATGTTACCTTTTTACCTCATATTGGCATAGGGATTTGTAGTGTAACCACTAGGGACAGTATGAACAGAGAACAAATTGGAATAGCAGGGCGTAAAAGCACAGGGAGGAAAGGCAGAAGGCTTTGAAGGCACCCAGACCAGTGGACATCCACAGGCAACTTCTCAGGACACACAGATCTAAAGAATAGCAGGGAAACCCAAAAGAAGTGGCAACCTCTTTTGTGTATTATGTTTTGTCCACCTAAGAGTCTTCTCTCTGAAAATCTCAAAAAGATTTTGGGTTTCTTCATTTTTATTTTTTTAGGTCACATATTTATCTTTTCTTAGGTCACATTTTTATCTTTCTT
Source organism: Formicarius rufipectus (assembly GCA_013399695.1). Taxonomy (NCBI): domain Eukaryota; kingdom Metazoa; phylum Chordata; class Aves; order Passeriformes; family Formicariidae; genus Formicarius; species Formicarius rufipectus. The sequence continues at coordinate 134,939 of VXAU01005405.1, forward strand.
TCTGTATGAATTGTTCATAGCTAGATAAGGGTTACACCAATTCCAGACAAGCAAAATTAAAATCATGTTTAAATATAAATTTTATGAATTTTTTATCAGTCTTATTAACTGTATTGCCTATGACTTTTCAGGAATTAATAATGAACAAATAATATATAACATTATTATATAATGTATAATCATCCAAACTGCCTCAAATTCTGTGGTTTAAATGACCATGTTGAAAGTCCTGAAGGCAGGTTTAAAATAATATAAGTGCATTAGACTTTTTCACAATTTCTTATTGTCATTCCAATGCACGGTGTGAAGTCTGTCCTTTTATCTCCATTGAGAAGACCCAGCAAAATGGACACCACGTACCTAGAGATGACAAGTGCAGGTTCAGCCTCATCTTTTTGTCCAGGGCAAAAGTGTATGGTGGAATTAACGTGGTGGTTTCAAATGTATAAATCCTGCTTCATTTTAATTCAGTGGCTGAAGTTCAAATGCCAAATTACTAATGGTCTACTTTATAGTCACATGAATATTAATTCTAATTTAAAAAAATTTAAAAAGGTATTATCCAGCGTTGAGAAATAATAGTATTATGTAGCAGATGCGGTCAGTGGTGAAAAGTCAAGGAGTTTAGCTTCATATTAGGCTGTACACTTACTGTTATAGAACCTGTTGATTCCAAACCAGGTTCATGCTTTAATGAGGTTGCAAATAAATTTGGAACCTTCTATATGACAAATACTTGGGAGGCCCTGAAAGAGTATAACCAAGTAAGTATGCAGCCAGATGGGTCTGAATTAAACTGGAGAGATCAACTACCTCTCCCTGCCACCCACTCTGTTTACCTTTTAGTTGCTGAGAATACCTCCCTCAAAGCTCAGGACTTCAATGCATAGTTTCCAGGCTCCTGTTTTAACAGGAACATAGTCCATGAAAAATTACCATGGATGGGATTGAGTAGAGGTTGACCTACAGGCAATAAAGTGGAGAGATGGACAAATTCATGCTATGAAAGAAATATGGAGACCAAAAATTATAAAATGCTAGGTTATTTTCTGACCAGACCATAATCTATATGGTGGCTCTTCCTCTGTCTTTTCTTCAGATGTCCCAGATGATGAGTCTATTATTTTCTATGCAGTTTCTTCACAGCTAGTATATATATATATTAACAAAAGTATATGGACTAATCCAAAAACAGTTCATGTTCTTAAACAGATTTTAAGTTACTCAACTAGAACAGTATGGTTTAAGTCACCTTTCAGGGAGAAAAATGAAAAACCTCTTTTTTGTTTACATATTCTAGTACTTATGTTTCCTTGCTGTGATTTTTCATTGAAGGACCTTAATCTTCACTCATACAAGAAGTAAAAATTTCTATGGGTTAACAAACTTTTTTTTTTTTTTGGTGTCTATATAGTTTGCTAATATGCTAGGTCCAATGTAATTGGAATATAACTAATTAATGTGATAGTAATGAAACCAATGCTGTATAAATCCTTACATTACTAGTTCAGTTTACTTTATTTTAACTGTGAAGGTAGTTACCAAGTTGCTTCATTTGCAATTAGTCAGTTTCAAACAGTTAATTAGACTTTCTGTTGATTTAGTTGTAAGACATTGAGTCAAAGACTTCCAACTTAGATTAAAATTTTGACATCTGAAGAGTTCAAAACATAAAAAATTTCTCTGCTCCTTAGTCATTAAGTAAATGTTCTTACTGATTTTTCTCATGTAAAAAAAACCCAAAAAAACAACAACAAAACAAACCAAAAAAAAAAAAAAAAGAAGAAACAAAAAACTTTCTGAAACTACTTCATAAAATTACCATGACAACAAAAATTGCTTAAAACCACAGGAGTCCATGTTAGAATCTTTAAAACATATATTTTTTAACTCTAAGACAAGATTCTTTACTGTTCAATTTTAGTATAAAGAGATTATTCTCTCCTACATCAAGAGTAATAAACTGATATTTATCATTAGGGGGAAGAGGGGAAGGGGAAGGTTCCCACAACCTCAGAGAAAATGTCTGCCCTTCTGGTAAGAAAAGATACAGAGTGCATGGTCAGGTTGCAGGTTTTGAATAAGTTTGGTATAGCAATGAAATGGGGGTACCACATTAAGAAATGAATGCTAGCTCACTCTTCATAAACCATCTTTTAAAGCTTATTTCAAGAAAATTATTAATGTAATTTGAAAGTTATGTGGGCATGTTTGTTACACTTTTTTCAATTTTCAACCGTAAATTTTGATACTAGGTATAATCCTGTTGGTAAGTTTTCCTAGATTTAATAAATGCATGGTTTTCATAGTCTCAGATCTCTTGTGCCATAAAAGGAGATATCAGGTAATGAAAAAAAATAAAAATCAGTATTAACCAGCCATTAATCACAATAATAGGGATTTTATTTTTTCCCTTTCCTTTTTTAAAGAAAAAAAAATGTAGTTAAGTCATCAAAAAATATACTCTAGTAAGCCTGAAATTTATTTGCGTTTACCAAAACTTTTTCTAAGGTTTGACCAAATCCTGTTCTTCAGTCTTTCTGTAGCAACAAATATCTTTCCTGTCAGGCTGAGCAACTCTAGCATCACCCAAATATATTCGCTTTAGGAAAATTTGATATGTTTCCACAGTTTATCTCAGCCACTGCAGTTTGGGAAACAGAAGAAGATTCTGATTTTGGTTTATTTCTTACAACAAATAATTACAATACAGATGAATTTCAGATATGTACACTAAGTGTCAAGATTAGAGACATTCATAAACTGATAGGTATCACAGATGAAGATTTGATTACACAACAGTTTGTGCATTTGAGTAAAAGGGAAAGAAAGAAGGAAATACTGCCTTGCAACATCCAAGCATAGGTAATGTTGTCCTTCACATTTGGAATGTTTATCTGTCAAGTTCAGAGGTAAAAACATGAAGTAAGCTGGATGATCTACCAAAGTTTCTTCCAATATTACTATCTGTGATTGATCTACTTTAATATTTTCTCTCTGGTATGTTCATGTAACACCTCTCTGTAAGCATTCTACATACTTTTTTTTTTTATTTCCTTGGATGTTCTAAAGGAGAAAAAATAGTCTGTTTGAACAAGTAAAGCTACCACCTATTCAATTAAAAGTGTATTTGAATGTAAGTTAGACAACTGATTTTGCCCTTTTTCAACGGAGAACAAGACACAGTTAAAAAGTTTGTTGTGACATTGCCATGTTGATGATGTCCTTGTTCCATCTATATTTTAAAAGCCAGAAAGATAAAACCTCTGACACCATCAGAAACTAGCTTAAAAGACATTTTATCCTCCACCTACACCTCTAAGAGAATGATTCTTTCTTTTCCAAGAGTGCTTTTTCTACCTAGTAATATTATCTTTGTCCCCAGGGTAGTCTCTGACTTTCAGAGTCTGACAGCTTCATCGAAGTTTCCAAATTATATTTTTACCCTGTTTCAAAGCAGAAGATTTCTGCTAACCTCAGACTGGAATCAGGTCACCTGCAGTTCTCAGCCACTGAACCCTCGTGCTGAGGAAGTTTTAATGCTAACACTTTCACACCAGTATTTAGTACTGTCATAATTTTTAAACCAATATCCATTACAATAGATGTAGGTGTTTGAGTCAGAATGAGTGTGTAGGCTTGACTGAGATAAAAATTACAGTCATGTGGTTAAATAATGGTATTTGGAGAATTCGCTGTTGCAAATAATGTGTTAATATGTAAGATGTTACTGCCACTTTAAGGAGTGCATTGATTCCTTTGTGTATGGAAATCACATAATATGACCAGGTTTTTCTGTGGATTTTTAACTGTTTCTGTTCCACTGCATAAATAAAATATTAGAAAATATAATTGAAATAAAACTGCAATTTTTCAAAATCACAGAAATTAGACACATTTGTACACTGTGGCTGCTTTTCCTCACCCAGGTAAACTAAAAGAGATCTGGGGCAATTAAAGAAATGTTTTGGGTATTTTTCATGACTAAAAATAATGTAGGATATCAGCAACTGAAATTAACTTGAGTCCAGCCAGGACCCATAGTCCAGAACTTGGCTGTGTTTGTCTTGGAGCTTAACATTAGTAGGGTAAAATAGGACAAAAGCAGGAACACCATGTTCAAACATCTACAAGACTGCTCACAGTCCCCACCAACATACAGTAATTTGTCCTAAACCAGCTATACATGATTAAAAAGGTTCAAACCAAAACACTACAGTACAAAACAGACAGTCATTCATCCATGAAGAGTGTAGTTCTTCATGGTAGTTTTTAAATCAAGTCACTTCCTTTGCAGGTTTTGAAAAGCTATTTTTTTCCTGCTACATCTGCATGTAAAGCTAAGAAACACTTTTTGAATACACAAATCTGAACACATTTCATATGACCTTTTTCCATATTGGCAGAATTCTAACATGCACGTGAAAAATACTGAAAAGTTAGTACACACATTTACAATAACAAACTATATGCTCAAAATAGGAAGCAGTATTTGAAAATAAAACTTCTGTTCTTGACATTTGTAATAATTTTCTTGTCTTATCAATCATAATCTATAAATTCATCCTTGTAATTCCCTTCTTTGCCAACATATTAAAGTTCTCATTCTCACCTCCAAGCCTCTGCAGAATATTATGTGACTTTATATTTCAGATCTCAGTACATCCCTCCTCAGTTTTTTTGTGCTGCTATAGTTATTAATGTCAATAATACTATTCTTATTTTAGGCTTTCTGCCATGCAATTCCATGTATAGGAAAAAATTCATAAAATTCAGGGTTTGCACAGAGACTCAAAGTCTGTGTCAAAGAGAAGTTTTCTACATGTGGACATTTTATAAAAAATACGAGTATTGCAAATTTTCAAGTTCAGGTTGACAAATGCCTCAGCGTGTTCACATTTTATTTATTTCTGTCTTCTACACTGAAAATTTTCTGTGTACAACCTAATAATACTTGAAATCACATTGTGCTGGTTTAGAGTTAAAACAGTAGGAGAAATGAATCCAACTCAGAATGGGATTGCAAGTCAGAATAACAATTTATTAAAAGATCACAAAAATACACTGAAACAGAAAAGAAAATTTGTTTGTGCCACGAAAAACACCAGATGTACAGCCCAACACAGTGGGGCACAAGCAGAGTGGAGCTCACCCACTCTGTGTTGAACACCACGTGGCCCCCACCCAGAGCTCAAAGTAAAAAGAAAACAAGGTACCTGCTGGTGAAAGTGATGGTTGCAATCTGGTAACAGTCTCAGTCTGATTGAGGCTCTGGTCCTCCTCTGGAGCTGAAGAGAGCTCCCATTCCCAAACTCCAAGCTTATATTCACTTAGGTTCCGCCCAGTCCCTCCCCCAGGGCGGAGACTCAAACAATGAGTGATTTACTCTGTGAGATAAACAATGGCTTATTTTTGGCATCTCTGATGGTCCGTTAGCAGACATAACCCCTCAGGTGGGTGTGGAGGCAGGAGAACTTCCTTATCTCACAGAAGTTCCTAAACACCCTGCTTGTAGCCTGAAGGGTGGGGTGTGCCTTCGGCAACAACTGTAAATGGGCCATTGTGAGCAGTTCGTGGGAAAAAAATGGCATAGAGGGTTTAGAATACACATCCACACAGTGACAAACTGATCCTGGCTGCTAAAACCAGAGCAACATATGTACCAATAGGAAGTTAAACTTCTATCAGTGAAGAAATGATGTGTTTTCAGCAAAATGTGAAAGTCTATCTTTTTCTGTGATTTATTAATACAGTGACTAGGGTGCTTTGCTTTTTATCCCAGAGAGAACAGTTCTTACACATCATTGACTCATTCTTTGAGGTGACCAATAGTGAAATACAGTTTTAAAACCAGAGAAATTTATGTTGTATTTTAAAATGGGAAAGTACGACCGTGTCAGACTGAGTGGCTGACAACACATAGTATGGTCACACTTAGGCCGTGAGTTCTAACGTAAGGCAGCTGCCAGTGACCAAATAAATTTAGGTGTTACCAAGTGGCCACCAGTAAAACTACTTGCTTTTCAATGTAGATATTAAATGACAGGTGTTCACAAAAAAATAACAACAGCTTGCAATTGTTAGTCTCAGAAGAGAGACTAAGACCGAAAGGAGAAGCCTAGAAAGCATCACAATTTTTTTCATTAACAGTGCAGTACTTCAGTCAGGACTGAAATGCAATTTAGGTCTCCAGTCCCCATTACACATGCATGTGATGCAGTAGAGTATTTTTTTTGTCTGTGGATCTACAGGTTGGTCCTGATTGCATAACTGATCTTGGTGTGTGGTTATAGGTAAAAATCATATGCTCTGGAGTATTCTTATGTCAAATACACCATTTAAGTACCCAATTACTTAAAGATTAGAGATTATTCTAAATATTAGAATATTAGAGATTATTCTACATATGTAATGTCTGTAGTGAATAAAAGTGAGAAATTATTTTGAGCTCAAATTCAGAGTAATTAAATAAGTTTTTGGAGTGATCTGACTTTCTTTTCACTTCATAGAGAACATACTGGGCTTAACAGGCTATATACACTCACTAAATTAAGAGTTTCATACTAGAACCTTCTGATTTTCCACCAGAATGACTAATTAATAAAGTTAATAGCTAATTTATTTTCATATTTCCTTTAAGCTAGATTCCACTGAATATACAGACATTCAGTCTGATAACAGTGTATCAGAAAGGCTTTACATTGGCTGCTCTAGATTGTGAGTGGTAACTTGAATAAAATTAGTGCAAATGTCCCTCTTTAATGTTTCAGGATTATAGGGGAGTTGAAAAACTGGGATGAAATTGGGTTAGGATCAACAGGAAGTATCAATTATGTATGCCAAGAGTGTCTCTTTATAAGCCTAATGAAGTTGAGCAGTTTATTTTAGTTTACTTGTGTACTGTTTAGCTGGTCAAAAGTCAGAAACGGTACAACTAGAATAGTCCTGCTTCTGCATAGTTGATGTTTGATAATACACATCACAATACAAAATGGCAATAAATACCAAAATAAATGCTAGGTCACTTTAATTTCTTACTCTTCACCCTCAAGCACCAATCTGTCATCTGAGTCACTAGGTGGCTTTTTCCTTTATAGCGCTAACACAATAGCTTGAAACGGTTCAGTGGTCTATAGCAGTACTTACACTATTTAGCTGCAAACATAAATTACCTCATCAGTAACCATTAAATTAGACTTGTGTATGTATTCTTTACCTGGTCCTTTATGGTATAATAATTTAGTTGATTTTAGTTATTGCAAGTAATGTGGAAGTTTACACACTTTGCCAAGCCATTGGTGTATTAGACTCAGTTGATACCTGACCAGGCTAGCATCAGACTAGCTAGCTTAGACTATCAGAGCAGACTCAGAACTGAGAGGACAGTGCAGCCTGCTGGTTCCTACTTCCCAAAGCCCTGTAAGAAGTGGATGGCACAGACATAGAAGGAAGCTGTGAAATTTGTCTGCATGATAATAGAATCTGTTTCTGTCAATTAAACATGAAAATATCTTGACCACTGAGTACAAACCTTATGCAAAACTGGTTGTTTCTCATACATACCATCCTTTCTGGCAAGTCCCTGAAGTTTCTCCCTCAAAAAAACCCACAACCCTAATCTCAAAACTCTAACAACCATGTCAGGTGCCCCATGACCACACTGGGTGTCCCAACACCATTCCAAGTGCCCCACGGTAGCACCATTTACCCTATCACTATGTTGAATACCCCATGACCATGCCAACTGTCCCAAAAACATGCCAGGTAACCCACGGCAGCACCCTCTACCACATAATCATGTTGGATGCCAATCAACACAGCCACCCCATTGATACACTGGGCGATTCATGGTCAAAATGATTGCCCTATGGTCACAGTGGGTGCCCTATGTCAGCATCCTTCTCCTCACATGGAGAATATTACATTTTTTTTCTGGTTGTACATAACATTCTTCTGGGTGTGGAACACAAAGAAAGAGGAATGACCTCAGTAGAATAACCTGTATAAGAAAGCTCTGTGGGGTGAAAAAAAGAAAAGAGCCTTTCCACACAAACTTTCTTGTTGAAATCATATTTTGACTGCGTTATTCGTTTCCTGTTTCACTGTTTCAAGGTTACCAGGGAAAACATACCACCAGAGGATTGTAGCATATCCTTAATATCCCACGGGCAACTGCACATGGTATCTTTCATGTTTTTCTCACAGATGGCATCTATTGCTGTGGTGGTTTTAATAATTCCCTGAGGTGAAACTGGATGACAGCATCATCCATTCAAACTGTCAGAAGGAGAAAATTCAACAGACTTCTGATAAGTGGATGAGAACTTTCTCTGTTGTGTTGTTGATATTTGGTTTATCTAACTTCTATCATACAGCCATTGGTGGGACCCATTCATGAGATTATCTGCATTGTTCTCCTGTGCCTAAAGCTCTGCCCAATTAAAGACTTTTTATTTAATGTGCTTTTTACAGGAAATTTTATTCTACTTTCTCAGTCTCTGTGTTATTGCAAGTTCAGAATCAGATTAATCCGAAACATACCTCTAATTGCTCTAACACTGGTGCTAAGGAGTCTGGCAATTTTTAAACTCAAATCTCTGTATTTCAAGACTGCTAATCTGCTGCACTCATGAGCATTGGTGAGAGATTAGGCTAGGTGGAATTACAGATTCACTAAATTCACATTAGGTTTTTGTGGTGAAAGTTTTACATGTTTCTGGTATGACCATCTCATATTCTTAAATTATAAATGGTTCCATCATTCATCTTACATATGTATTGCATTATTTGCTTTTCTTATTTTTCTCTCTTTTCCCCTTGCATTCTGTTGAACAAAGATCTGATCAGTCAGTTTGTTTTTATTTCTTTTGTGATTATTACTGCTGATACTAAAAGACTAAGTTGTTATTATTGACATTGACTCCTTCCTATTCCTTGTTTTAGTGTATCCATGAGTTATGTCCTAGTTAATAGTCAATAAAAAGTTTGGGGAATGGACTGTTGTTCTCAACCAATTTGTACATAGCCCTACACAGGCCTAGAATTGATTGTGACCACTAGTATTACTGTGATGGGAATATTCAGGATATTTATGCATATATTTATTTAGCATATATGTATGAAGAGTTATACAAAATGCTGGGTTTGTTTTTGTTTTGTTTGTTTGTTTTTGTTTTTGTTTTTTGTTAGTTTCCTGGCTTGCTGACTGAACAAGTGAAACAAACAAACAAACACATGCCAAACAAATAAACAAAAAACACACACCAAGAAACCACACACACACAAAAAAAAACCTGAAAAAAAACAAAAAAAACCCAAAAAACCAACTCAAAACAACAAAACAAAACAAAATCAACAACAACAAAATAAAAAGGGAAGTGGGGAGTGGAATAAGAGAGGTTTCAGGTAAAACATGCAACCCAAGACTGAAATGGTTAGACTGAGCAACCTATGCTCCCTGTGTAATCAGTGGAAACAGATTTATTCAGTAGATGATTCAACCAGCTTCTGTGAACAACTACATAAAGAAGAAAAATATTTACAAATAAGTCTCTCACTCCTGTTTTCAGTAGCTTCTGGGCTAGAAATAAAATGAGATTCTCCTAGACATGCAGATAGATGGATATTATTGTTTATCTGAACAGCATTATTTATTTGGCCAATTTATATGCCGTGAATCCTACTTTAAATGCCTACCTTATAGAGTGTGGACACAGTTAAAAGATTTGTACTTCAGAATAAAATACTGTTTGATTAAAAAACAAAACAAAACAAAACAAAAACAAAAACAAGAAAAGCAAACAAAGTTGAAAAACTTCTTTATTTTTTTAGCCAAACTAACATGATGAAAAAAACCCCCATGGATTCATATTTTATGTGGATCTGATAAAAATTTTGGAGTAAAATTGGATCCAACTCTACTGCTTATTATAATTTCTGTCTTACTGCAATCGTTCATTTTTTTTTTTACAGCTGATTGATTGATTCTTTCAAAATAACATTCTATTTGTTCATATATCATTATTCTCATGACATTTCATAATACCGTTGAAGCATTTATGTATGTGTGGCTGACTTCTGTAGAAACAGAGATGGTATTTAAAATGAACAATGTATATATCTGGTATAGTGCTGAATGTTCAAGATAATTTGAACCAGCGTTGCTCACAAGTATGTGAGCTATGAGTTCCTGAAAATCTGGGCTCTCATTTCTGTCTATCTCCTAACAGAGGAGTAGGAGAATTTACATGTCTTCAGAGGGATCTGGAGAAAAGTAGTGCTCGTGGCAGTAGTCCACCTATGGCCATTTTGAGATATGAAAGATCTAAATCCTTGTATGAAAGTCCATTTCTTCCTATAACAGTAATTGGACCTGTGTGGATTTATGTGCAGATTTTAAGGGTGACAATACTTTCAACATAAGGACTTTTCAACCTCTAACTCAACAGATCAGACAGTTTGCCTTAGATCCTTAATTTCTCAAAGTATTTTGCAAGACTGCTGATACAGAGATGCCCAGGGCAGAAGGGAGAAAGTAAAATCAGCTTTCAGGTGTAAAGCCCTATTGTCTGCCATGTGCAAGATAGATGTCACCATTCCTTTTCCAGTGACATCTACCTCTGCCTCCAAAATACTATTGCAAAATCTGGAAGCAGAGCATGAAAGGATCAGCAGCAATACAAATGATGGTGAAGACATGAACACATGCTACTCATGCATACTATCTTAAGAAAATTAACTTGTGACAACTTCCTTTTCATTAACTTTTTCATTCTACATTACTTGAACATAATAAAAACAGTATTAGTACAATTAATCACACTCCCTGCTTCTTGGGGTCACTGGTGGCCAGGTGGCAATGAACAGGAGAACTTTACCAAACAGATATATAAAATGAGATAACAGAGGTCTTGAGTAAATCCTGTATTAAATGATTCATGAACAGTTGTATTCCAAGATCACAAAAAACCCAGCACACTCATGGTATTTTTCATATTCTTAAAGGGTTTTGAACATAGACTTAGCAGTGACAGAACCCAGGAAAAGGGTTGAACCCAACTTAATTGACTTTCTAAGGTGGCTTACTAAAAATAGAAGGGTGTCTCACAAGGCCTGAATAAAGCTGTCAGCAGAATGGTTCTCAGAAATACCAGGGCTCATGATACAAACCTAAACATTTATTTACATTCTAGTCTTGTTAACTATGAAAAAAAAAAAGCTAAAATAATCTTTCTTTCTAAAGGAAACAAAAATATGATGATGTACAAAGTATCTATCTCACAAGACAGAAAGTATCATAATGATAAGAAATAGAAAGTCTGGAAAAACTATGATAGCGATAACTGCATAAGTGTGCGTGCAGCACAGCAAAGGCATTTGGAGAACAGTTTATGATCACAAGTGTATGTTCAGATGTTTCTGTAACACATGGTGATTAGCGGTGCTTACAGATTTCTTTAAAAACGTACTTCTAATGATGGAGGTCAACTCTAAAGATTGCAGATGGGAGCAACTGAGCAATATATAGCACTATAGAGATAAATTCAGGCAAATAGTATATAGATAAAGTGGTGCTTGTAACCCCAAAAGTACCTTGGCCAGATGGTTACCACCTCATTGGTTAAAAAGAAAACAAAATACCTTATGACATGCTACATCCAATAATCATTAGGACTAATTAAATAATCAAAGTATAAATATTTGCTTGGTTCATATGTTTCAAGGAAGCCCTTAAAGAAATAGACAGAAATAAAGCAATGAAAAAGATTTCTTATGAAAGGAAATTGCCATCACTCTTTCTTGGTTTGGGTGGTTGGAAGGAAGCAAAGGAAATCTTATCAGCTACTTTTCTATATCTGCCTGCATTGTTTAAAAGGATGAGCTGAAGTATACACTGTTGACCCATACAAGAGCCACGGCAGTAATCTAAAGGAAATTCAGCATCCTGAATAACATGGCTATGAATCACGTGAGCCAGTACAGTGTCATTGCATTTCAACTCTGTCATGGCTCAGGTACCAGCTAGAGCAGAACAGAGCTGGCACATTAAACTTGCAAGGACCCGAAAAGCAAAATGACTCATGGCTCTCAAAAGCAAATTTCAATAATTTGGTGAAATTTTTCTCTTGCTTTGACCAAGGATTTCTCCTTCCAATTTCTTTAGCTGCACAGCCGGATTCAAGAACACACAATCTAACTTGTTTCCAAAGTAAATGTAGTTTTCAAAGAGTCGCATTTCACAGCCTTTAGAAAAGTATTTAAGGAATTGTCACTCTTCTTATTAGACGCAATTTTCACTATGTAGTGAACTTAAAGCAAATTTCAGCTTCCTCTAAGTAGAAGTCAATATCTCATCTTGGTTGCTTCGGTGTGATGCTGAAGACAATTACAGTTAGGCTAAATTTTATAAAAATTGGTATTTGCAAGATGGGAAATTCATTTTAATATCTTCTGAGTAGTAACTGTGTAAGCAGGAATATTTCATAAGATGAACTAAAATTTCTACATGAATGAGGGCTTGATCATGTTGAAAAGAGGTTTAAGAAACAGTCCTCAAACTGGAACCACCTGGTATTCCAGAAATAAACACTTTGTAACTGATGACCTTCCTAAATTTAGAGGACTTTTTTAAGCTTTTAATAATCTCCAATGCTTTAATGAGTAAAGTATAACAAATGACATTTTGGTTGCCATAGTGAAATAATTTTTCTTACATGTTCTCAGACTGAATGCCTTTTTCTTTTCCTTTTGCTTTGTTTCAGTGGGATAAAGGCTGCAGCTATAATAAATGCAACTTCACTTTTCTCTATTATAAAGAAATGTAAGAAAAAGGATATATGCTCTAATAATAGAATATGTTCATACTTAATTACTAGGCGCCATTATTTTGAAGGCGTAATGTTGCTGACAAACATACTGGCTCACTGCTCCATGGAGTAATTAATAGTGTTGTTTATAGTACTATAAGTTTTTCTCTTTTGTCAGACACAATTTGTTAAGTAAATTAGATACTGAAATGCATGTGGGTTTAAAAGATAGTGAATAATAAAGTATTAGCAAGAATTTAATGATACTGAAATAGCTTGAGAGAAAAGTAGTAATCTGATGCAAACAGTTTCCATGGTAATAACTTAAAGCTTTCAATACTGAAAGAGAAAAAAAATCATAATATTAAACCTACATGCTTGTATATGTATATATATATTTAAAACAGGCATACATCAGGCAGACCAGGACTCCATTTCAGACAAAATCTTTCATCTTAAGATTTACTGCAGTCCAAAGCACCATCAGTGGACAGACATTTCTGCCACAGATCTGACACCTCTGCATGAACCAATGTGCTTGTGCTTTTCAGCAGAACTGAGATTGTTTTATCAAAATCTTTAAAATGTAAGAAAAAAAATCCACTACAGGAACTAATTCTATGTTAAGCATCATTATCTGTAATCATGTGGTTATAAACAGGAGCATCCTTACTTCACAGGTTTGTTGTCTAAATTTATTAACTTTTCAAACCATGACTATGAATCATGTGAAATGCTTCTGCATCACAGAAATTTGGTCCCCTTGAAGTACTTCTCAATATACCAAACTGATAGAAAATCACTATTAATAAAAGAGATTCCCAAATTAAGCCTAAAAATTTCTCTTTCAATTAACAGAAAAAAAGCACTTCTATTGTTACTGCTTTTGAGAATAACCACTCTCTTGGCAAAATTTCATTGCAATTTATGGCAAATTAATTTAAAAGTTTAAAAATAAAAAATATAAGATTCAGTTTATAAATTATTCTTTTAGTTTATGAGGATGGTAAACATACTGTTTACACCCCTTCTATCTTAGCTGTAATTTTTGTTTTCATGTCAAAAAGAGTTTATTGTTTCAGCATTTCTGTAAAAGGAAATACAGCATGTTGATTTAGAAGACACTGATTACAAGTACTAATGACTAGTGCTGGCTGAAATTTTGTTTCACAAAGGCTACATGAAGAAAGACACTTTTTTTTCAACTAGAGATGAAAAATTCCACTTAATGACTTAAAAACTACATATATGTTCTCTTAGCTTTTTACCACTCTCTGTGTTCATCACATGAAGGGCATGGCAGAACTTTATTCCCTCCCTTTTTTACTTATCTTTGAAGAGCAAAGCCATCAAGACTATCAGGTTCCTCTGGGTAATCTCTAAGTATTCAGTTGAATAAGTGGCAATGCTCATTATATGTTCATATAAATAAGACAAAGCAGTTAAAATACTTAATTACTTTTTTTTTTTTGGTCAATGAATTTATTTTGGTCCTTCATATTAAAAAAATAAAAAAATAAAAAAATTGTATTTATGACCTCGTTCTAAGGCTACACCAAAACCAACTACCCCCTACAACAGAAACCTCAGGAATAGGAATATCAGAAATGAAAAAAATTGAAGTAGCTCTTTATAGACTTGGGTTACAAATAGGTTTACATTATGAGCTGACCAAAAATCAAACACCTGTGAGGTTCTAGAGACTGGATATCAAGTCCTACTACTTTTCAAATTTTCAAATACTTTTAAGTACTAGAAACATGTGGAACTGTGAATATAGTTGAGCAAATAAATTGTTGAAGATACTGACAGCTGTGTTAGAAATACAACTGAAAATTTAGAAAAATTTTCTAAACTGGGGGAGGGAGGACAGGGCTTCTACCTAATCTCTGTATCAAAAACAGATTCAAATTTGTATTGAATTGTATTGTATTATACCTCAGATTATTGACAGAGAGATCAGGAGTAAGAAATAATTAGACTGAGTTCAGCCACTCTGTAATTAACTTTATCATTAATACCATTTGCATTGCAACATTCTTCAGTGTAAACCGTCTAATACTTCTGTATTACAGAAATGTTATTTTCATATGAAGAATCACTTTTGGAAGACTGAATTATTTAATGCATATCTGACAGCATTAAATCATCTCTTATGCTTTTTCAAAATTGATGAAATGAACAAAAGGGCTGTCTTTTGCATGCAGCTGATTTGTAGGAAAGGACTTCAGTGGGTAGGTTCCACTGTAGATCAATGTCTTTCATATATGATTTGAATTCGGTTGTATAGACAACTTTGTGCAGAAACAATAAAAATAATCAAAATTTTCAGTCAAACTCTCAATTGCCAAGAACTAAAGGTTCACAGCTATTTTGATGGCTATTTGACTCCTGAAACATATGACGATATGAGGGCTTAATTGAAGACTTTCTTATGCTTACAGTTTAGAAGGGAGAATTAGCTGATTTCTGTCAGGAAATTCAGAAGAGAAGGTTTTAGCATCTAAATAATTAATAACAAACATATTGTTTTTTTTTCCTCACATAATCATGTAATTCTGTTCAGCTACACCACACGGGTTTTTTTTTGTTTTGTTTTTTTTTGTTTGTTTGTTTTTGGCAACAATGAAGTATTTACCACTGAGTGAACTCATTAAGTGTCAGGTGTGGCATTATACCACATCCACTTCATCTAGGATGAAGGGAAGCAGGTGTTCATACGTGCTGACTTTAATGAAGCAGTGTAGCCCACTGAGTTAAGTTTGTAAAGCTGAATTGTGTGAATATTCCTTCATGATGATCCTTCAAGGCTGCTTAGGGGTAAGAAAATGTACCAGATGCAGGTAACTGTCTTGGTTCATACAGAAGAAAAGCTTTGTCTTTAGGTCAGGCTTTTGCCTGTGTGAAATGAGACACAATTTTAGCATGGATTGAAAAAGGGGAAAAAATGGAATTGAAAGATTTGATAAAAAAATCACAATATATGATTCTTAATGATAAAAGTAGACAAGGTACTCCAAATTTAGAAAGCAAAGAAGAAAGACCATAGATGCTTAAAGAATTTGCCTCAGGTCTGATATTTATTTATCAGTGAGGCCCTGCTGCTGTGTGAAAAAGAAATGAGCTGTTCTTTCCTCATTCATCAAATTCTGCACTCACATGTGCTCAGGACCAGGAGGAGCCATTAGATCACTTAGTGTCACCATAAATGATCACTTAGTGTACACAGTGCAATTTATTAAGTCTAAAATTTTTAATCAAGCTAGATTTGCACCCAAAAAAAATTATAGTAAACATGTGGAACAACTGTGATGTTATTACCTAAATTTTGTTGATATTATGTTAAGAAGCACACACAGCTATCATCAAAAAGACACACAGACATGTTATTTCTTTCATTTAGCACAATGTTGTTATATTTTTTATCATTCAGAGGCTTGTGCTTTTGTATTCTTAGATTGTGAGGGAAGATCAACAGTAAAGTCTGAGGTGTTTTCAAGGAACGATCTTCATATGATCATAAGAAGTACTATATAATTTAGAGAAAGTTTGGGAAGTGAAAGTAAAATCAGCATCAGAAATTTATCTCCCTAATTAAGGAGGAAATCCCTATCTGACTCTAAATTAAGTAAAAAAAATATAATCCTGAGTATATAAGCAAGGCAAGTCAACCAAAAATTCCAGAGGGATATTCACGTCACATCTAAAAACTTGTCTACCATAACATTTTATTTCTTTCTCTGATGTGCTAAGTCCAGAGTCTAATGATTCACACCATGATACAACAATATCATCAATACAACTTCCCTTATTTCACCACAGTTGTTGCTAAACTGTTAGTGGAATGGAAATATAACTCCTTTATTTCTTTTTTTTTCCCCCTGTTTTACAATACTTACTAGATATTAATATTAAAGCTTCACAGAGCTTTTTATCTAGTTAATTCCAGTTAGGAATTATTCATACCAGCATATTTGAAATTATTTAAATTTAGAATATGTTGCTGGTTCTTTTGCTGTAGTTAATTTTCCATGTCTACTTCCTTCCCATAGAATAGTATTCAATATCTTATTCAGTTGTAGCACAAAGGTGCATTAGACATTTCTGCTTTTCTCAAATTACTGTCCAAAGGTAGAGTAGCTGTTGCAGGACCTTTTATTCTTAAAATTTTTAAAGAGTTAGTTTCATTGTTTCTCATTCCTCTGACACTGAAATCGCACTGGGGCTTTCTTAACAGTAAATTATATGCTTTTTCAGGCTTTACAGAGATGCACATAGAAATGTGGAGGGGAAAAACAAAAAAACAAACAAAAAAAAAAAAAAAAAAAAAAAAAAAAAAAAAAAAAAAAAAAAAAAACAAAAAAAACCCCACGAGGTAAAGAGCAAAGACAAATTGTATACATAACTATCCGAGTTATGTATATTTAAATCACTTTCCAGACCTCTAATTAGCTAATATGGCTCTTTCACTGGTGCAATTTCTTTTTATGTCTGCTACACCTGTCACAAGGCAGTCACACTTGCTTTCCAAATTAACATGAAATTTTAGAAAGGTAATAGACTGAGCACAGGGTAAGGCTTTCAACTGCAAGTTTGCCAGCCATTTTAAAGAAGACAAGAAGGGAATGTAGTCAGGGAGACAAACAAAACAAAAAAACTGGAATTCTAAACCATATAATTTCTTGAAATGATTACCACAGGCTTGTGCACACTATCACTATTGATTTAACTAGCTTTTTATTTATTTCAGGAAAAAATTATCCTACGGCTTATGGTTGATTTTGTTTTTTTTCTTTCACGCACTTTTGTAGTGAGAACATATAGGTCCAGTGAGACCTGTGTACATATATCTTACATGTATATAGGTTATATAAGAGAAATAGCTAAAATAAATGTCATAATTTCTTTTTTCTGTCCTTCAAACTTGAATGTCAATTTTATTAACTCAAAAGCTATAAATTTCTTAGAGAATACAAAACTGGCCAGAGAGTAACTGAAATGCAGTGAAAGACAGACTTAAACCTTGATTTTCTATCCTTTTGTTACTTACTAATTTTTAAAAACAATTTTCCATCTTCTTTGTTTTATTTCTCCAGTTTCTGCACGGTCTTCAATTGCCTAAAAGAAACAGTAGGTAAGATATATCTGATATGAATAAAGATTTATTGATCTAGTAATTTTCCCATGATTGATCATTGTTTTAATAATATTTAAAGGATTGTTCTTTCCATTTCTACAATGATTCCTTCATTTTCTTTAACACACTGTTTTTGTAAAACTGAGATGGCTCTAGGATTAAGTTATAATTCTCACATATATAGTGTTCTAATGATAAATCATGCTTCCTTTTGCTTCAGTAGTTGTTCATTATGGAAATTCATCAACAGGAAAGGACGATTGTCAATGGATTATTTGGTGACAAGCAGTGGTTAAACCACCTTTGATTGGATATATTGGTTTAAAATATTTATTCCTGTTAAATAATGGATTTCAAGTCAAATTATTCACGTTGTTCTTAATGAACAGCATTATGACTGTAACACCCCTGTTTTGATGGATGAATTGTTTGAAAACTAGCCTTGTTTAGCTCCTGTATCTCATATACCTGTATGTAGTCAATAAGCTGATTGAGAGTTGTTCATGGAAAACTGTGAAATACTTTGCTGAATGCACATTAAGCAATGTACTGTTCAGCATTTCAGATGTGCTGGGCTACTTGGGTTATACATCTTTATTTTGGATACTTGGAACAAGACAATACTGAACGATGAATCCCAAGTATTACATTTCAGAGAGAAATTCTGAGGTGAAAACTGTCACCAAAAACTCAAAGCTCACAGTTTCATTGTATGTACTTTTCTACACCGTATGCAAATACTTATCAGTAACAAATTATTATTATGAAATGGACTCAAATACCACTTAATTTAGTACTTTTATTCAGAAATATTCACTTAGCAGTTCTGTCCTTACATCACAACTAAGGATTCTGTTGAACTAGATCAACTAAGGGTTGCCTATCGACATAACCTCTAATGTTAAAATAAAACTGGTTAAGTATAAAGGTTTTCTCAAACCTGCCCATATTTTGTATTTCTATCAAACTGAAGAATTGAATTTCTCTATGTTGGAACTTCAGTTCTTTTATGAACACAGTATTACAAATATTTTTCTCAATCTCATCATAAAGTGCACTGTGTTCATGCATTGTTTGTACATGTGCTGTGTATATACATACATATGAAGTGTGTGTTCATACATTACAACTTCTGTATCTGAATCATGAGAACATGCGATAAATCCAGATTACTTTTTTCCAAAGTAATTGTTTTCTGGTTCAGAAATTAGAACTGATTTCAATAGTGAAAGTTGTTTCTTATTACATTTTATTTATTTTAATATTTCTTTTTTTNCACTACACGTATCTCTACAAAAGGCCAAGTCTTCATAGATGAAGAATTTGGTTTGAGAGAGCAGAGTTTGGTTCTTATGGATCCTGGGATTGATAGATTTGTTTTCAGGACACAGTATGCTATAACAATATTAAGGAGATGGCACTTGCCAGTCAAGTGCCCAAACTAGGTGTCGCTTGCTCCCCCAGTCACTCATACCTTCACCTCCTTCTTCCTCTCCCCATTCCTACTCTGGGGATATAGTTGAGTAATGGAGGCACAAAAAGGTAAAAATTACGAGTTGAGAGAAGAATAATTTATTGGAAAGAGCAATGAGATAAGATGACAAAGAGCAACAATATCAATAACAAAAGGTATCAGAAAAGAAATTATTTGCACAGCAAAATCACAACAAAATGCCAACCAGCTCTTTCCCACCATGCCACTCTTTCACCCTGCTCAGAAACTAGAGAGTGAGCCCCATACTCCTGCCCCTTGCAAATGGCATGAAATGATAGCCAATAACATTAAGAGCTGGCCACCCCTCCCTTTCCAGCTACTGTAGAAATTAACCCTGACGTGGCTGAAATTAGGACAGCTATGGATGCACCACTAAGTTGCCTGAATTTCCGTATATTGGGAGAGCATGAATGAACACTACAGTCATCTTGCAAATTCCACAATTCAGCAAGGCAAAAGATGGTACTATGTAAATTCTTCATGGCAACTCAAGAACAGAAAATTAAGTAGTTTTGGATAGGAGACATTACTGCTACAAAATGGGCACCCTATACATTGAAGATGTATGTGAAACTTTTCAATGATATCACGCAACAGAGGAAGTAATTTCTTCTAAACTTGGAAGGATTGCTAGAGGTTAAATCAAGTAACTTAGCGGTTTCTATCATATAGTTTTCATATTATTACAGTTGTTTTTCTACGACTCAGTCTTGCCCTGATAGTGCTGGAGGGCAGATATTGAAGTAAAACAGGTGTTGGTGGGAGATACAAACTTAGAATAAGTATAATTTATAATTTTGTTGCTTATTTTTCAGTCTTTAAAAGTTTCATTTCCTAAAATATGAATAAAGGTGATAGGAGATTAACGTGATGCATTGCTGCATCTAAAATCTAGACAAGAAAATACTCTTGTAACTCTTTACTGCAATATGGATAGCTTTATCTAGGAGGAGGGAGAAAGGGAGGCAAGGAATGAAGGAAAATATTATAATAATATAATTTATAGCAGAAATGAGACAAAACAACAAGTAAAACAACAAATAAAGGAAAGTATAAACAGATGGTGGTAAAGACAGGGAAAGTCACTTGTTCACAGCACATTTTCCTAGAACACAGTGTTACATATATACAGCCTCATTAAAGATGACTTAAGAATCAGATTATGGTTTTCAATGTTGGTGACACAATTATAGTTAAAAGAATGACTTAGTAGCTTCTGTTCCTAGCTCTGCCTTGCACTGAGTGCATTGGGAAAAATCACTATGTTGCTTTACTTCCTGCTAAAATCTGGATGCATAAAAAATTGAATATGATAAAGAACTTTTTTACTGATTTAAAACAGTGATTAGACCCTGTGCAAAGTTTAGTCTGAACAGAAGACCTATATTTTAAATGCAGAAGTCATATTTTTTTAGCCTGTGGTTGTGCCATGTTGATAGTAGTAAGTCATCTTACTTCAGTGAGTAACATGAAAAATAGCACTGGTGAACATGGTGAACATGTAAAATAGCACTGCAGAATGCTTATTATTAAAATATAGATGAACCTTCTCAGCTTGCTTTCACTAGAACTAAGTTAAAATGATCCTACTCTCATCCTTCAGGACTGACCTTGATCAAATTTATTGTCCAGGTAAAATATTTTGTCATACAACTTAATCCTCCTTGTCCAAATCTGTAACATCCAAAATCCCAAGGGTTGTGTACATTACCAAAGACTAATTTTTTTTTCCTAATACCACTATCTTCTTGATCAATCAATTAAAATAAATACAAAAAAAAAAATGTTTTCTTCAACTATGTTATTTCAAATAATTTTAAAATGCAGAACAAACTGTATTAAAAACCCATGATTTTCTGACAATAATATTAGCTGAAGTCCCATTGTGAGGAATATTTCTGCCTTTCCCATGAACAAAGATTTTGTGTAATGAAATAAATAGCATAGAAGTATATGCAATGTTTAAATCACATGTATTTTACAGTGAAGAGCTGGTTTTTTGCATACAAAATTAATTCAGTCTAGTCTGAAGCTCTACCACTTCTACTTCCAATTAGTTTATAAGGCTGTCAACAGCAGAGACTAAGAGCTAACATGATCTAGCAAAGTACTTTGTGTTATAAATGTTACTCTGACATTCTGAAATGGCCATGGTCCAAATTACTTAATCTTGTTGTACAAATTTTCTGTTGATCTTAATGGGACTAGTAATATTGGCTACTTAGATGACAATTAATTAGCTAAAGTTGTAATTAGTACACAATTATTGTCAACAGGAGTGTGTGGGTTGGAGCAAAGCTTGCTTCCATGCTTCCTGTGTTAGCACTACCAGCAGAGGATCCTTGGCTGTCTACAGAGTAAACGCCAGACTACAGAGCCCACACGTATCCCCAAGATACCTTCAGCTGAACAGGCACATCTGTATGGTACAATATACATGTAAACAGGGAGAGCTTTCTCTAACTCAAACAAAATAACATAGTCTTCCAAAGTAAGATTATTTCAGCCTGTAGCTACATTACTGGTCCTGGGATGAATTTGCCTGGGCTGCTCTGTCCAGCGCTCTGCCAAAGAACACAGATCTCCCCTCCGTCATCTGAAATTTCCCATGGTTATGGTTTACTATTTCTGAACTCCATGCAGCTCCTGAGGGGCAGAACAATGTATCAGAATCTTAAATACGAGTCTGGGAATGAGTCACAGCTGAATTCAGTGAAAGCTATCTTTCTTTTAATTGTTAGAAAAGGGACAGTAGACTCAGCTTCAATGCACTGGTGTCATCAACTAAAATATCTCCTCCTAGTGCATCTCTCCTTTCTTCTAAGGAATCTCAGATACACAATTAGTTAAAAACATCTACTGTTTAAATTCTCTGTCCCTTGAATTCTTCCCCTCCCACCCCCAGCCACCCCATCACTATCTGTCAGATTCTTCCACACATAACTGAATAACAATATTGTTTATTTAATACAGAAGACTAGTTGATGGGTATAAGACTCACTTCAAGAGGCTTTTACTTCATCAAATTCCTATTGACTATTAAATCTTCCAGTTCTCTGAAGCCCTTCAGAACAATAACCAAAGCAAAGAAAGTAGAGACAGGGTATGGAGAGCAAGGATAATTTTCTTTTTGTCTTGTCTTGTTTCTCCTTTATAGTGAGAGATTACTAAACCAGAAAAAGCTATTAAGACCTAAACAGGGAGGTCTGATGCCTCCTACTTACTCGGTAGGGCCATGAGTGTATCTCATTCATATTCTAGTGGATTGGCCTTTTGTGGCCTGCTGAAAAGCCATAAAGGCAATGACAGCAAGAATGACTGCATCACAAGTGCACCTTCTCATTTCCATTTCTCCTCTCCTCTGAGACTGAGTTATTAGAAAGTCAAATGCAATGACTGCAGGGGTTCTTGCCTTTTTTTTTTTTCCTTTTTCTTTCCTTTCAGATTTTGTTTCTTTATTTCATACCACAATCCAGGTTCACTACATTCCTGTTCACAGTCCAGCCACTTCTCAGTAGGCGCACATTAGTGAAGTCTGTCTCTCTTGTTCTCTGGTTCTTGTTTGAATTAATTTCCTCTAAACTCAACTGCTTTTGCTATATGGGATTTAAGCTTGACAGAGATACTTCTCTAATGACCTCATTCACAAAACCCCCCCCCCAAAAAGTCCCTCACTATCCATACATTGAATTAACCATGATGAGGATTTTTAAAATGTATTTACATCCTAAGACTTTCATTAGATTGAGGCTCAATACAAATGCAAGCTTATTAAAGGACATTAGTTGACTCAGGAAGATTATTTAACACTAATGACAACATGCAACTCAAGAGTGTGATAAGTGGATAAAACATGCAAGAGAGATTTAACATGATGATTAAAAACCAAAACCATATGTTTCAATGAACAGCTGTTATTTGAAGATTTTGAGAAAAATCTTATTTTGAACATGCTTAAAATATTAACCTAGTTAAGCAGAAGACAAATGTTTCCTAACTTATTTTCAATAATAAGTATCATTGTAGTAATAGGAGAAAGAAAGAGGACCAGAGGTAGTGTATAGGCTACTTAATGACCTTTGCTGACTGAACAGACATAAGAAAACAATAAAAAAATTCTAAAGGTATATGTGAAAGAAATAGGCAAAACATTGATGTGGATAGTTGACATGCAAACAAATAAAAAAAAAAGAAAATCTCTGCACTAGAATGGTGAATGAAGAAGAACACTGAAAGAAAAGATTGTTGAAAAGACTGTGTTCCATGGGAAGGATTTAAACAGTATATAAAGAGCAAATAAATGGAATGTCATGGCATTTACTATGCACTGGTCTTTCTATGCTGCATGGCCATTAAAGAGCCTACAGCAATTTCACTGTCAGCAGGATTTGTCCCTGAGTCCTTGACCAAAATTTGTCTTTGTTTCTCTTGCTGTGCTGCATGCTGATTTACCCTGATCTGTTTGTTTGCCAACATCTATCACAGAGCTAAATTTATTTCATGGATACACAGCTGTAGGACAAAATGTTATGCAGAAGTTATGAATGAAAAATGATATTATTGTTGCTATTATTATATAATAAACACAGAATTTGGAATTCCAGATAGCATCACTCAAGTTCTATGATCCAGCATTTGAGATTTAGTGCTCTTGTTCTGCTTCTTAAAGTTATAAACCACTCTCTTGGGAAACAATCAAAGCTTAGCTATTTCTGGATGCATGGCCAGCTTTCCATTGCATAATGGTTTTGATTTTTCTCCTCTTTAGAGGGAAGAACATTAAAAAAAAAAAAAAAAAGAAATTTTTAATTAAAGGTAATAAAACATCTTTGGGCTACTGCTAATCATATGACCTTGTTTGGACATCATAATAGGTTATCAATGAGAAAAATTTCACTGTGTAAGAGAAATTGCAGACAAAAAAATACTGATACAAAAAATACCATCAGGTACACATTTTTAAAAGATATGGAACACAATGGGTTTATTTTGTCATGTATCTTCTATGGCAGACTTTAACCATGATCTTTTATAAATGTGGCAGCTAATACCAGGTTTTTCCTGACTCAGAAAGGTGCTTATCAGCAGATAGTAAAAAGAGTTTTCATCAGTTTCCACAAGATTTGGTGGAACAGAGGACCTTACCTCCTCTGCACATGTTTAGCTCCCTCCTCTTCCATCAAAATCCTAAAGCGGGCAAGATTCTTCTTACCCTCTGTATGCTTGACTTTCATGGTGCAATTAGAGATGACTTTTGTTCCTTTGGGGATTTGTATCATTGTAAGAAGTAGCATGACTACTGCCTGGAGACACTGCAAACTACAACATCTTCAGTAGCAACATACCTCTTCTCCATGTTTTGAAAAGAGGGCACTTCAGTTTCTAGGGACTCATTATAGCATGCACTTTTGAGTTGGCAACTTCCTGCACAAATGAACCTACATGCACTTAATTTCTCTGCCTAATGTACAAATGCTAAAAAACACTGTAGGACCTGTCAACATAAACCACCCACAGCCAAAAGAAATAGAAGCATTCATGGGGTACTGCCGCCCAGCATGTCTAACAGCTAGTGGCCCTTCAGACACATGGAGAGTTACTGGTGGGTGATGCTGCATCATACAAGCCCAGCAGGGCTGGGTGAGTGGTACCCTATGCAAAGGCAATATCCAAACGTGCAGCAGCAGCAGCAAAATCCCCATGCTGCTGTTACCGTGGAGACAGCCAGAGAGAGAAAGAGCAAGAGAGACACTGTGTAAATGTGTGTGTGTGTGTGTCAGGGTGGATCAACAAAGGAAAATTTTAAGGAACTGCAGGAACAAGTGTTTTCTGGCCTATTTTACATACAAAATGACCATTTTGTTCTTCTTCACCCGGTCTTGATGAAATTCCCCATCTTAGAAATGGGTGATTGCAACAATTCCAACAGCATCTCTGTACAAAAGCTCAGGCATCCTTTGACTATTTTTACTGTATTTCCCCTTTCTAAATAGATCATCATAAGGAGTGTTTAGTGCCTGGTCTTACAGAGGTACCAGAGAAAGCATTACACACTGATTGCAGCCTAATTAGAGGTTACTATTTACTGAAAGTAACTCTGTATTATTGTTTCACATTATACAACAAATATTTCAATAAGATTTCTTTAGCAGCTGTATGAACTCTCAGTGAAACTAAGGACTCTGAAAAGGTCATTGTTACTGAAGGAGGCTCAGCAGAGATTCCTTTCTGTGCTGTCCTTTCACAGACCATTTCTGTTCTTTATGTGCTATATTCTGTCCCTGTAATGTCTTTGCCATTATGTTAAAAGGATGATCTTTGTACTCAGACCTTACGAAAGGTTAATGGTTATTACTGCTATATGGTCCAGGAGGTAGAGTTCAAGATGATAATTCAGATTCATGCCTATACCTATTTATGTAGATGTTTGTCTGAATAACAACTGAGTCTCAACTGGTTCCCTTTATGAACCCACCTCAGCCCTGATTTTTCCACACTTGTTCATCAATGGGGCTACAATGACACATGTCTGTTGTACCTGCTAAACCTTCTATGCTCTTGGCTTCATTATCCTTGGTGGAAAGCAACCGGTACATCTCCAGGGCTGGACATTCTCTCATAAATATTTTCCATTTTACGGTTGTTTAATATGTCAGATTAAATCACGATTAGCATGCAAATGTTCAAAGAAAAACAACAAATCATCATTCCCACCCCAGTTGCTGACATATTATTTTCCAAATATTCTAATTTTGAAAGAACTTAGATGCATTTTACATTAGACAAATACATGGAAAACTAGTATGCTTGGTGACTTAGAATGGCATGGCTGACACTATCCACTCATAGTTGCTCATTAGTTTATTTTACAAGAATACTGTTTTTAATTGTCAACAGTTTTTCCTGATTTTAATATTCAGGACTGGGAGTTTTCATTTAACATTCTGTTATCAGGTCACCTCATTTGCAATCTCACTTGAAATAAGATAATCGGATGCTTTATAAGCTTATATCTTTTGTGTAGATAAAACATCATCCTCACTTTGAAGTTGTAGTGTCTTGCTGTAGACACAAGAAAGAGGCTTTCTCTCAGGCTTGTAGTTTTATTATTATTATTATTTTTATTTTAACCTATGCTTGACATTTAAATGAAGAGGAATTTCCTTTTGAANGGAAAAATAGCTCTTAGTAAAGGATCAGATTTTCAGAAAAAAGTAGTTCATCAAACATCAAACCATTTTTAGGAATCGTGTTTTTAAAACAGGTGGAAAAAGGTAAATGAAGGGGAGGGAGAAATAAAAAAAGGTAGTGAAGGGAATTCAGAAAGCAAAAACATTTCTCTCTGTTGAGAATGCAGACCAACATCTTGAAATGAATTCTCTAGTGCAGTCAGGGATGCTTAAATAGTAAATTTTGCTTTTAAAATCACCTGGATTTACACAAGAATTATTTTCCTTTGTGCTGGGTACATGTGGATGCAGTAATATAAGAATCTCTCCTTTGTAGCAGAGATCGATGGATCTCTTTCATCTACCACTAGATGTCATGCACTGACATCTGTCCCAGTGGTGTAGGCCAGGATTACAAGCACATATATAGAAATATATGAAATATATGAAAATTCTTCCCCTTAAGACCTTTTCACTGTTTTTTGTCATCTAAAAGATGAAAAACATGACAAATCCTAAATAACTGATTATTTATTTTACCAGATTTTTTGTCATGTTCTCAATGCTTCTGATATTTGAAAGTACTTTGCCCAAATGTAAATTAAGTACTTGAATTCTTATTATACAATGTCTACATATGTGTGTTGGTTGTTTTCACACTTGTGTAAGATGGATGTAAATATTATGACAATTTTGAAAGTGCGTATAGAGAATCTTACAGATCAGGTGGACCATTAACACTTTTCTTTCCCTAAGCACGGAACTAAGGTAAAAATAGCCCAACAGCACTCAAATTTACCTCCAAAACAAATTATAAGGATGGATTGCTCCATCTCCCACTTGCTCACATTCTATTTTAGTCTGCTTGTTTAGATAGTTTATCTCAGATGTACAGTACCAGAACAAATAAAAAAAATTTCTTCAAAGCATCTTTTCCCCAGTAGGAAATTCTTCATTCAATACCTTTTTTTGGGGAAAGAAAACAAACAAAACAAACAAAATTTTTTCAATTTCAAGTCAACTTTTTGGCATTAAAGGCCATTAGGATATCGTTTTTACCAAACAAATGAAAACCAGTTTCTACAGGAAAGCAAAATAATTCACCTGAAATAGGCATGAAGAAATTTGGTTTTGCTGGTAGCTCTGCACAAACCTATGGAGATTAATTTTACTATGACATTTTTTAACAAGGTAAAATTATTTGCCTCAGTTCATAGAATGCATAAGTGACAGAAGCATAAATAGACTCCCAATATGTGGATTCTCAATCTTTTGTTTTAACTGTCTGCTCCCAGGTAAACAACTAGCAATATAATCTTAAGGTCCTAACTGTCTGTTTCTGTTTGTAACTGCGTGATAATTCCTTCTCCAAAAGTTATGTAGAACACCTGATTTAAAAACAGACTAGAGTGTGGAGAAGAAGAGAAAACCATGGAAACAAGATGAGATTAGTGGCATAAGTCCATGCACTATATATATATTGAATATTGCAGTTACTTCACTAAGCAACAGCTTAATGTATGGTACAAAAATAAATGTTAGTACATTTCAAAATTCTAGATTAAACAAAAATTGCATGTAAAAGCACAAAATCTTACTGGAAGTAACAGTACTACATTGATAAAAATCTTTGCTGCTGACAGAATGGGACCTGATGCTGTTTGTTAGGTTTTCAAATGGCTCTAAAGGTCATGAAAACCTCTCTATATAACAAGATTATAGTATAATAAAAAAAGGTAACTGACTCAATCCCCCAGTTACTGCTTGCGTTTATTGAATTTCTGTACTCATTTCTGCTTAATTAGAAACAAAATTTAATTTATTTTAATGCCAAGTTTTCACTGCTGTTTTTTTCAAACCACATAAACAAAGATGATGAACATTTGCAGATAATATTTATATTTTGCTAGAAAATACGTCTGCCTGGTTTTTGTCATCTGAGAAAATTCAATAATTGTGATTGATATCCCCCTCCACTCCTGATGGGTAATGGTGGAAATGGAGTGATTTACGTTTAAACTGAACAGAGGTGAGCTCTGAGTTCGAGAAAAGTGTGACTACAAGTGCCATGTTACCATCTCTCACTAAGGAACAATTATTTCACTAGAAAAAATGAAGCAATTCATGGCACTGAGTTGAGCCAATTGTATCAGAACCAGTAAGAGAGCTGCTGAAAGGTCAAATATAGCAAGCACAGAAAAGTTTGACAGAATCTGATAGAAATTCTTCAGCTGAAAAATTTTCTGTTGGAGAATGTGGATTCTTCAAAATCAAATATTTACCAAACCACATTTCAACATTCCCAAAGTTCTGGCAGAAAGTCAGGAAGGCTTTGAATAAATCTCACCTGCCAAAAACTTGTCAATACCTGACTGCTAAACATTCACCTATTTTCTTGGGAGCTACTTCAGTCAGGATAGATGGGGGGTGAAGGGCTGTTTTTTACCCAACCTTAGGCTTATGAACCCTTGTGCCTAAAGACAGTTCCTCTCCTTTCTTTCAAAATCCTGTACTCAAGAGGGCTCAGGCCTCTGACTTCTCTTTCTGAAGCCTTCAGATTCAGCAATCCATGCATTCAGGCCTTTTCACTGCTTTTAAGGTATTACCTGAGCTTGGGCTATGCTATCCCATGCTGTGCTATCCTTAAAATGCTGCAGGAAAAAGATGGTGTTTGCATGCAAGTGCACAATCTGGCAGGCACCCAAATGGTTTCCCACAGAAAATGTTGCCAAAACACTGCTGTCTCTGCTCTGCTGTACTGAGCCTGTGCTCTCAAAATGCTCTGACAATGCACCTTGGTCTTTACCAAAGACATCCCAGTGATTCACTTCTTGATGATCTTACATAAGACAACACAGATGGGACACATTATATGATATTTAACTTGTCACTATTGCCTTAAATATTCCTAACTAGACACATTTTACAGAAAAGTGAGAAAATCTCCCTGAGCAAGATAATTGAAGATCCTAAAGTGATGTTCTTTTGAAACCTTTGAAGATGTTTATACGAACTGAGTGATATTTAATAGATAGTTTGAAGGTGCTATCTGTAATTTAACAATCATCATTCTTGCACTTACCACAGTATCTTCATTATATACGTAGAATAAAAGAAGCCTCTTTCTGATAAGAGAGAAAATATTTTGGTCTTGGTCTTTCTTGAAACTCTTTAGTGTTTCCCCCCTCTGCTCACTGCTATCTATGATCATGAGGTCCTAAATGTCTCTCCAAACAAGAAGAGTTTCACAGGCAGAAGAATATCTGGTGTAGAGAGAAAGTAATAATTTTACCTAAGATGACAGGGAAGTTTTTCAGTCATGTTTCTGCGACAAACGTGCTTTATGAAAGTTAATATTTATAGCTCCACTCCTGTGATAATGGTAAAAGGAAATAAAAGTGCTGTAGGCTAAGCTTTATGCTTATGCAAAAGAGCAAGGCATGCCAGTAGGTTCTCAAAGTGCTATGGAGAATTAGAAATGGAACATCTTTAGCATAAAAATATCTGGCAAAGCCACAATTATCTCCTATTAGCATTTTTAAATTCTATTAATCA
This sequence comes from Formicarius rufipectus, assembly GCA_013399695.1. Taxonomy (NCBI): domain Eukaryota; kingdom Metazoa; phylum Chordata; class Aves; order Passeriformes; family Formicariidae; genus Formicarius; species Formicarius rufipectus. Next base: position 165,101 of record VXAU01005405.1, read on the forward strand.
AAAATAGTTTGTATATATTGAATTATGAGCATTATGAATGCTGAAAAGTAGTTTTGAGCCTAATAATTTTAGGTAGAAACAAGGAACGTTATAGTCCTTTCATCAAATAGAACAGTTTATAAAGTCACTCTAAAAATTACATTCAATCATTAAATGTTGTATGATACTAAAGAAAGCATTAAAAAGTTATGAAGAAGTGTGCTTAGGTCACCTGTACTTTTCAATGAGAAATAGTTGGACAGCATGTACAAGTGAAAATGTCATACTTCAAAAAATATCTGTTTCTGTTTTATGTTAAAGCATTCCATCCATCTCCTTATGCATTAAATATTGCTGCAGAGAAAAGACATATTTACTGATTACTTTATCAATGTATCTGACATTGTTCTTCTGATCTTTGTGAAAACAAAACTTCATTATGCCTTGTCGAAGGTATTTACTAAAAGTTAATGGAATCATATCAAATAGGCTAAGTGAGCACGGACAATTATGGGAATAGGATATTCCAGTAAGCACCAGAGCCCTACTTAACAGGCCCCAGAGTTATTAAGGAAATTTTGCATGCAAAGGCTTCCTTATTGATTGAATAACAATCTACAGAAACAGATAGTTCAATGGGCTCTGAGCTGGGGGAAGAAGTACTGGAGAAGCAGGAGAAGCTTTCATGGTGTTTTTAGAAGTCATAAAGAAACAATGAGTCAATTCTTGTATTTCAAAATTGCACATATCTAACTACTTGTCTTATTTTGCAGTAAATAGCAGGTGTGCTGAACCATCCATACCTTGTATGATTCAAGGAAGAGTCCTGACAACTACTTTCTTCCAATCACTCCTTGAGTATGTTGGTTTTTTTGTTTTACCTTTCTAAATTTCTCCTTTAAAGGGACTGACAGCTTTGAACTATCTTCCCAAAGATCTAAAGCAGACAAAAAGAATCAAAAAAACCCAATGCTTTCTCTAACAAACAGTGTCACAGACCCCTGTTGGTTTAAAATGCTGCAGAAAAGCAGCACAGATGTTTGGGGCAACTAGAATCAAAGTCACCATGGTAGTAACACTGTTAGGAAGCTGTCTCTAAACTGCATAAGAGCATACAGTCTTTGAAAACACATGAAGAGACAAATAGCAGCTACATCCATTTCTCTAACTTCCCTCCCTCCTTAAAATTACAGCAATGCATACTCTAACTGTGAATGTTAACCTAAATTTCCAGATGTTGCTGCTTTCCTTTACAGTCAGCTTACATGGGGTGAAGTAACCTCTGATCTCTGTGTTTTACAGTCTGACTGTGCTACCTGCACAGAATTTTAAGATGGTGATTAACCTACATGCTCTCCAGAATGCAAGAGAATTCAAAAATTTACCTCTCGTGCTGAATTCTGACTCTGTCAATCTTTTTCTTGTAAGAACAGCTAGAGGAAACATTTTCCAGATGGAGTCAATGCACCACAATCAGCTTGAACTCTGTTTACCCTTTGCTAGAAAACACCTCATGTGTAATGCTTATATTATTTTGGGTATTTGAGTGCAAGTTTTTTAAAAAAGAAGACAAGTGATGAGCAAAAAATATCATGATAGCTCCACAGAAAACACCAATTCCCTCTACTGAGGATATAACGTAAAAATAGACTTGTTGGATGACAGTATGTTGAATAGAAATATAACTTACATTTTTTCAATGGTAAAAAAGCCCAACATCAATATCATGGTCTGTATATATATAAATATATGTGTATAAATATGTATATATATGTTCTTTACTTGTGATATGTTAGCTAAGTGACAAGAACTAAGAATTTGCCTGTATGTCCCTAAAAGGCCTTCTGTCTGTGACTTTTCCTCACAGCTGCTTTGTCTGAGGTTAGTATCTATGCTTGAGTAATTCCCATTGGCACAGTTGCAGGCAAAGCCCTACTGTCTGCCAAGCTTCTGAACTAATCATTGGTGAGTGTAATACCCCAGGAGTGAGAACCTGGAGGCTTAAAATTTACATGAATCCATTTTTGGTTTTTTGTAGTTCTGGGACTGACAAAAATGCACTAGAATGTGATCTGTTGCACCAGCTCTGCTTTTTAAAAAACAGAAAAGAAAATAAAACCTTTCCTGTTTTTATATCTTTCTTACAGTGTGTGAGCATTTTGTTTTTCTGTTTTGCAATTTAGTTGTTCCAATTGTTACTTTTCACCATTTTCACCATGAAGCCTGCAATTTTATTTTAGTATCTTTGTCTGTCAATATGTAACTGAAAATAAATACTCCTAAATGAGTTCTAAAGTTTTCTCACACTTCTATAGACAAAAACAGCAACAGAAAAAAATATTGCAGATGAGCACTAAGGGTCCCGGTGAAAGACATGGAACTGAGTATACCCAGAAACACCTTTCTTCGCTTGGTCCTATGGCTAGCCAGCAAAAAGTTAAAGCAGAAATTTAATTTGTGTAAATCTTTGGTTTAAGAAGCTTTTTATCTTACAAAAAGACGAAGCACCTTGAATTACTGGCAAAGTGAGCTGAAAGAATGGAGGGGTTAGGGTGTCTGCCAGGAATGATTTGAAACACAGACCGTGACTCTTAGCTGAGCCAGAGAGAAGTGGGATAAGGCAAAGGATAGGTTTGATTTCAGTTGACTGCTATAATCACCAATCCATTCTGAAGTAGATCTTATTTTCAGCTCAACTCTACAAAACATTCCCATGAAAACTATGGTTCCTTTGCTGAAACTATTCCTTTCCTAGAAAAAATACTCCAAAGACAAATTTCCAATGAGCTGCATCAAGTATATTTTGGCATTAGGCCCTGAGTCTTAGACAGATACCTGAGTAGTTTAGGGGAAAAAAAAACCCCAACTTTCATAGTTTTCATGGATGGAAAAAAAGATTGAATTATGGACTAATGTTGAGGCACTTAGTATCTTATACTGTATTTTTAACATGTAATTGGAATAAGAAGACTTGATATGCACAGTAAGGCTATACACCATCCAACCTCTTCACTGCTGTCAGATGAAGCCACACAGATTTTACCTCTCCATCTTTTCCACACCTCAGATTCTGCAGAATTTACTGCATCTGATGTGGCTTCAGACAAATCCAACACCTTACAGAAAATGAGATTTATGTCTTCTCTGTGTTTAAAGTAAGCTCTCTAGCACTTTCTCTATAAGGTGAATTCTCCAATTACTGATATGTTCCAGTTGTCTCTGCTGGAATGCTGTCTATTTCTTCCAATGTCGTTTGTGTAATGACTGGACCATTATTTGTACGAGAATTACAATCGTCTGTCTTATTAAAAGGTCATTCACTTACATATATCCAATTTCCTGTAAGTTTCAATTTTCAACTATCCCAGACTTCACTGCTGAAAACAGCATTACGCATGAACAATGTTCCAAATTTTCCTCCTTATGTATTCCCAACCATTCTTCTTTGTACTCACTAATCAACTTCCTGTTGAACATTAACAGTACCTTTAAAAAATATTTTATATACTTCTTCAAGTTTTGCACCTGGGAAATGGTCATATAGCATGGACTTTCAAATTATTTTCAAAGATGAAATTGCTCTCCAATAATCTAACTCTAGAAAATCCCACTTTCCAAAACATGTGAAATAGCATGTCAGGTGTTATGACATGTGAAGAAAATAACGAAATGCCAAGGAGTTTTATTGAAAGTGACATTGCATCTTTATAATGTACTTGCAAATAAAACTCCCGCATGGTAATTAATTTTTTAAATGTTTTGGTGTACTTATTGTATAATTACTGCATATAAGAACAATGTAACTTATTTTTAAAAGCATTATTGGTATTTCATCACTTTTCATCAAAAATTACCTTTTGAAACAAGTTATTCTTCTTTGGAGCACTGATATAAAATTTTATTTTAACATGACTTATTTAAAAATAAGTCCTTGCATCACTGTAAATATAAGAGACAGACAGTGTCCCTTCAGCAAATGTGAAGATGGCAAAGATGTTTCTGTCACAAAATACGTAGAAGTGTAAAACTTTGTTTAAAATCAGACAATAATGTAACAAATAAGATGCGAGATGCAGGATGTTTCAACAGCATGTTCTCACCTTTAAGCACTTCTTGCTTTTGATCTCTTTTGCCATGTTTAGTTTATATTCAGCAGAAAGAAATCTAAACTTTGTTCCATTAGTACTTTGCACTTTCTTAATTGATTTTAGTGCTCCTCGACTTTCCTTTTGAAAATTTATTTTCAGTGAAAAGAACCTTTGACCTTGAGGTCACTGGTTCAATTCTAACCTCTTCTGGTAAAGTTAGTAAAGCACTCAGAAGAGAAAAACTGTTATTATAGCATGATAAGCACTATATTATTAGGAAAAATTTGTTATCCTCTCATACATTTTCAGTTATTTAGAAACCAGTGGATTCATTTCATTGATAAGAAATGGGTAAGATAACAAAAGCTATCCCGTTAGTTGGCGGGCCAGATATTGGTCAGCAGCTGAGCAAGAATTACACACTTGAGTACAACTCTTGCTCTTCAGTGTTGATTTCCTGATGTGGATTGAGGCTGACCAGCACAATTTCAGCATGGATACTCTCAGTTTCCTTTTTGAAGGGAAATTATAAGGAGCATAGTTTGCAATTTTAAGTCCTTCATAACTTCTACAAGAACAAAATTTATTGGAATTTTTGTGTGCATATGAGGTTTTGTGTCTTAAAAAAGCAAAGGGTACTGCAAAGGTTTTGTCAACTTTGCCTCATGTTGAAGAAAAGCCTTGCTCATTAAAATAAGGAAATTATTAGTGAGAAACAATGCAATTATTGTTTTAGAAATATACTCCAAATTCATAATGTCTTAAGATTAAAGGTTGTTTATGTGAGTTCAAAGAAAGAAAAATCCTTACCATTTGGTCTCCCCAAAGAAATGTCTTTATGCACAATACTAATATTTAACATTTTAAATTATTTTTTGGTTGGGATGCATTTTAAGATCTTAATTCTTCACTCATAGGGGTTTGCATAGGGGCTAAATTAAGCAAGATCTACATGTCTATTTTTTGTGCCCCAATAAAAGGAAATAATGCTTCTAACACAAACTCAGAGAGTCCGAGAATAAATTCACTACTGATTATAAGAGCTCAGACACTAATATGATTAACACTGTTAAGTTTAAGCTGTTAAGTATAGAAATTAATTTACAATTAATGAGTTCTCAGCTCACTCCCACAAGAGTGACTGCTTCTCTTCCTTCAGTTTCAGACCCTGTCATGAAACTCTCAACTGCCTTCCAGCCTAAGCATTAACTTTATGCTTCTCATAAGTTTCAGTGACATTTTTTCTGTTATTGCCATTGCCTACCACCCTCTAGTTACATTCATATACTATTACCACCAACAGACAAAGTAAACAGCAGTCACAGCTATCTCTTAGGCTGACTCTGAGAGGCATTATTATGGTTGCTTAGCAGCCAAGGAGACAAGATAATACATAGCTTTCATACTGGGAATGAAAGAGAAAGCAAATTTAGACAGTTTGAATATTAATAACCATTTGAAGCCCTAGTACAAAAAGTGTGAATCATGAATTATCCCAAGATATCAGCATCAGAAGTTTTTTTTTTCAGGTTCAAAATATCTGTATGGTCTGTATGAATTTTATTTCCTTGGAAATATGGCTTAATTTCACATAGGGCTTTAGCATCATGACATCATGCTTTTAGGTTCTGTCCCCCCCTGGCTTCCTAGGCTCCTGAACTCATCTGTAGTTGAGAAAATCTGATATCTTTACCAAGTAAACTGATAGAATGCTTTCTAAAAATGAAATTTAGGAGCCACATGTGTTAAAAATTATATATTGGTGAAGAATCAACATGAGTCATGTCACACAAATCCAGAGAAATTCATTGAACAAGTTGATAAGCAAACTGGCAAGTGACATCTAGCTGGTGTAATCTGCTTTGATTTTCAAATAACATTTTACAATCTTTCACCAAGGCCTCCAAAAGCAAATAAGCTGTCAGAATAAAAAGGAACATTTTTACATGGATAAAGAAATCTGTAACATAAAGGAAATATGATAAGACCATCAACTTTTAAAGCAGAGGAATGTCTCACAAGTGGCTCTGCATATATTGTTTCACATAATCATAAATTACTCAGAAAAGGAGATGAAGTGGGAGAAGTAGTCAAGTCATTGTGGGCACCGCAGCCACCACAGTTATGATAATAAATAAATTACTACAGGCAAGAAAGATGATGGTCTGCAGCAAAGAAGTTCATGAAACTAAGTAAATTCATCATAAAAGTGCAGACAAAATTAAATATGAATAAATGTTAAGCAATTCATATAGAGATAAGTATATTCTCTGTATACTTATATATAAAAGGGATCTAAATTATTAATACTCATGATTGCAACATGGATTTATAATCATTAATTCCAGAAGGTATCAAGTTAATTATCAATAATTATTGAGAGAGCAAATAGAAGGCCAAGAACTATTTCAAAAGAAATACAAATCAAAAGAGGAAGCTTTGCTATGCTATAGTTAAATCCATGATGAATCTGAATTTTAAATACTTATTCAGTTCTGGCCTATTTCAAAAAGAATATGATAAAATGGAAAAGATGCAGAGAAGGCTGGAAGTGATGTTCAAAGACATGGTATAGCTTTTCTTATGATGAAAAAATAGGTAATTTAATAGATTTCAACTTGAAAGAGAAAGATGAGCAGGGAATATGATAAAGGTCTGTAAATCTGATGGTGATATGGAAAAAATAAATAGGTGTCTCCTCCAAAGAAGAAAAAAAAAATGCATCATATAAGTTTGAAAATGAATGAATTGAAATGCTCCTTGAAAAAAATATGATTTTAATCTATGTGATAGTTTAAAATTAATATTTTGAATTCTGAAGATCTTCAAAAGTTTGTCTTAGTTACAGTAGCCAGGACCAGTTTATCACTGTGTGGGTGTATCCAAAACTGTGTATTCTACACCTGCTGCGTAATTTCTGATGAAGTGTTAATAATGGATTGTTGGCAGCAGCTGTCCAGGGCACACTTGACCCCTCAGGCTACAAGATGGGTGCTTAAGAACTCTGTGAGATAGGAAGGTTTCCTGTCTTCACATCAATGACTCAGGTGTGATAACTCCCATCTGGGAAGGCATCAACACTTTCGTACCCACCTGAGGCGTCATGTCTGCTAATGGGCCATCAAGGATTCTGAGAGTATCCTGTGGCTCACAGAGTAAATTGCCAATTGTGAAACTCCTTGCCCTGGGGCAGCTACTGGGCAATCCCACCTGAACATGAGTTTACATAATCTTGGCGTTTGGTGATTCCCCGGACCAGTTGTCGGATCTAGAGGAGGACCAGAAACATAACAAGACTGCAACTTCCCTTCTCAACTGGACTGTGACCATCATCCTCACCATCAGGTTTCTTCTTTCCTTTTACTTTGTACTCATGGGGGGCCATGTGGTGCTCAGCACAGGGGCTGGGGAGTTCCACTCTGCTCATTCCCCAGAGTGCTGGGTTATACATCTGTGTTTTGTGGGTCAAAACCAATGTTTTCTCTGTATCATTGTATTTATTATAATCTTTCTATTAAATTGTATTTTGAACTTGTAGTCTCTGTCTGAGTTTCTTCTGCCAGTTTACCTTTAAACCAGCACAAGGCTTTTTTAAAAGAGGCTGGAAGAAAAACATATCCATCAATAACTCTTGAATAAAAAACATAATTAAATTCAGGAATTCTCTGAGCCTCCAATTGCTGGGGAGTGGGGGAGTGTTGCAGGAAAGTAGCTGGTAATGTGTACTTCTCTAATACTTATATGCTGCCCTGGGCACCCATGAGCAATCACAGCTGAAGACAGAGTGGCAGAAGAATTAATGTCCTACACAAGGAAGTATAAAAGTATTACTTCATTCTTCAATGCTTGGTGTTGTACAGATTGAGTTACTCTTGGGAGTGTCCAGAAGCAGATGTTTAGGTGATCATGGAACTCAACAAGAAAATGAGATGCTGTTGGCCTACTGGAATATGGGCACTTGCCAGGGTCACCTAGCAGCTAAACTGAGAACTGACCAATATTTCAGGCTCAGGTCCATAATTTTTTTTTGTGGGCATAGTTCAGCATATTTAGTGCACAGTTTATTTTAAGATATTAGACGTCCTGGATGTTGTATCAAAGCAAATACTTTAATGCACTTACACTCAATTTAAGTTCTAACATAGTAAAATGTGATTCTTCCTCCTTTATCCTCTCCCGTCCACCCTCAATCTGGTCATGCAAGAATTTCCAAAGCAAAACAAGGATTAGGAAATAAAAGTATTTTTAATTTTATTTGCTGAAATCCTTACTATGTTTATGCATTATTTTTTGGTAAATATGCAGCAAAATATATAATAACACAATTGTGAAGAGCTTTATTGCTCCCTAATATTTTAATAAATGTCTACCATAAATCTTAGCAGGAGACTGTACACATGTCAAATCCATTTATATGGTGGCTGAATAGATTAAAAGTCCAAAGATATTATGTTGATAGTATCACTTTGCTGGTTGTAAACAAATATGAAGAAGTATGGGATTCATTATGAGCCATTTCTTATTTTCCAAGTCTCACAAAGAAAGAAAAAGAGAGAAAAAACCAAAACAAGGAACCAAAACACAAAACTCAATGAAAAAATAAAACTTGTCTGACTAGACTGAGCTGTAAGCAGCATGTGATTAAAAGTTGCCTCTCTACTTCTTTTAAGGTAAACAATACAAAAAGTATGAGAACATAAGGAAATTTTGAATTCCAAGCCTTTTAATTCAGAACACAAGTACATTAATTTAAAAAAAAAATACTAATTGTTGGAGCTCTCACTACACACTTTAGACCTTAAGGATTCACTTTTCTTGAGAGAAAATTTATTATTTAGGTCAATACTATGAGCACTATTAGAAGTAGATAATTAGCTTAAAATTCTGCATTCCGAAGGGAAGCAGTGCTTTGGTAGCATCTGCCATTTTTTTGTGAATGCTTTTCTACTGCTCTTTGCCTATATTTTCTCTTTATTCTGTTTTGCTTGTCTTCATTCTGGAGCAGAATGGAAAAGAAGAACCAGTGTCTGTCAACTGTCTCAATGATATATCAACAGGATATCACTTCATTCCTGCAATGACCAGAATGGACTCCTGCACCCACATCCCAGCCCTTCACTGACCTGAGCACTACAGAGGTAAGAAGGATAAGAAAGGATTTGTGAATTGGCTGAGCAAACAGTTGATAAATTCAGGCACCAATCCTGGTCAGAAAAAGCAGACTGGAAGTATACAGATATTGTCAAATTACTCATCCTAAACTCTGGACAACCTAAAGGGTCAATCCAGTTAAAAAGAAATACACCATTTTTTGTTTCTGTTCTGAAGCACAACAGTTTCAGATTAATTCTGATTGAAATCTTACTCTAATTGAAACCTGAAATTTCAGTTCAAGTAGTTCAGCAGTACAAGAAAGGAACTAACAGATAGAAACAAAAGAAACCCCCACCCTACTTCTTTGAGTTATTTTCCCTGCTAACAGATTTCTACAAGAGTATTATCAAGAGTGTCTTCTATGCTGCCTAGTGGGAAAGATGCTTAAGGACCTCTTGGTGCCCCTGTTAAACACTAACTTGGGAAAAGAGAAACCCTATCATTAGTATCCATATGTCTCTCTTGGCATCAATGTTATCAGATCTCAATGTACCTTTATACCACCACAGATGTATCTTATTATTTAATTGAAAAAAATACTCTATCATGGCTCAACAACTTGGTCCTCCAGAGCAATTACAAAAAAAAATACAAAAAAAACAACAAACCCTTTGGAGCATTGGTGACAAAAGATGACATTTTTATTGGTTGTTCTCTGGCAGCTTCAGCAATGTGACTGTTGTCCCTCCATTTCACCTCTAGGTTATGTTTTTTTATCCAACTTTTCTACACCCTTGACGCAGACAACATAAAACTTTAACCACTAATGTTCTCTGGTAATCCTCCTGTTGCCTAAGCCCTAGTACTTGCAAGAATCCAGTTTGGAAAAAAGAATTAAAAAAAAAACACTAAAAAAACTTCTGCGGAATTAGGAAATCGGACACAGCACAATGACCAATATGATCTCAGGCTAATACCCATTAGTTTTGTTTACAAAGCTCATTGTTTTATACATTTAGAGCATCAGTATCACACATACATCCAGCGTTTATTGGCTACTACCTACTGTCCATGCATTTTTCTTTATTCTATCATTGGCTAAAATTACTTGTTCACACAACCTTCTGTTCTTCTTCTTGCACTATCCCTTTGTCACGTAGGTATCTCTTTGTTCATTTATATTTGCAAGTTCAGGCATATTTCACATCCACAGTTTTGTCTCTTGTATCTTTTTCAAGGTTTTTACCACGTAGCTTCATTGTCTCACAAACTCAATATCTGGATTGCTCATGCTTACAATATGCTTTTGTTTTTCCAAGTATCCTACAAACCTCATACCAAAGTTTTAGGTATTTCCATGACTTCTGAAATAGCAGTATTTTGTAATTTTATTTTTGACTGTGTTGATCTTATGCAGTGTAACAATTCAACAGTTCTGCTTCCCCATGGGTCTGTTTGGAATTAAAACACTGCTACAAAAACGCACATTCAAGAGTAATGGTTTACTTATCAGTTTATTTATTCATTTTAAAGAGCCAAAATTTTTAGAATTGTTTGCACTTCAAAGGCACTGAACGCTCTAATCAAATCAAGTTTTTGATTTTTTTTTTTTTCTTTTTTTAAATGTCATCAGCTCAGAGTGTATCTGTAGGTGGGGAAAATGAAATATTATGCTTTTGGGTGTTTTCTGTTTGGTTAATTTGTTTATTTTGTTGCTTTTTTTCTTTCCTTGAAAGTGGTGTTTTCAGTATTAACACAACAAATTTAACATCACAAGTGACAGCTTTTCACCTGATGGAGCATGGGTGGAAGATAATGAAATCCCTTTCTGCGACTTTGATAGAAGCTGCTATATATTTATTTAAAACATTTTTGGTTGTAAACTTTACCGATTCCCAGTAGTCTTATCCACAGCTGTTCAACCCTATCCCAGTATCACTTTATTGCCTCTTCAGCTGTTTCAATACAACAGTTTGCAGAGCCTTAGTATAAACTGGGTTATTCAAATCATGGTCAGAAATAAATAAACACAGCTCTGGAGGCTTCTTTTAAATCTGGATAATTTTCTGAATCTCCTTCACAACACAGTCCCACAGTTATGCTGACACAACTGTATAGGCTGCAAATCGTACCAGAGGACCAAAAATAATCAACTAAGTATGAGAACATTATTTCCTAAGCCCTTTTATAAAAATAGTTAAATTCCACGTGACTAAGACTCACAGAAAGTAAGTTGGCCTCCCACTGGCAATTCTATCAATGAAACTCTGGAGTCCCAAGTTCTACTTTCCTACTTAACAAAATAATACCTCTGTAAAGAACAGCTGCAAAATTTTTGGTAAATTGTTTTTCATCAGTATGGACAACTGAGCTTTCCTTTCTACCCTGAGGATCTAGATCTGAATTTATATACAGCTTACAGTGAAAATTTCTAATAAATAAAGTCTATAATAAATCCTTGTTGTAATATTTTCCCTTGCAAGGAATTTATCAGGAAAGAAAAATCCATATTTATATTTGTTTAAATATATCCCAAAGCTCAGCACAAATATTGTTCTTTGTTGCATAGCTGGTCCACATAACCATTATGAGCTCCAAACTTCAAGCTCATAGGAAGTGCAAATATGATATTACCATTTGCATGTTCTAATTGACACTTGCTACACTCAGCCTAAAATCTGGATCATTGTAGGCAGGTTTGTTTTCTGTAGTGTCTTTCTTCTGTTTTATTTTCACATTGGCCTAATTTTAAATATTTTGTTTTTTAATTTCTTCATTAATTATAATGAAATTGCTGCTAAGTTTCATGAGTTTCATTTAATTAAATTAAGGCATTTATTTTTCTAGTACAAGATAACCGACTCACCAAGATTGTTTGTTTGCTTTCCCAATTGACCACATTGGTCTGATAGAAAGAAAATCAAAGGCACCTATTTTAAAGTTAAGTACCCACAGCACAGTAGCATTGTGATAAAATTATCAGAAATACTTCACAGGTATTTGGGTTTTTTTGACACTTTGCTCTGTCCCCTCAATGTTTAGAACATGACTTTAACAATGAGGGTGTATTAGGAAAGTCATCTGCTCTAAAAGGAAAGGCCTTATCCACACAAGGTGGAAGAACTATTTTTCACCTTCAGGATTTATGATATATTTTTGTTAGAATTACTTATAATTCATTCAGGAAAAGTAATCACATAATATATTAAGAGTTGTAGAAATAATTTAATTTTCTGATTAACTCTGATTCTGATTTAAGTCTGATCCCCGAGTACTCTGTTCAGTGAAAGATCCTCAGTTTTAGCACTCACAATCACAGAGTTTGCAGGCATCAGTTCTATGACAAAACTGGAGAACTTTTAATTCATTGTACTTTGCAGTTCTATTACTTTGCAGTCAGGACATATTCTAGTGGTTTGGAGACAAAAAGACACTTCCTAAATATGCCTTGCTTGGTTACAGACCTACAGGCAAATCGTTACCATCAACACAGCGAAAAGTTAAGTGTTTGCCATACAAGCAAGACTTAATTCCTCCAGCTGCATGCTGCCAACCTCTTTACAGTACACTGCTCTTGTCACAGTGGTTGGGCATAGTTTTCAAATACATTCACTTCAGCCTCCAGCTAGTGTGGAGTCTTTTGGCTTGCTTGCTTTTCTTTTATCCTTTTTCTCTCCCAATACAGTGAAATGAAGCTGTTGATAGGGAAGACCTTGCTAAGCCATATAAAACCAGGATAGGTAAAGCATATTGATGATAATTGATTCATCTTTCCAATTTTGTTTTATGAGAACTAAGGTTGTTTGTTTTTGGTTTTGTTTGTTTGTTTGTTTAAGGGAGGAGTATGGTGGAGTGGTGCAATAAGAGGTCATTTGTCTGCAGTTGCATCATTACAGAAGATACATATTGGGCCATTAAAATAGCTTTGCAATTTCCATGCAACTCCCTCCCCAAATCATCTCTTGACCCACCTCCAACAAAACCACTGCCTGCATCATAATGTCATTATGGAGCAAATTTTAGTTATCTATTCTGGACAATAACTGTGTAGTAACACATAGTGTTATTATAGAATCATAGGATATCCTGAATCGGAGAGAATCCACAAGGATCATGAAAGTCTGACGCTGACGATGGTACTAACTTTAAGCCATTACATTAAAAATATTTCTACGAGAAGGAAAGACAAGGAACTTAGAGTAAAATTTCTGTTAGCTGAACAAAAGGAAGGCTATTTCAAAAATTATGTATATAAAAATATGGTAGTTTCTGCTACATGCACCATAGCAGTTATAACAGTTTCTGATATATAATTCCTAACCATAGGTACAATCTCATGGAAATCAGTAATACTATTTTCAGAATAAGGCAATAAATCAGGATTTTGGAATTTACTTTGTGCTGCAATTAAAATTGGAAGTAACTTGGTCAGAAACTCAATTAAATCCAGAGAGCGTGATGAGCAGCTGAATGCATCCCCTCTCTTCAGAGACTGACTAAAGACTGATCAATTAATTCTTCTTTTTTTTTTTTTGATCAAATTCCTCTGTACTTGTTTGTTTCCATTAAATATAATTTTAATCACAAATCATAGACCAATTCAGCTGCTCACTGTACATTCAGCCATATACCTTGGGCAGTGTTTTTGTGAGATATTAAAAATTAAGTGGGGTTGAACTAGATTATCACCTAGGTGTAATGAAACTTCAAATATGAAACTGGTTATTTGAGAGTATGAATTTTTATTTCAACTACTACATATTTGCTTGGAAAGCAGCACTTACCTTCAGTAGAATATTTGGACATAAATTATGGCTTTATTTAAAAGGCAGAAAACTACTTAATTTGAGGGAAAAAGAAAAATGGATTGATACGATTTTTCTCTTGTCATAAAAATATATAGAAAATAAAATTTCAAAAAATTAAAATAATTTTCAGAATGACTCCATGCAACACATACTCAAGGTTACCTGGAAGTACCCTACATGGCTGAGATGTAAAATTAGCTGTATATATTTATTTCCCTTAATAAATAACATGTTTTTCTATGTTTTACATCAGAGAACAATTGATATTTTTTTAACAAGCATATTAAAAAAAAAGATGGAGCATGCATGCTTTGTTCCTGAGATAATAGCTGTATATTCATTTCAAGAATCTGTTTCCTATTATCCTGCTATGCAGAGCAGCAAGCTTTAGTCCGCAAGTAACCACAAGCCTTTAAGTAAGGGATTAATAGTTTATATGCAAGAATATATCTACAGTGACAAATAAAACAGGAACAAGCATTCTTTGCTGTCCCTAAGTTCAGATAGCACAGGCTATACTTGTGTATTATAGGAGTTATGCCCTGGTCTGCTGTGGCTTTGTCTTATTTTTACTCATCTAGTCCTGTAGGTGTAGTGATATAAGGGTACTGTCACTGTGCATTAACAGGGGTTTCAGTAACATAAACCTAAGGGTAAGTGCTGTTTGTCAATGGTTGTAGTGTGAAGGCTCATAATGTTAGCTGGGGGAAAATGTCCAATAACATTGAGTAAAAATGTAAGCAAATTAATAAAAAAAGTGAGCAAAACTTGCAATAGTCTTGTTCATATTTTCTGTTAAGAATGCTTTGTCCTCTCAGCTATGCCGAGGCACTGCCTTGAAGAGCATCATTTCACACAAAGCAAAGATAAATAGAGAAGACATTAGTAAATAGTAGAAAAAGCTAGGTAGTATTGTGTCCTAGTCTTGCTTACATTTTATATAAATATGTGTCTATCCTGACCTTACGTTAAGCTAGATATGTAAAAAGGCAATTACTTAAAATTAACTAGTTTCTATAAAAAAAATAATTTAAAATATTATTCTGAAGACTTTTCACAACTTATATGAATTTTTACGAAGTGTGACATGGCTTCTCTAAACAGCTCCATTCAAACTACCAAATATTTTAATGAAAATATTGATCATCTAACTGAAAATTTGAGCTTATGGCTACAAGATTTTCCCCATCAAATATCTCCTCAATATAAGTGTAAACAAATAGCTGTTACTGTCTTTACCAAATCATTCTCATGCAAATAATTACTTGGGTGAATAACAGTTGGATATGGAAAATAGCTACCATGTCTTGGAAAAAAAAAAAAAAGTTAATGTGCCTGCAATTAGATCATAGACCAATGTTTGAATATAAAGTGCAGACAAAGCATTAAAATATCTTATAGAAATTAGCCAAAAATATGCTTCTTGTCTTACTTATGCTGTTTTGCAAGTACAAGGACTTAAATGATATTGGAATTTCTTCTCTGGATTTACAAATATTTTTACAAACAAATGTTGTTCATTTGTTAGAAATTTGCTTACATTTTTATTCAGCATCTGTGATCCCTATGTGGCCTATAACCTGAAAGTGAGATCCTTTGTTGCATAATGCAGGGTTGCAGATCTGTAGTAATCAAAGATTCTTCAAGGCTCTCTTAACTGTCAACCGGGAATCAATAGATGTCACAGGATCACAATACTGGGTGTGATGGCATCTCCTCCAAGATAGCATTCTAGATGATTTTCAGATAAAAGAGGATAAGAACAGGAAGACTCTGCATACTGATGATCCAAAGTCTAAACTTTGGCTGTACTATGCAAAATTGTAGGCATCCTGGGAACCAGATGGAAATTGAATCAAGGCTAAGTGAGAACCAGTAAAGCTTCAGGAAGAGGCCACTTGAATAAACTTAAAGCCAATCAGTACAATTTTTCATATCAAAACCATTTTTATTACAGCCAGAAGTCTGAATCTGTTGATGTCTCCCAACAGTGAAAACAGGAATAGATGTTATATACCTGCCAGTATGATCCTCTCCATACAAAACAGAGAAGCTACTGTAAATACAAGTTGACCTACCAAAATAGAAATAGTGCATGCAGCTGCCTTTTGAGAAGCATAACTAACACCCTCTGATGATGCTTCATCGCTAGGCAGTTGTAGAGCACTGGCCCAGACAATGCTGACTAAACCTCTGCAACAACTATGAAAGGAAAAGACACAGTGGCTGTTCCAGCCTCTCGTCCTTATGTATAGTTACAGAATAAATACAAGACATTATTAAAAAAAAAAAAAAATCAAGTTTTGAAGGTCCTATTTTATATCTCTGAGATCAATGCATTAAAAACAATGATAACACTCTCCTCCTTTATAAGCTCATTGTAAAACATACATCATCTTTCAGAGACTACAAAATATTAACATTTTAAACATTTTAACACCCTTTTGACAGATGTCCTATGCACATTTATCTGTCTGCAGCAGAGAAACTAATATACAGGCTTTTCAAAATGGATTGAAATATCCAAATTTGCTTTACTGTATTTTTTTGCATATGCATGAATTATATTCTTGGACAATGCAAACTGACACACAAAGAAACAGATTAAGCAGTTCTTTTAATGTCTTTTATATTTTTTTTAGCATGATATGTATTCCATTGTCTTTACCTGTCCCAAGGGGCAAAGAAAAGAAAAAAAAACCACGTTGGTCTCTAATATCAGGAAGGAAACCTGACAGCTTTGGAAAGAGTAAAAGCAGCTGATAGTAAACAGTCCCAAGATGCTCATTTGCAACCTGGTTCTCAGAGTCCATATTTTTACCAGCTGCTGCATATATTGGTGCTTGGACTCTAATAGCCAGGAAAGGTCACGCTGCCCTGACAAAACTTTGTATTTGTTATGCAACCTGTGCAGATGGATGGAGAAGTGCAGATATCAGTTTCTATGCCAAGGAACATTCCCTGATGCATCCTAGCCCTGCTTCACCAGTATGTCCCAAAGATTTTCCAGTCTTTCAAATTCCAGTCCTTTAAACCCTTTAAAAGCCAAGTGTATGTGGTACAGGATCAGGCCCTTTGAGCAATTGAGCTTGAAAGTGAAAATGAATGAAACATCAACAAACCCCAA
The DNA here is from genome assembly GCA_013399695.1 of Formicarius rufipectus. Lineage (NCBI taxonomy): Eukaryota > Metazoa > Chordata > Aves > Passeriformes > Formicariidae > Formicarius > Formicarius rufipectus. The sequence continues at coordinate 182,197 of VXAU01005405.1, forward strand.
AGTGCAGCAAGTCAGTCAGGCACAAGATGTCCCAGAAGCCCAGGACTGTTAACATGGATGTATTATCTAGTAAGGAGGAATCCAGGCTTCACTCATATCACAGGAAGGCTGCAGTAAATTAGGAATTAATGTTCTGAAGTTAATGAATTTAATTGATTTCAAGCTGAGTAAGGGAGTTAAGGCTCATATTCAGACCATTTAAATCTAACTGTCATTAGCAGACACATGTTGCATTCACCAAAAATAAGGAATTTTTGCTCTTACAGTATGGATTGAGGCTACTTGAAATCTTTTATACTCTTATGTCCTTCAGCAGAACAGGGAAAAGACTCATAATTTTCAGACAAGATAACAAGTGATTAGCATAAGACTTGCAGTTTTAGGAAGTAATGGGGAGTATATTACCCTTAGAAGAACCTTATGGCATTGGTTAGAGACAGGGGACTGAACGACATATTATGGCAGATCTTGAATTTTCAAGATACCAGCATGTCAGAAGCCAGTCCTGGAAGAAAACTTTCTGATACATAACTATATTCTTTAGTAGGTGTGGTCCTTACTGGTAGCTCTGCAGGCAGGATTAAACTGAATAAGCAAAGTGAAAAAAATTAAATGCATAAAAGGCAAAGAGCAAAAAAAGAAATTAAAAGTCAGAAGAAAAGTCCTATGATAAGTAGGTTCTATTTCATATTCTTTCACTGAAACCTTTGTAATGATTGAAAATGATTCTCTGTTTTCCATCTTAGACATAAATGACTAGATAACTATATTGATTTCTTAATACAGTAATCAAGCTCAAGTTCTTATTTTCTAAATACCACTCCAGACTTTCTATTACTCTCTTTAACTGAAAATGTAATATGAGTGAATCTGTATTTAAAAATGCTTACTTGATACTTGTTAACAGTAAGAAAAAAAAAATTAAATAAAATTGAAGTTCTACAAAAGTGTGCAGCTATATGAACTGTTAAAAATAAATACAGGGCAGTGGCTAAAGAACATATCTCATTCTAAACTTAAGTTATTATACATGCATTAATTTGATTCTCATTATCCATTACATAAATTATGACTAAAAGTATAGTAAAAATAGTAGTGATATTATTGATAATAATAGTATAGAACTTAAATTTTATTGAGGAGAGGTTTAGCACTAACAGCTTAAAATCATTAAATTCCAGTGTTAATATGTTAAAGATTTTCTGAGAAATCTCTACAAGTGTAAAATAAGCAAGTGGGTTAATCGAAATGAAAATGATTCTCAGTTTCCCACAGCATCTGAGCGAATCAGTGCTTCAATGATCATTGAGCATTTAAAGATGTCTGAGAAAACTATACTTTGTAAGCATCATAGAGTATTGCTGAAGGTGTATGAAAAATTTAAGGATTACAAATTTGTGCTCTGAAATCTTGCTTTTTGTTTATGCTTTTACTGACCTTTGAGTTTTTGTGTAGGTGATGTTTCTCTCATTGATGTTTTAGGAACATTTTTTCTCACTTCAGTCTGTAGCATTCAAATGCACACATCGTCGTATACACATGGCATCTGTTATTTGTTTAGGAAATGTCACAATTAACTTACAAAATGTTCATAATGCAGTTGTGGAGTAGAATAACAATTTAACAAGTTTGGTTATTTATTGCGATTACTACTACCTTTTTTTTTTTTCTTCATATTTCTAAAACATAGTGTTGACTACAAGATCCCGCAATAAGACCTGATCTAATTTCTCACATGTAAACATAAATAAATATTGTTCCATCTCCATGGAGCTTAAAATTAAAGACTAAATTCAAGGACAGAAGATGAATACCAAGACCTAGAAAAACAGAAGATGAATGCTAACGCTTAGATGAGAACTGAAGGCAAACAATATAGAGGTACAACTGAAGATACAGTTGTAAGGTAGTTCATCTACAACTCTTTTTCTAGGATAAGTCCATATAATATTTTGTAGCACAATTCAGCAAGCGAAGTAAATATGAGACAAAATTCAAAAACTGTGCTACGCACATAAGGGCAGTGCAACCTAGTAAGGACAGGCCTGATTTGAACTTTAAACTTCTGTCTGAAGACCCTGTGGCTTCACAGATCTCACCATAAGTCAGAATACCTCAAATGAACAAAGATGGGTTCACTAGCAGTTGAAAGCTGCCCACTAAAGAAAACTGAATATTTTAACCAACTTGCAGTTTTGTCTTTAGGATTCTAAGTTTATTTTAACTCCAAAAGGATTAAAAGTAGCTACATATCCACTTTCATTGCCTATTTTTCTCAAAAATTGTTGGAATCTGCTTTTGTTTTAGTTGTAAAACTAATATAATATCAAATGAGCTTTGAATTTGCTGTACACCATGATAAATTTAAAGCTTGGAAGGAAAGATCATTAAAGTATCAAAGAAACACAAAAGTAACACTCTCCAGTCAGGGCGGTAGGGGAAAGGACAGGACTTCTTAATGTCTGATCATCTTCACTGAATCTCCAGTTTTGTATATCCTCGAAATAATAATGAAAAAAAAAATCAAAACCAAACCAAAACCAACAATTATAATTTCAGTACAGATATACACTACCAGAGAAATAATACATTGACATCAGCCAAATGAAACCAATAGCAAGGAAAGAACTGAAGAGAAAAAAATTCAGACAGCAGAATGAAAAGCAATTGTCAAAAAGTTATAGATGCAGAATACATGCGTGTCATATTCAAGTTCTCTATTTTCAGTTTTATTGAAGGCATTATTCCTTATAGTAGAGTGATAAATAATTATTAATTCCTTTGATGGAATCATTTTAAAAAGAAACAAATGTTTTTGGAGCTGGTAAAACTGTCATGCCAAATTCCATAAGCATCATAGACCATACAGCGTTATGACCTGGGCAGATGAGACACAGATCATAACTCACTGGGCAACATGACTATTCTCATGCCATAACAGCAACAAAACACTGTATTTTTTTTGTTTGTTTGTTGGTTTCTGTTTGTTTGTTTGTTTGTTGGGTTTTTGTTTGTTTGTTTGTTTTGTTTTTAAATAAAGCCTTTTTTTTTTTTTCCTATTTAAAAGTTATTTCTGTCTGCTAGGGCTTCTGCACAGGTAGGGTGTATTTTAATGTGATTTTTTAAAGTAATGGTTTGTAATAGAAATTTTAAACTGATATCTAGAAACTAACTGTAGTTTTGAAAACAACTTGCAAGTATTTATATCAAGCTAGTAGATTATTTTCATACCTAAATCATAGCTATTTCTAGTGCTGCCTTTCAAGATTCTGTTTTAGGAAGAATCTGATTTATAGTTTATTCCTCACATGGATTTGCTATAGCAGGTTATGCAGGATAAACCATGATAATGTCTAAACATGGTCTTGGACACTGAAGTTAATTTGAGATATGAAGTTTCTTATGGAATTGGAGGATGTGTCTGTTACTGTAAACTCATCAGTACATTTCCTGGCACTACCGTGTCAATATCTACCTCTAGAAGGAAATTCTTCAACAAGAATCATAAATGTACTTCATTCTCTGCTTTCATATTGTTTGGGATTTTTTTCCATCCTTATAAACCTTATGTAGACTACTAGAACTTTACACTGAAAAATTTTATCATAGATACAAATAAAAACTTGCAAATCATTTTTCATGTTTGCTTAAAGGAGAAACTTTACAGCTTGCACAGTATTAACAAAGCATGGTTTTGGTTTTACATTAATTAGTGAAATTCTCAGAGATGTTCTGAAATTATGCAATTGTCTGCCAATATAATATTTGTGGCTAATGTGCCGTAAAGAATTACAATGACCCTCTCAGAACAATGTGATCTTGATCTTTGCCCTCTGTCTTGAGTGCCCAGTTAAAGGGAATGAACTGATCACAACACTAAGGAAAGAAACTGGAAACACTTTCTTAAACACACATTACAAAATCTTTGAAGAGTATTCTCAGTCCAGCTGTTTCCAAATGAAAGAAATTGATGTAGAAGATGGTATTTGTTTTTTGGTTTTTTTTTGTTCCACTTCCTGTTTCATTATCACTTTCAGCACACAGAAATCCATACTTATTTTAATAATCTGTGTTTCTTTTCATTTCTGTTGTTCTTCCTTTCACCAGTATACAGGTCAGGACTGAGCCTCCTTCTCCACCATGTGACATGACAGGGACATTCAGCAACCTTAGTGACCAGGATGGGTATGTACTCCTGGAATTATCCTGTCTTGAGAATCTTCCTGGATGGCTTTATGTAGGAGCTGACTGGCAAGGAGGCATCTCCACCTTGTATCTATGTGTCCAGGGAGCTGGTTGATGAACAGCTCCCTGTTGGATGTGCCCTGGACCTTTCCTACTTCAATAAATCCTTGCTCTCTCTCCTTGCCTGTTTGGTTAGTCTTCCTTATTTTCCTTCCAATTCCTATGGAAATTATATCTTTTTCTAGTGTTAGTCCATTTATTGTCTTTCACACATATATGTTTAGTGCATTTGAGTGGGAATAAATCTACATAGTAATATGTAGTGTCATTTTACACAATAGTATTCTGACTATGTTTTATTTTTGTCACTGAAGTTAAGGGTAGTTATCACTGTTTCATCATTATTTCCTTCCTCAGGCCTGTTTTACTGAAGAAATATGAAAATATTAATTTCTTGAATTATTTCATACATTTTACTTCTTTAATTTGTATTTTACCATTCTTTTTTGATTAGGAGATTGAATAATCTGTTTGATAAATATTTTTTGGGTAATAACACTTTCCTGGATTCTTTCTAGGGAATTTCACATTTTTCCTGTAGGAAACATGAGTGAAGAATTAATTCGTCTTATTTGCAATTCCATTGTTTTTCCCTCTAGATGTTTTATGACTAATTTCTTTCTCCTTTTTGAGATTTCTCAGCTAGTATGGCTACAGTAACTCCATTAATACAGATGAAGACCATGTAGAGATGGACCTTAGCTGTGAAAGTTAGAAAGTATCCTGGAAAAAATAAACCTGCAGTTATTTTAGGAAAATATAAAAAAAAAAAAATCTAACAGATCTTTACTTGTTTTTTTAATGCAATGAGCAGGCTTCATACTTGAACTTACTTTTATAAGGCATAAATCATCAGCATTCCAGATGCTTAAAATTCTACATGTACGTAAAACCCCTGCTGGGGAGAAAGAAAAGGAAAAAAAGAAAAAAAGGCACAATGTCAAGCATCTGTGCTATTGCTTATCCTGCTGTCATTGTGTTCTTAAGACTCTATTGTCAGTCTTGCTTTACTTCTTACTCCTACTATCAAAGTTTCATTAGCATCCTCCTGCTCATAATTCCCTTTACTACATTTTCTCCTGTTAGTCAGATAGATAGACAGCACAAGTCTTTCCAGCATTTGTTTTCATGTATTCCTTCATTATGAAACTCATTTCAGCTAGACCATTAAATAACTTCTATGTAGTAAGAAAGAGGCAGTACATCTATCACACAGTGAGTACGCAGCATTAAATTCAGTTCTCCAATTGATTCTTTTGTTCAAATGCTAATTTTTATTTATTTCCCCTCCCCAGGGGGCTTAACAAGTAAAATTTATATTCATGTCAGTCTGGATTTATAACACATGAAGGGAGATGAAATAAGAGAGCTGGGCATACTGTACTAGCTATTATTCATAAACTATTTCTACTTGTCAGAGGTTTGCTGTGAGGCTGAGAACACAGTACTTTACCTCCCTCTGAGTTTGACCATAGCTGATAAGTTTATTCAAGTTCACACATCACTAAAACTCAGAACAAATTCCATGACTAAAGAGACTCATTGCTGTTTCCTGGCACAGTCACTCTGTGCCTTCCTCCTAAACTAAGCTTAGTTAATATTCTAAAGGCAGAAATCCAGACTATGTCTTCATAAGCATAGAAATTTTCAAAGAAAAAAAAAATTACTCTCTTCAGGATTTTGGTCATGATAGTCTTTTTGACATTGTTGCTATTGAGCTAGAAGGGGCCTAGGGATACTTCAATCTCAGCTTCCATTTTTCTGATCCTTTCTTAAGTGAAGCCCTTTCATATTACCAAATTGATTTAATGTCAATATCCTGTGTAAAGTTCAAGCTAGGAAAAAGTGATGTCATATTTCAAAACATTTTCGACCTGGTATACTTTCATCTTTTGAAATAGCAGACTTTCTCCAGAACACTCTACTTTCTCCCAAGTCCTCTATCCTCGTAAAACGACCTAGAAAAATTTGGCTCATGATAGTTTTCAGCTTTTGCCCACGAATAGACCTACACATAGTCTTATGTGTTATTTTTTGCAGACATAATTGTTTTAAAATATCAAGATCTGATAGTTTTTGGCAATCTCCTAAGATTGTTTCCTTCTGGTTGTCATTCTACACATTTAAGCATATAAAAATATAGATGAATTTTTTTTACATATGATACATTCTAAAGAAAGGAAAAAATTCTAAATTATTTTTAGAGTAATGATGAATAAAATGTGTGGACCATGTGATAATTTTCAATATGTGAGTGTGTAACAAGATAACATTTTGAGTTAAAATGAAGAAAGACTTGTTCATGTGTTTTCATTACTCCTCCTCTATTAGCATTCTCAGTAAGTATACATACGAGTTGAATCTTGAAAATATCTATTCAACAGCAACCAGAGATGCTTTGATATTTTTAAAAAGAAAAACCTTAACAGATGCCACAATTAAAAAGATATATCAGGAAATTTGCCAACAGAAGAATCCCTTGTGTCAATAGTTTGGCATGAAATGTTGCAATTTTAGAATTTCTTGTATCAGTGGAAGCCGAATATCAGTTACACAGGCTCCAAAATGTAAATCTGTAAATGTATTTTGACCCATCCATCTTTCAGCATTGTAAGTGACGTGAAGACAACATATGATTTAAAATAAACGCCAGGAGTGCATATTATTAACTATCAAAATCTAAAATAAACCTGTCTTGCTGTTTATTACTGTATGTTTGTACATGTGCTTTGGAATACCTCCCTTCAGCTTTGGGATTGCAGATACAGAGAGTAATTTCTTGACCTGCTCTACCAATTTTACCTAATAGTTCCATGACAATATCCTACAAACCACTCCAAGACTCCTAATACTTCTGAGAGTAAAATCTAAGTGCAAGCTCTTTGATGTTTATAGATATATATCCAACAAGACCAGAAAAACCTGTTGGGAATAACAGGTGAATGTCACTGGGACAGTGAAGGAGATACTCCCAGCTTTTTATTGAAACTGGCCTGCGGTGGGAAGAACAGTGGATAAAATTGTTGATTATGAGGGAAAAACATATTTCTCACAAAACTGACAGTCACGATTCTGAAAGTGTCAGACTGAACTCCTTTTGTCACCAACAAATGTGTTGACCACTGACAATCAGAAGTGGATTCAGCCGTCATAGTTTGCCACTTAAAATTACTGTCCAACTCCTGTAAGCCAGGATTTCATCATGAAGATAACATGTCCCCCTGAAAATTTCCTTGTAGTCTCTTGCTTGCTTCAGTTCTATTTGCTTCCTTTCATGTTTCTGTTTGTGTTAGGAGACTCAGGCATAAAGCTTTGAGCACGTGTCTTTAGCAAAAAATACCTGGCAACCCAGAAACTTTTCAGGGCAACTCTATTTGAAGGCATTGTCTCAAGAGCCTCGGGGAATGCTATGTCCTGTCTGTAACTGACTCCTCTCACAGGGGTCAGTGTGCACCAGATCTACTGCTTTGTATCCTCAGCTTTTTTCCCGCTTTTTTACTCCTGAATGTGTAGATATTTAAATATCACAGTAGGCTGTCTAATAGATATTCTCTTAGGACTGACCTGCTCTGGAGAATAGTTTGGGTTTTGCAAGTAAGGTTTTCATTCAACTTTCTGAAGTTCACCATGAAGTTCATTATTGCCACTATTGCATATAGGGTTGGTTTTCTAGGGGCAGATAGTTAAAGCATTTTGTTTTATTAGTTTTTCTTGGTTGGTTGGTTTTATTTATTTTTTTGTTTGTTTGTTTGTTTTTGGTTTTGTTGTTTTTTTTTTTTTTAATGCTGTCTTTCTTCTTCTCTTCTCTTGTCTGAGAGCAATAGATGAAGGACATTACATTTGAAGGTCTCTGCATTTTCTAAGATACTGCTACTTCCACAATAAATCAGAAAAAAACAAAAGGACTTTGGATTGATATAGTTTACACTCTGTGAAGGATCTTTTTCTCCAGACCATATTCCATGCAAAATGGAATCCATTCTGACTTTGTAGTAGGAAAACTTATTCCCTCAAGACTGAACAAGGACCCCAGTTTTTATGAAGGGATTTCCAAGATGAAGGCTGGAGTGTTGGATTTTGGGATGCTCAGTGAAATAGGTTCAGTGGAACCTGTACAGTACCTTTTGGCTGAGCACTTTGGAAAGAAGAACCCAAATGACTCTATGATATCACTCGTTTCAAGCCTTTGTAAGTTCTGAAAGTTTCTTTTGCTTCCTGACTAGCGTACCTCACCACCATGAAGGTGGCTTATTCCATCTACTCTGCAAAATAATCCTTTGCCTGAGGACTTGGAAATCTCCCAGCAAAAATCTCAAGCCCTTTGTTACATGGCAATGTATGAATATTGAAAGAGTGTCTCTACAACGGATCCTCTCACAGTAAGACAGGGACTAGTAAGTGCTTGAAGGGATGAAATGCATATATCTAATGTGATTTTCACCTATTTCTAAATTTTTCTTACCTAGATAAGGAAATTTTGCATTTTCACACTTAAAAAAAAAAACAAGGCCTAAGAAAAGCAAGTAATTTTTTTTTTATACCTGTGTTTGTTTTCTCTCAGTTTAGAGCCAGACTACAATAATGTGGGGTTAATCCATTATAGAACTTCACTATTCTTAATGATAAAATGTCTTTCTAGAATACACTCTTTCTCTTGGAGTCAATCTCGTTTGTTTCGTTTTTTTTTCCTTTTCCAAACAAAATGCTATATCATTCTAATAAACATAGAAAAATTAATGAGGAGAAAGCTGATAGATTTACTTGAAATAATCAAGTTTTGTCTCTGCATGTCAAGATTCATCAATGTCCTGCTTCGTAGACTTTGTACTCAGCACCCAGTGGAATCATCACCTGACAAGAGGATAGTTGTTGCAACTTTATAAGGAAATAAGTTTTTTTTTTAAATCAGAAATTATTTTAATCAACAACTACATTTTGATTAAAAAATACTTTATATTTGATTATTTACCTTTGAAAACTAGTTTAAATGCTCATACTTTCAGGCCTGGTCTCAAACTGTGGGTTTCTAGGAAGCATGGGATTCTATCACTTTTTGGGACAGTAACATCAAGAGGGTACCATGGACTAGCTGATTTTTAACAGCTGCCTGAGCATAAACTAATTCAGAATAGTAGCCTTGTCTCCTGCTTGGAGACAGACAAGTAACATGCACCTTTCTGCACGTGAGTCTCTGACCCGATGCTTTCCAGACTCGTGGTTCTCCCGCTCCTTCACCTCAGAAAGACAGTCTCAGGTCTTCAAGATCTGTCTCATAGAAACTCACTTGATTTTCTAGGACTTCCTGATCTAGATTTCCAGAATACCTACCTCACTTTGTTCTTAATTTTTCTGGATATCCTAGAAGTAGTCTGAAGATTTGTGCAGCCCGGGAGGTTTGTGTAGCTCACTATAATGCAGCAAAAGGCTAGAGGTGATATCAGCTGTGATGGGATTTATTTGTTACTGAAAAAAATCAAAGAAAGAATATAGCTATTTTCTTCCACAACACTGTATCAGCTACATTTGTAAAATAGGTGCCTATTGGTATTAGAGATGATGGAAAGAACAAATGTGAGAAGATCCATAAATTGCATTCATCTATTCACCTACTCTGGATCCCCAATACTGAAAACTGATCACTATCTCTTAGAGCTCACACACATATAAGTCCACATTTTCCTTACTGTGCAGGAAGGGATTAAAAACATTCAGCATGATTTTTCTCAAGTTAACTCAAATGTTTACTCTGAGTTTGAATCTATTCCCAGACTGGTAATTTCAAACACCATTGATGCTTCATTCATTTGATAGAAGGGTTATAATCAAGGGATGAACTGAAGAGCTAGAAATAGATATGTGCATCTAGACAACAACTCTGTTAAATACGGTTGGAATGAGACATTTGAAAAGAACTCAGGGTTAATGGATGACCTTGTAAGAGCCCTGGAAATATGGGACCCACATAATCTGGCAGTGCTTTTACAACACTTAAATAGGTTATGCTCATCCAAGTAATATTTTTAGCTTGTTTTCCCCCATATTTCAAATGTGCTTTTATGTATTTTTAGTCAAGCTTTCTGTCTCCTCATGCTGAAAAATTGCTGATGTTTTCACTCTGCAGAAATTGAGGACATTTCTGCTGTCCATACCATATGAATCAGCAAATCTTTTTCTTAAAACAAACAAACAAAAAAAACCCAAAAAAACCCCAAACCAAACCAAACCAAACCAAAATAAAACAAAAAACCAGTTTCAGAACAAAGGAGGAATAAATAATGATATTTTAATTATTTTTTTCCTTTGTTGCTGCTTTTTATTAGCAAAGGAGAGCAAAAATTAGTCTAAGAATTGTATCTAGAACTTCTTTTCAGATTGTTTCCTGAATTTTCTTTCTATGGCTTACTATCCCCTCAATTGTTTGTATTTTTGGATTTTGTCCTATTACTATTTTTGAGATGATTATTTATGTAGGGGATCAGTACAGAAAGCCAAATCTCAGCTTTTGGAGAAAAAAACCCATGCACTTCAGGTCCTAAGTTCTTCTGCTGGAAAAGATTAGAGTTTGAGTATACTCCTTCGCTTGCTTTCAGCATGACTTTTTCACCTCACTTTTCTTCACAGCATACATTTTGGTACTCTGTCCGGTGTGGTTTAGCATGTCGTACATATAAAAGTTCCTTTTCATTTATTGGTTTTATATATAAATACATAGAATGAAAACAATTAATATTTGCCTATTTTTAGTGCAACTTTTTCCTAATTTGCGTTGCTTTGTCAAGTCAGTAACTACCAAAAAAGTGTGATTTATATTTTTTTCCATATATATAACTATCACTATTTATTTGCCAGTAATTAAATAAGGCATACCAATATATAATCTGTAAGTGAACAGGTTACGACAAAGAGCAGAGGACAACAACTGCAACAAGAAGAAAACAAATCCCAAAATAAAAAAAACCAAACCAATAAACAACAATAAAAAATTGTGGCTTACCTTCTTTAATATTTGGGAAAGTGTCTTATAGGTCATGGACTTCTGGAGAGTTAATGATCAGGACTTTTCCTTCCTGTATTTCTAAGTCAATAAAATGTCATTATTTCATTGTAAAGGAAGGAATCCTGAAATTTCAATGGTAAAACCCAAACTGCACAAGGAGTAAAGCTATACAAGAGCACTACCTCACCACGAAATTTACAAAGCCTTAACACAAAATTCCCATGTCCATTGTGAATTCTCTGTTCTTGTGACCCATATTCTGTCCACTAAAGTTGGAAGAAGAGAGGAAACAGTATACGCTTATATTTTCACATACTTGTGCTACAAATTGATGCTTAACATCATAACGCATTCTGCAGAATTGGGATTTTTATTTTATTTTTTAAAGATGGTACGGCAATATGCAGCCATATGAGAGCAGCAGATATGATGGCCTCTGAAAGCAGAACAGCAATTTTTCAAGAGGTGTCAAAGAATTTTCCGTCATCCTATGTGAGAACATGTTTCAAGAACACAGATTTCTGGGACTGATGGCATAATTCAGGGAGGTCACACAACAAAAGAGGGAAGAACAGACCTAAAGAAATGCCAGCTATATATATGCTTCTGCATATGAGTTCTACTTTTCATCCGTGTCTGTGTCCAATTCACAGAAAGAGTACTGGAAAGGCCTTATAGCTTCCACTGTTGTAAGGTCAAACTCAGCGACTTGCTGAATACCCCAATTTCCTCCTAGAGTTTTAGTTGTATAACATACCTACATCAGTGTCAGTTTAAGGATCAGTGTAAGAACCAGGACTTGTGTTGTACCCAAACAGGTGAATAAGAACTACACCTTACTTGGAAAGTGAGACGCTAAATAGTCTGTGATCCTTCCCTGCTGGTGGGTCGTGTTTCCTTCTGTCCTCCTTGAGCATATGCCAACACACAGCACTAGTGATGCCTGAAAGCAGCCAAGCAGATAACAGTTAGACAGGATCTAGTCTTATAGATTATCACTCAGAGCTCATTAGTCTCCTATTTCTTACAGTTTCTCCAGATTTGATTTTTCATTAATTTGCACCATTTGAATCTGCAATTAATTCAATTGCTTGTGGAACCAATACACTGGTGCTCTAGGTGGGTGCCTGAATGAAGAATAAGGACTTTTGCAGCAATAATCTATAAAATGTGCCTCCACATTATGAACTAAATTTTTGTCTCTTTTTCAGGTGACAACAATAACACAAGCTTTGGCTAAGGGAGTACAAATGCAGAGATAGTAATCTGCTTATGAAATACTACAAGAAAACAGAAATAAAAATATGGATGTAACAGGAAAGTGAATATTTGAAATTGTTTTATGCTTCTTTGACATGCTTCTTTTTCTTCTCTGTCAAAAACACAATCACAGAGAAGATATTAGGACTATATTTGCTGGAATTGAAGAAAAACTGAATCTTTAAAATAATTTCAATAGCAACAATAGGAAAAGGTTGTGAGAAATTGTTAAATACATTTCAAACAAAGGGGAATAAGGAATGAGGAGAGAGTGGGAAGAGGACAAGAAGCAGACATCGGTCCATAATCACAGGTGGTGTGACTAATGTGTGTTCAATGTACTCATATTTATGAAGAGTCTTTAACATACAGATGTTTTCAAGAATTTGTGTTAGGGACATATGAACTCAAGGTGTTCACACTGTTAGTCTTACTCAGAACATTTCACAAAATCACAGAATATTCTGAGTTGGAAGAGACCCGCAAGGGTTATCAAGTCCAAGTCCTGGTCCTGCATGGGACCATCCCCAAGAGTGACACCATGTGCCTGAGAGTATCACCCAAATGCTTCCAGAGCTCTGTCAGGTTTGGTGCTGGGACCATTTCCCTAGGGAGCCTGGTGCAGTGTCCAAAGCTTTGTAATGGTCAGTACTTGTCATCCTTCGTTTTCTAATGGAAAATAATTGTAACATATATTTGTAATATCTAATTGACAAGCAGTCTATGAATGGGTCTTTGATTCAACATTCTGTTTTACTCAAATTTTGCATTGGCCTGCTAGTTTGTTTTTAGATTGTGCAATTTAATCTTTTTTCTCCTGGTTAGTTTAAGCATTTCAAGGCTTTTCTTTCCCTTTTTTTGCCCCCGTCTTACTACTGCAGAAGACTATTTCAGCTCCTTTTTAGGTCTGTTCTCAACAGTCATATTTGAGAGGCAAAGAGTAAATTCACAGGAAACTCCTTTCACTGTAAGACATCCTGCACACAACATTATCTTGTTTCTGCAAAGGGTCATGAATGGTGTTCTAGCACACTGTATTTTCTTTTTGACCTTTTCCTACTGTTCATTAGAATTTAGTCTTTTTGTTTATATTATTTGATAGTTACATAGTCAGGTAGTCTTTCTGTAACCTTTATATCAAACAATATGCTAGCCAGTGACAATCCCAAAGTCAAGAGAATTGCTATATTTTTCTTTTGTGCCAATTATTCATCAAAATTCTTTTTAATTTTTTATTTTTTGTTTGTTTGTTTTTGTTGTTGTTTTTTTGTTTGGTTGGTTGGTTTTGAGACCATTTGAATGTGGTTACCCCAGGCTTAGAGGTTTGTGCTTAGATTTATACTCTTCTAAAAAATATAAATGCACAAAACCAAATTATGCTTATCTACCATTACTATAGTTGGCTTCCCATGACTCTTACATCTGAGACACATCCTGCAATGGATAATAATACATAGGAAACATACATTCTTGGGTTCTGTTAGCTACTGTAGTTATTTTAAAACAAACATTTTAATGGGTTCTTCATCATCTCTTTCTCAAAAAAGAGACATTATCTGGTATGCCATCTTACATCCTCTATTTTCTAAAACAATAGCAAACCTTTTAAAGGTTATTTTACTTAAACAGCCAGTTTCCTTAATATAATAAAAAATTATTTGCCCAGTACATTATCAGTTTCCTTTGTCTATGTTCTATTTCTACTTTAACCTCATCATTTTAACTCAAGTATTTATCACACTGTCTCCTGCCCAGTGTCCTGTTAATATGTCCTGTTCAGGGAGGTGTGATTCCATTCACCAGCTGCCTCTTGAACAACTTTTTGTAGTTACACATTCTTGAAAATAATTTCTCTTGCTCTTCTTTTCATGTATTCCCTCTTCTGTTATTTTTTCTTTTTTTTTTTCTTTTCTTCTCTCTATGTTGCAAAATATTTTCCCATTTAACAAGAACACCAGCTTTGTACAAAAACAGAACATTATTATTTAGGCTTCATGAAGACTCAAAAAACTTGTTTGAATATTTTCCATCACTCCCTACAGTTCTGTGAACTTCAGTCTGTATAAGTGAGAACTGTATTCTCCTTTTACCACCTTTCTTCCTGTGTTAAATTTCACAGGATAATTCTACTGAATCTTGATGCTCACAATATAGGTCCTTCTCTACAAAACAGTTGTCCAGACTCTCACTGTAGTCAATGACAACATAATACAGTCAATGTAATCTAAAGACAATTCACCTAGTCCTCATGGAGACACCAAAATTTGATGTGATTAACCTCCATCCATGCTATAATGACTGTTCTGCTTTTCTCACCTTTTGTAACATTTCAAAATTGCTAAGGTAACATCTTCATGGACAGGAACAACTATTAATTTGCTAAGTGAATGCACTGTAATACTGTTCAATTCTCCATCCAAAATGTTCAAACAGCTTGGAAAAAATTATTTCCATAAATTATGGTTGTTGCAGCCTTTCAATCATCATCTAGTCTTAAATTAGGAATCCTCCAGTCTAATGGTCATAAAATCATGCAAACCTTTCTGCAAGCTACCTTTTTACTGCTCATATGAAACTGATATCTTAAAAAGGAGACTCTAGCTGGAATTGTGGTGTTTTCCAAACTTCTGTGTATCAGTTTGATAACTTGTCTGTTCTTTGGTTATTAACAACACTAGAGTTTTTTTTATCCAAATATTAAGCGGGTAGAATGACATGCTTAATTTTTTCAGTACTTTCACTTAATTTCATGAGTGGTACAGTTCCTTTTTGAATTATCGTTTTATTTTTTATCAATTCAAGCCTTATTAAAAACTGACATACTTAATTCAGGAAGCATTGTGTCTGACATGAAACTCTTCTGATTTTATATGTTTTTCCTACACTTAAGCCTGTAGCTTTGGCTTCTTACTGATACTGTTTTCCATATAGACAAGATGACAATAGGAAGAACACAAATAAGGGGAAAATTTGGTGTCACAACTGTGACAGCTTATAGCTAAAGCATGGGCTGGTATGTGTATGTTTTCCTGCTTACCACATTTCCATCTTGCAGCACAAAGGCCAGATTCATAAAATTTATACTGTTTTCTTTTTAAAAACTGATCAGTGATGAGTTAGTCCAGTTTGACACTTCTGTGGAGATTTATGTAAAAAGTAACACAAAACAAATATTTTAGAAGTTTGAGAAAGTCCCAGGAAAAATTTAGGGGGACCACAGCTAGTAATTTAGGCTATCTTTAGTTAGATCTGAAAAAAAAATAAAAATATATGTATACTTTGGAAATACAGAACTATGGGGTACAGAAGGTATTTCTAGAATTGTTTCTCTTTCAATGTTCAAAAGATTCATTAAAGATTGAAATTCCTCTTCTTCCTTGCAAACAGAACTTGTGAGCAAGGTTTCTATTTCATCTGTAGACCTAAAAATCTCCTAATCATTTCTTCCTTTGCTAGTATAAAACTATTCCCAGCATTAAAGTGGAGTTATTTTAAACTCTATGACTTTAAAAAAGTCATAAAAGCAAATCATACTTTCTAGCAAACTTCTGTAAGAATTCCATGGAAACTGCAGAGGAAGAAAAGCCAGAAACTGTTTTAAGTGGTTTATTTTTAATCAAGCATTTTGCTGTTCTTCACTGATCTGGAATTCTCTCAAATCTAGAGCACTGTAAATATAAAACATTGAACACTGGAGACTGTTTAAACACTCATAAACACAGTAGTTATAATGCTTCATAAAAAAAAAAAAAAAAAAAAAA
>VXAU01005405.1:198469-250237 GCA_013399695.1 Formicarius rufipectus
AAAAAAAAAAAAAAAAAAAAAAAAAAAAAAAAAAAAAAAAAAAAAAAACCCACTTTCAAAAGTATAAGTCACCTTTCTATATACCAATAACCAGATACTAGAATAACTTGTTTGTAGCAATAATAACTTGGGATGGCACTGAAACATTTTCATGTTCAGTGAATATAAAAAAAAATTATATGTAGGTAGACTTTGGTAGATAATAATTGTTTTTACCTTTCAATTTCTATGGAGTAGAATTTTGAGTGCTGCATTACTGGTGCCAGTTCTGCAAACTTAAAAAGTGGTAGGGATGCAAATTCATGATGAAGTGCAATGTATTCACAAGACAGAAACTCAAAGATGTTTCTGAAGTTGTACAGGTATGATGGGCACAGGTTAACCCTGACAGAATTCTGGTATTCCTAGGATAAACCAGTAAAGCCTACAGATGGCATTGAGTTGGGCCATTGAATACTTTGCTCTTCTATATGGAACACCTTTGACAGTAACTACTCGTGTGTTTCAGTGCAACATTTGAAACTGCAGAATCAAATGTTGACTATTGCTTGGAACTTTTAGAATAACACAAGAAGTAAATTAGCTTGAGCTTATTAAAAAAAAAAAAAAAGATTGCATTGTCATCATATTTCATAGATTATGTTAGGTCAGCATTTAGGAAGAATAGATACGTGCTTGAGGGAAAAAAAATCAGTTCTCAGCATGACACAGATTTTCTATTTTTTTTTTTTTTTTGTCCTTAGGCAAGACAGAAAGAATTTTGAAAGGTAAAGGTAGATCATGGTAGCTTTTGAGGAGTTCTCACTCCCTCCCACGTTATTCTCTGTGGTTTCTCTGAAGTGGAGCACAGAAAGCTATGTTAGGCATGTACTTCTCCCTACATTATGCAAGACACCTCAAAACAAAATCAAAAACCAATCAGACACTGAAAGGAGACGCATTTAGAGCCATCTGAGTAAAAACTGAGCAATGCCACTTTGGAAAACAAAACACACCTGACACTTCTCTGCAGACAATTGCCTTTTAAAGGCAAAAGCTTTCAGAGATATGTGAAAACAATTCTTGATATTTGAAGCATACAGCATAGGCTGAGAAAAAAACAGAGACAACAATCAAGTACTAATTTTCTGTAATTCACATCCATATAAAACAGGTGCTGTACAAACTTGGCTGAGTAGTTATTAGAAGCAAAATCTTCCTCATTTATAAATAAATTTGTCAATGGCAGGAGTCCAACAACTTTATTTTGTGCATTGTTTGCCCAACAGTGATACCTCTTCAGCAAGAAAGAAGACATTTGCTTGCCTTAAATAACAGACTACCACTGTTGAGATGTTGTTGAATATTAACTGGTTTTGGTTAGCACAACATGCTAACAGTGCAGAATGGCAAACCTCCAGAACAGAGGAATAGTGGCAGATTAATATTGACTAACTTGGAAAAAAATCTGTGGGATTAAGAGAACTCACCAAATCACTGTGCCTTGGCACAAGCAAATCCTATTCATATGCCTCTTGTAATACTTGAATACAATATTCACAAAACAAACAAAGAATCCAACAGACCAAGCTACAGGCACAGACTCCTTAATACAACAGTGTATTTCCCTAAATTCCTCACTGTAAGTCTGGACCTACACAGGGTTATCAGTTGAATGAAGCTTATTACTGTAAAAGTGAGGTAGCTAAGAAAGCCTAATTATCTAAAGCCTATGCATTTAATTGCTGAGAAAAGTCAACTAAATGCTGAAGATAAT
The DNA here is from genome assembly GCA_013399695.1 of Formicarius rufipectus. Lineage (NCBI taxonomy): Eukaryota > Metazoa > Chordata > Aves > Passeriformes > Formicariidae > Formicarius > Formicarius rufipectus. The sequence continues at coordinate 200,226 of VXAU01005405.1, forward strand.
TTCTAAAAGAGAAAGGAATAAAAAATGCCAGTGGTAAGAACATTGTTTTCATGACAGCATCTAATTGCTGACCCTATAATCCTATTGTGCCAAATGACAGCGGATCTTACCGATGAACTTCCTTATTCTGGAAAGCAGAAATTAAATTAAAAGCCTGATCAGGCTCCTCACAGATCAGTATGTTTACTGATCTCGATGGGCTTCATTCTGGAAGATACTGAGTGCTGATTTGAAGCACGGATTGTGCGCATATTCCAGCAGAGAGCTGAGAGTCTCCAGCATCTTTCCACTGACTGCCAAGACCCTGCAGAATGGAGCTTCCTATCTAGGACTAGAAAATAGCTTTGGGACTAATTACTGTGTATTGTCTCCTTCCTTAGCACTTAGCACTGATGTCATCTGCCAGATCACATCTGACAGACCAGATCAATTTCAAACCAAGACCCTGACAAAAACAAGCTCTAAGTGATTTCTTTTGACTGCTACCTAAAATTCCTCATGTATATAATACCTATGTGTTGTTTCGCTTATATACAGTGTGATGCAAGTGCACATACACGTTAAATCAGCCTCTGTTTACATGCTAATATGTGCAGCTTCTGAAATAGTATAATACACTGCACAGTAGCACTTTACTGTTTTAACACATATCCATTTGTTAAAAATACAAAAAAAAACCCCAAAATATCTACGGGGTTAATATGTCAACTCAATGTTAAATCCTACTGAAACTCAATTTTGCCAATCCCCAAATTAGGGATTCACATATTCTTAGCTTAAGATTCATTAAAAGCATTAATTGGTCAAGAATTATAGCTTGGCAATGTCAGCTGTAGTTTAGTAAAGCAAGAAGAAAACAGAAAATTGAATGTTGGTCTTGGGATTGTCTGATTTTGCTTAGTCCAGAGTATGTTGATGTGAACATTTAGAAAAACAGTGATACTTGTGACCTGAGATTTTACTAATTATACATTAGTCATACATTAGATCATACACATTGTCTTCTCTCTAGGCATTTTGTTTAGAACACAATTTGGTATCTAATGCAACACAGTTCAGTGATTTATTTACTTTTTTCTATTTCCTTTGGTCTTTTTTTCCATGATTTCAAATGGGACGCTGAACTGAAATTTTGCAATTATTTGGAAACTAACTATTTGATCAATTCACACCTTATCAATCTAAATATTTTCTTTTGAGGCCTTTAAGATTCTTAATTTGGCTTTTCTTTTTTTAAATTATTAATTATCACCCAAATGAAAATCGATTTCCAAGATACATTGAACTCTTGTTGAAATATGTGGGCTTTGTCTGCTTTAAACTCTGTCAGAATGCTTTCTAAATAGAAAATTTATCAAAACAGGTTCCTGGTTTTGATGAGTATGTGTGCTCCATGAAAAAGGTGATCAAAATATTGAGCAGCTCCACTGTGAAGTTTTATTAATTTTTGATCAGCACTTTGAGAGCTTAGCTACAGAAGTGCAAATCACTCTGAATACGATAATTAAAATCTTGCAGCAAAGCAAGGAGACAGGAAAAGTTGAAAAATAAAAAAAGCCATGGAGGTGACAGAAAAGAGGAGTAACTTAAAATAACAGTCTTGAAGTAGGCTTGTTCACAAGGTAGAATTTTTACCTATCATGCTCAGAAGGACAGACAGAGAGTATGGTCAGAATGACTACAAATTTCAAAATTCAAATACTAGTAACTGTTAAACTCCTGCAATGTAACTTAAAAAGATCAATCAGGTATTAAAAAATACATTGTTTCCAATATCAAATAAACAAATGTCTCAAAGAACTGTTAATGGCATATGTGGATTTCACATATGTGAACTATTAGTCTAGTAATTTCGTGTAGACTCCTCATTTCTTACTCTAGAGAAATTTTTTGTGCTAAATACTTGAGTTGAGTAAAAGTTTCCTCATACCAGAGGCATCAAAGTGAGCCACTACAGGCAGAAAGTATGATACCAAAACTGTAAAGTACTCTCTCAAATGCAATCAGATCACAAAGAACATGAACATTAAAAAAACCAAACAAAACCAAACCAAAACAAACAAAAAAACCCCACAAAAAAACCCACAAAAAATAAAAAAAAACACACACACAAAAAAAAACCAAACCAAAAAAAAAACACAAAAAAACCACAAACAAACAAACAAACAAAAAAAAAAACAAACAAAAAACCCCAAACCAAACCAAACCAAACCAAAAAAATTGCAAACCACCAAAGATTGGCTGAAATTACACTGGATTGCAGGTGTGCAAAACACTAGTAGGATGAGAAATTAAGCACAGATCCATTTTACTAATAGTAGTGGACTGGCAGTAAGAGCCACCAGCATTTTCAGACTAACAGCCAATTCTCCAAGTACCAGAGTCGACTATCATTTGTATCTGACACTAGTGAGAAAAGGCTCAAGTTTTGGTCCTAGATATGGAAAGTATTTGCCACCTCCATGCCAACTTTAATCCACAGCAGAGACACTGCCTTCAAACAACCACAGCTCTACTGAGGATTAAAACATGCACTATCTAAATGATCAGCAGGCAATAATCTCACCAACCACAGGCATGCAGCTTCTTCAGGAACACAGTGGTGTCTATCCTAACAGAAGTCATACAAGCAGTGTCTTGCAACATATCATATTACAGAATACTGGCTGGTTCCATATTGATTGTCAGGGAGAAACAGCAGATTGAATCACCTTTCTGCTTGTCCAAATATTTAGAGGCTTTGTAGCAACTGGAGCAGTCTTTTTTTGTTTACAGTCTATGTTTTAGCCAGCATTTTGTTATATATGCATGAAACCACCTCCCTCTGAGCTCTAGAGTTATTCCACTAAATAACAACACATTTAAAACTAAATTGGAAACTCATCTCTTGAAAATAACTAGATTAAGGAATTCCCAGTTCAGTTAATTTATTCTTCATTTTCTATTTTGTCAAAAGAAGAAACACATCAGACAAAATGCTGGAGCATTCACTCTCTGACTTTCCAGTAAGACTGACACAGTTTGTCCAGAAATGGCAAGTGCCCCAGTTTATATTGTAGCTGCCAACACTCTTTAATATTCAGAGTCTAATGCCTGCACAGTTATCAGAAGCAGACACTTGTTTCTGTTCACTCAGGCGAAGAAATATTCCAGCTAAAAATACTGCCTCCTCCCCTGAGTTTTTAAGAGTTCTTCCAAATAAATATATGTTATTTAAGAAATAAAGAAAAAAAAAATCCTGAAAAGCTTTTCTCTTTCTTTTCTATCAGACAGTGCTAGAATAACAAGTATCTTCATTTTTTGACATGGCCAAAACCATCTGAAACCATTCTCCAACATTCATTTCTTTTCTGTGAAAAATAGAAGTCTGCTCCTGATATAACATCTGACATTTTGACTAGTAGAGGTAACAATTAATGAAGATATATGTTCACAGGAATAAATAAAATAATTGCCTTTGTCATCTCCATGTGCCAATAGGACTGAAATTGTCATATTTTATTCAAATACTATGAAGGTCAAGTTTGCAAAAAAGTAATTTCCTGACCAAAAAAATAAAAGTGTCTAAAAATCTGATGTCCACTGAACTCCTTATGTGACTGCTTAACTTCAGTGTAAAAGACAATGATTATTGTTGATCTCAGTGTTTCAGCACAAATTTATCCTGAGAATTCCGTAGTTGCCTTGAAAATTTCTCCCTGCAATAAGAGCTGCTCAGTTGGTTCCCACTGTCTGTAGTTTTATGCACGTTTGATTTTGATTGGACAGAAACATGAATTTGGAAAATGCAGGTATTCAAGCACAACCTCTACTTAAAATAAAAAAAATAAATAAATCATTTTAAATCTTACTTTTGTTTCAGAGACAACTGAAGTAAAATAATGTGTTTTTGTTAATTCATGAGTTATTTGGTAAGAAAAGATAACAAAGATATCTTTTGAGACACCAGTAAGTCAGCCAATTATCTATATGCTAAATTCTGTCCTGAATACATTATAAAATGTTCAGCTTTAGTATTTTAACTGATCTGAAGTACAGTGCCTTACTGAATCAATCCTGGGTTCTCTTGAACTCAAGGGGGCTCAGGGCTCCAAGGACCCGTAAGATCCAGTATGTTAATTAAAAAGATGAAACATTAATGAAGTCCATTAATACTTGAAGAAAATATGTAACAGCCTTATGTGGTGTTGTATATTTTGTCCAAGCAGTTCCATTATGTATTATGTTCCTTTCTAGAACTGGATACATCCATATATTGATTTTTCTGTTCTTTTAATATATGAAGTTTGAAGAAAAAACTAAGGCTTAACAATTGTCTGGCTCCAATATCCATAGTTAATCCTTTTTCTTTCTACTCACATTTTCTGTGAAGTAACTGCTAGGACTGAACTAAGCATTATGTGTAGACAAACGCTATTCATTCTCAGTAAGATTCCAGTCTCAATAAAAAGACAATAACTGAAGATTTAGCTTATAACTGTGGTGTTTGTAATCTTTCTCTTTGAGAAGTAAATTTATTTTTTCCTTCAGGTGATTCAAAAAACCCCAAACAATTAAGTAGTCTTAAGTTGAGAAGACCCACAAGGAGTTTTAAATAGATTTCATACTTCAAGTTACAAGTTCTAAAATTTAAGAGAAACAGGCTCCTTGGGAAGTTTCTTCTAATTAAGAGATGAATTACTGAATCCTTTAGGTGTTTTTTTGAGGCATCCATGAAAGGAGTTGTTTTTTTTGCAAAACTGCAGAAAACTAGCAATTGATTAGACCTATTTCAACTCAAGCTGCAAATACCTGTAGTTGCCAGGAGGCATTTTCCCAGCCCTTTCACATTTGTAAGCTGCAAAATCAAGCCTTTGCAGTGATGCATTTATGTTTAAAAAGCACACAGTAATCCTATTTCTCTTCCTTTTGTACTCAAAACTCAGGAACACACTCCATCTGACAAGGTCAATCCAAACAGAGAGAAGTGTAAAAGTGATCAGAATTGCATACTGCACTGCACAGCTGTCCCAAAAGTCCTCGTAATTTCCCGTGTGGCACATGAGCTGCCTTTCCAAATGTTAATAACTGTGTGTTTTCACTGTTTGATTTGAAAGATGGCCTTTTCCTTCCAGAGAAGTTGATCTTCTTGATCTTTACATTTAGGAAGAAAAAACTGATCCAATTCTGATACCAACTATACCAGCTACATGCAAGTAATATAAGAAATACACATAAATCAAGCAATTTTATTTGAGTCTACACATCTATAAGTCATGGGAGTCGTTGCAAGTTAGATTTGACCTACACAGACACTTTGCACAAATAAGTCTTCAGTTTACAAACACTTGAAAACTTGTTAAAATTTGTGTGAATAAGAGTTTAAGGAAATTGTTAAACTACTCACAACTCACCTAAGAACTAGATCTTTTTTAATGAGACATCTAAGAAATGCTGTGTATTTTGATTTGGCTAATATCATGCTCTAATTTTGTATTATCTTGAAAAAATAACCTCTGAGCCTGAACACCAAACCAAGGATGCAACTCTTCCTCTACAATATTAAGACATCTCAGTGATACCCATTTCAATTCCTCCCAGCCATTTTATAAAATAAAATAAAATACAAAACAAAACAACAACAACAAAAAGACAAAAAACCCCACAAAAACCAAAAAAAAACAACATTAAAAAAAAAACCACACACACACAAAAAACAAACAAAAAAAATAAAACAAAAAAGAAAACGAAAATTAAGAAAGTAAAAAAGAAGCTGATTCAGGGTCATCTCAAATAATACATTTCAATTAACTGCAACAATGCATTTCAATTAGCTGCATAAGATTCCTGCACTGGATTGGTAACATTTGAAAACAGAAGGAAGGTAAGTACCAATAAGGAATTGTTGTTCTTGATTTTATTAACCGTTCCTGATGTTGTGTCATGAATATCTACTGCTCGGTCAAAATTCCAAAAGTTCTGTTGCCATTCAGTTTACAAATTATTGGAATTAGACCTTATGGGACAGTTTCAGAGTCTCATTCTATTTTACATTGATATAATACATTTCACTCCAAAGAATTCCTAAACATTCAAGTTTAAATTTTTCCTCAAGTGAAATTAAGGCTTATGTAAGGTGATAAATAGTAATTCCTTTAATTGGTTTAAAGCACATTTTAGAGAAAAAAACCTTGTAGAAACTCATTATAAGCAATCAAAGATACAAAATGTATGTATCACATTGGGACAGAATCTTTTAAAAACATATAAATAACTTTATTGGACAATTAAGATATTTACACCATCAAAATTCTTTCCATTAGTGACCTTTAAAGCGTGAGAAAAATCCTCCACAAAAATTACTAAGTCTTTAGAAAACTTCTGCTTTCAGACTGTCATTTCACTACTCAGTTGAAACAGAAAGGAAAAAAGTACAACAGCCAAGGTAAAGATTGATACTTCCCCTCACAAAACATACTTAAATGGCCTTTTCCCTCTGCTTCTCAAAACCTGCCTGACACATAGACTGGAAGCGTTCATAATTGTATCCTTTGCCACTTGTTTATGTAATGCTTAACATTAAGAGAAGATGCATGATGCAGAGGTTATGTTTTGTCCTAATAGCACAATAAACAGCAACACAAGCTACTCAACACTTTTTTTCTTTTCATTTTTTTATTTTTTTAATAAGGATCTAGTTTGTAGAGTTTAGAGTAGAACACAAAGTCTGAAGATTTTTGGTGTAACTCAGGCCATTAATTCAACAAAACCACTGACTAAAAAATCAGCATTGCTTCCCACAGCACCTTGATTTTTCTTGTGGGTGTTACAGTCAAGTGCCAACATATTCCAAACTTTAAGGTTCTAAATAAATATGAACTTTATGTAAATTGAGTGATTATTCCACCAGAGGAGTTCTGCTTTATACACCTTAAAATTTCAAATTTTTCCTAAGGGTAAAAATTGCAGAACTTCAGTAGTCCTTTTCATTATCCTTGCTACAGAAGTAAAAACAAGCAAAAACAAACAAACCCCTCCCCAAACAAACAGACAAACAAACAAACAAAAACCCAACCCAAAACAAAACAAACCCTTAAGAATTATTGCTGCTTATGCTTTTGTTACTTTCTTCAGCCTCAGATCAAGAAAAACATCTGTTTGCAATGGTACACTGCAGCAGTTTTCACCCTGAAAACGCTGAACTTCTTTAGCAAATTTATGATTGAGCTTTTGTCATTTCAGTGGTAGCTCAGCTACCAGCTATTTAGCTGACTGGAATAAAAAGTTATAAAAGTGATTTACTACAAAATACTTCTGTTGCAGGCTACATCATTACTTTTCACCTACATTTACTAGACTAATTCAAAGCTTGCTTCAGTTTTTAAGTTTTCTGAGCTAGTGCTAAAACAATATGTGAATTTGGAAATAGTAAACAGGATGAAGTGAAAAAGATAACAATGGCAAAGAAACCTTTCTTTCCAATGGGGGAATAAAAAAATTTAAAAAATAATGTAGGTACAATGCTCTATCTTCCAAAGCAGAACCCTCTTCTAACTTAAGTATTACCTTGATGATGTGAACCTAAAAGTTAGCCTATGGCAGTCAGCATAGTCATATTATATAATAAAACTTCACAGCTGTCCACACTGGAGGAAAAAAAGTCATAGATATTTAGACTACTTACAAACACCTAAACTTCTGAACGTTCCACCACCTCTGTGAGGATAAGATATGAATAATACTGAGAAGAATGATATTACATTTTCTTGAGATCTTGGTTAGTTTCATTTGCTAATTAAATCTACAGCCTGATGACTACAATTTACCTCATTTATGCTTATTGAAGAGTAGTTGTAGCCTGTAGAATTAAGATATCCACCTTACAGAAAAAAAAAAGAAATCCAACAAAAACCCAACCAACCAAAAAACCAAACCAACCCAAACAAACAAACAAACAAAAACAAAACAAAACAAAAACAACAACAACAAAACAAAACAATTTTGTAACACTACTGTATTACTAAATCCTCTGGCACTGGCTGTTGGAATGGCATTTGGCAAGAAACCTGTTTCTGTTGTACCATTTCTCCCTTTGAAAGAAATAGGAATAATGATCCTAAAAGAATAGGCTTGAAATACCCAAATAATTCCTAAAAGGGAAAAATGTTTTACCTTTGCCAGCTCGACTGAAGGAATCCTACTTTAATAGCTAGGTGAGCCATCCCAGCACCTGGAACTGACCCATCACAGGACTGGGACAGATGGGAAGTCCAGAGTGGTTAGCCCCTGGCCAGGCACATGTGGCAGATCCACGCTATACCCAAGAAAACTGGAAGCCTGTTGCAGGTTTGAAATCTAGTTTGGAACTAAAAGATAGGATGAACTGACTCCATCATGCTCTGAAAAACATGTTAGTTTCTGTTCATACTGCTCTAATTGAAATCTGTATTTTCAGAGCGGTTTCTTGAAAAAATTTTAACACCAGTGTAAATCAGGCTTACTACTCCTCTCACTAAAGGACTACCTATGTATCCCATCATTTATACCAGTATGTAAGTAGTTTGGACAGTTGAAGGAGTAGAATACCAAAACAAAGTAACATAGCTCCATGTTATATAACACATTGACAAGTCTTTCCACCAAAAAGATTTTTAAAAGTTATTTATTAAATGTAGCACAGGAAAATTATTTACTCAGGATATGGACTTGTGTTCTATTGTTTTGGCTGCTTCAAGTCACTGAAGCATAGCTCAGGTGATTATTCAAAACTTGAAAACTTCCAAGGTGCTCTGAGGCAGAACATGTCTGCTGCTCTCCCAGTTAAAGAAATTGATACTATTCAACAGCTCATTAAATAAGGAGTAAGATTCTATATTTTACAAGACTCATGAGTTCTTGAAAAGAAAAATCCAAGTTTCAACACAGTTGCTTGCTCTGTTATATTAATTGCTTGGGAATTTTTACTTGTCATACAAGGGGGTCTACCTGTTATAATAATACATAAATAATATATACAGCTGATATGAACTTCAACAACATATTCTATTTCAGATTTCCTCACAACTTATAGCTGCAGCTAACTATTGAAAACTGGAAGTTCAAATTCTTTCATGGAGAGAGCTGAATAAGGTGGTTTTGGCCAATGCATAAGTATTCCACCCACACAGCTTCTGCCTTCATTCATAAAAGAAAGAACACAATACAAAAGTTTGTTGGTGGTATTAACCACTGTCTTGCAAACCGAAACTAAGTCCTTTATTCCAGAGAAAGACAAATATTTAAGAAACACAATTCTTATTGGTATTTCCTTCTTTTAGTGTCTACCATTTTTTTGTCATTCTTATGCTTAGATAGGTACTGCAACATATGCGGTTTCATTATTACAAGTGTGTCCTGAAAAGTAGGTGATACAGTACTTAATGTTTTGAAACACTTTCACAGATTTAAGGTATTTGGTTTGAGGTAAGAGATTATTATTCCCTTCAGAACCATCATATATTTCTTGTCATTCTTACTGTTTGAACATCAACATATACAATATATTGTGAATATAACTCATAAAGAAAATATGAACATTTAGGCACTGACTCTACAGGGTTTAAATCAGACTCCAGTGAAACACTAATAATGAACTACCATCAAAAATACCATCAAAATGTTTTAATTTTCAATATTTATGAAGCTTATTGTGCAACAGATAACCAATAAAAAATGACAACTTACAAGATTTTTACGTGGTCCCAGCATATATGGTCCTTATTTTCCAGAGAATCATCTATCTCAAAGTGAAATTCATGTCTGTGTAGATAGGGAGCTTAAGGCCTATAAACTACTTATTTTAGCTCAGTTAAAAACCTAAATTAAAATATAATTGGAATGTAAACAGTGTATTGGTCTTCTGATGTTTCCAGGAATAATGATAAGTCTTGTACTTTTAACTGTTTAGTAAGTGTACAGACAGATTTTTCAGGTAATTTGACTTAGATTCATCACTTATTTCTGTCTTATTGTCTGCTATATGTACAATCAACTGCAGAGGAAAATCATGAGCTGCTGAAGAAAGCAATTCAGAAGACAGAAATGAGTTTTTGTTTAGTATCCTGCCAATGCTACCATTGTGAACATTAGCAATCAAGAATCATCAGTGCCAGAGCTTGCAGTGGATTCAGTCCAGGGCTCCAGATCCAAAATAAGGCTGTCATTGGCTCTTTGTTAATATATAAATCATTTACTGAAGCACAGCCAGTCAAAACAGAATACCATTTGTGTGCACGTGAAGATCTGGCTGTTCCTGCCAAGAGTGACTCATGTTTAAAGAGCACAAAGAAAGAGTGCTCAAAATGGATATGATTTTTTTGTTGCTTGGATCTTGTACCAGCATTTCTACCTGTTCAAAATAGTGCTTGATTGTTCAGGAAGTATAACACTTACTTACATTGAAGTAAAAACCATACAAGTTTTCAAAGAATGATGACATTTACAGATTATGTCCTGTGTGTATATCAAAAAAGATCATATTAAAATTACTAGGATATGTGGATGAACTAAAAATGAATGATTTTTCATTATATTTTCTGTATTTCACTGAAAAAAAAAAACAAAAAAACAACAAACAAACAAAAATAACACCAAAGTTTTTATAAATTAACTTGTACACTCATTGTTTTTCCCAGCTGCTCTTCTAACTGATATGGAAGAGAGTGGAACAGAACTGTGTTCAGTGATCATCACTGATACACTGTGAATTCAACCCTTAGCTGTTTATTACATGGAGTACTGTAGTGGGCAAAGTTGTCTCTCAGGATTAGAGACATATTGGTTAGAGCAGCTATATAGGCATAACAAAGACATAACCTATCTGTCTCTGAAGGCTTACTATCTAATTCCTTAGCACCATGGAAAAGTTCATCACTTACATTCCCCTAATATATCCCTTTAGTGAATATCTTCTTGGAAAGCAAATGACTACTCAAACATATCTGAAACTACTTCCCAGGTAACATCAAATAATCAGAAACAGATTTATTTATTTTTAACCACAGAATAAATGCACTGTTGACATATCACTGTGTCAAACTGCATTGGTTTAATTCAATGTCTCAGCTTCTGACAGGGTCTCTCACTTTCTCATACAGACAAGCAAACACAGATGAGAAACAGAGGAGCCTCACAGATAAAACGGTCAACTCAGCAATCTCTGTTCACAGCAATTCAGGATTTTGATCCAGATTCATTGCATTCAAGGAGGTTGCCACTGATTTCAACAGAAGTAGAACGAATTCCTATTGCCTACTCTAGCCAGTAACTTGAATGCTGAATGACAATTTCTTTCATCAAAGACCCTGTGTGTTGGCATATAACAATAGAAACTCCTGAATTGCAGAGAAAAGGATTAGATATTTGTCTCCGCTAAAACTGAGTATTTATAGCATACTGCAACTGTGCAAAAGAAGTGAAAATTTCTTTGGTCCAATGACTCCTTTTAAACACTACATTTTAGAGTAAGCTTGAGGTCAACATTCTTCATTTAAACTCATTGCTTAAACTTGAGAAGACCACTGTAGACATTTACCTGAGGACACTATAAACATGCCTCCATTTTTATGAGAGATTTGAAATAGCACCTGTTGTTGAAATTCATCATCATTTCTTACTAGCTAAAAGGGGGAAGGAAAACAAGTTGATAAAACTTGTGTCTTCCTGACAGCTGAACTTTCATGATTAAAAAAATATGTTAACAACAATGGAATACAAGTTTGAGTTGGTCAAAATATGATCCATCAAATCAGCTAAATCTCTGCTTAGAATGTCACGTCACTGTTTAAGACTCTTTGTTCAGGATCTATAAAAACCTTTTTTTCACATATGTATTAAAGAATTTAGTGCATACTAGAGAATAACTAGTCACATTATCTTGACAGAGTTTAAAATGAGAAAATTAATAATTTTCAAAAAAAATAAAACAAAATCTTCATTATATCCTGCAATATTCCTGATAATCCAGTCTTGAACACCACTGCTCAATCCCAACATACAGTTCTTTCTCAATGGTCTAAGCCATATGAGTATCTAAGTAGGCAGACTCTCCATGGAGCCCAGAAAAAGCATTGCCTTCCTTCTGTCATTTACGTGAACACTGTTTGCCTTGATTGAAAAGATGCAATGAAATCAGCTAAATAATCCTTTAATAAAACACCAGTCTATAACTATGTGGATGTCTTTATGTACAAAACAAAAACACTGAAATATGTTTAATAAAGTACTAGAATTGAGGCTGTATAGCAGTCATTCTTGTATTTGGCTAGGTCTGTCTTATGGTTTCAGCTTCACTTGATTTTCTTCTAACCCATACTTACTTTGAGTAAACTTTCAATATTTTGAATTCAACTTTTTGAATTTAAATTTCAAATTTTTGAATTCAGTAGGTGAACCAGTAATTGAACTAGGATGACTGCTTTGGAAAGTGGATTCCTTAGGCACCACTGAATTTAATGAGAATAAAAATAGTTTTTCAGTCTGTACCAAGCAAGATAATGACACAACAATGCACTGCTTAACATTATATTTTCCAGCACTCAACCAACAACTAAATTCATTAGATACAGTGAAAAGTGGGCTGAAAGACATTGTTTCAGAGTTCTGCCTTAGATCTCTACCAGATTCATTGTGGAGTTTAAAGGCTATCAAAGAAAATTAACTCTCAAAGAAAAAAATTGCACTGCATAGAAACATTCCATTTTCCATAACAGAATATATTTTTTCTCACTCAGCTGAGACTCAAAACAGAAGACATGGAGACTTTGTAGGTCATGAAAAATAGATTGAATTTTCTAAATACAGAGGAATAAAACAATCATTCAGCCACATTGCCAAGTATTTTTCAATTCAGTGTTCAGCCACACCTTTCTTCCTTAATAAGAGCATCACTGAGAAGACTTTACTGTACATCTTTTAGTGGTTTTCAATATCATTTTCCTTTTCATTCCCAGTTCTGTAATGACAATTTCAACTTCAGTGTCAACGAACTAATGAAACTAACACCGATTTAATATGAGTGCATCAAATATTTGAACTAAATGAGAAATGAACCTGAAGAAACCACAACCCCACCACTGTTGTGATTCTTTTCTGATGAGAATTTTCCCCTTCCTTCCTCCCTTCCCCCCTTCCTTTCTCTTTCTTTTTCTCTTTCTTTCTTTCTTTCTTTCTTTCTTTCTTTCTTTCTTTCTTTCTTTCTTTCTTTCTTTCTTTCTTTCTTTCTTTCTTTCTTTCTTTCTTTCTTTCTTTCTCTCTTTCTCTCTTTCTCTCTTTCTTTCTCTGTAATTGCCTTACAGAAATATATTTCACTGGCTATGTTTTTCAGCTATAACCCTATATGCTAAAAAATATGGAAGTTTGGTGCTCTGGCAGCAAAGGAGCACTTGTACTTTACTGCAGCCTCAGTGACATTTCAGTCAGGCACAGCAGTACAGATGACACATGACTAGAGACCAAGCAGAGAGCAGTCAATAAAACCCAGTACTGTATTTCAAGATGCCATCAGTAAATGCTCTCAAGATGCCTTATGTCTAGACTATGCTTTAGGTTAAGCCAGAGAAAATCTAGTTCCACGTTGCAAAGTGCAAAATCAAAAGCACAACCTGACATGACTCCCTACATTACAGTGACATAAGTCTTCCCCGCCAAGTCACCATACTGTAGCTTCATATTCGGGAAAACTGGAATATGAATGGGACCTGCTGGTCTCATCAACAACTACACTGACTCATACATTGATTCATAGCTTGTTCAAAAAAACTAAAGAGACAGAGAAGTTTTGCAAATAGGTGACTGCAATATTTACAGTATTGAGTCTTTATTTTTATCTTGAACCAAACAAACCCTCTTTTAAATTTAAAATTGTGACGTTTTCCATCAACATTAATACATGCATTCTATGCTTAAGCATACAATGAAGTGTAACTCATAAACAGTTAGATTGGTTTAGTTAAAGTTGTATTAAAAGACAAATTTTGGACATTGTGAAATAACTTTTAGACAGATAAAATATGTTGGAGGATGTTATCTCTATAGTCAGGAGATTAAAGTAATAATTATGTGTACTGTGTTTTGTTCCATTGTACAACATGTTAACTGGACGTTTAGATAGGTGAAAACATCCATTTTCTTTTCTACTTGCAGTATAAAGAGTGGTATTACCTCAAGTTAGAAATACCATTAGCAGCTTCATATGGTGATTCACTGTCAAATTTCAAACCATTTGACAGCAATTCATATTTTTAATGCAGTTTCATTTCTGATTTGAAATGAACAGACAATGAGTTATTTCTTTTTCATAACTGGTAACAAGTGGCTGTTGAAAACATGCTATTTCCATGGCTTGAAGAGGGAGTACTTGTAGATAAAATGCATTCCTTTGAAAATAAGAAACCATTTTAAAAAATAAAACCCAATCCAAAACCACACAACCTCTTCCCCAAATAAACAATTAATAGTTTTCTTCACTAAATGAAAGATTTGCACTGGAAATTCACAGAATCAATGTATTACTGAATAGTACCAAAATGATAGAAAACTGCAAATCGAGAGATTGAAATGGATGATGTCTGACAAAATTGCAGTAACTTTTTCTTGCTTCTGCATTGGCCATCACACCTAGAATTCTAAATTCCTTCATTGTTTAATAGTGAACATTTTTGAAGAGTTCTATTCCTACAATTTACACCAGAATGTTCTTAAGACCAATTGCATTTTCAGACTTCAGGCAAATGACAACTCAAATAACTTCTTTAACTTGTGCCCAGTTCTTTGACTTCTTGTGGATCTCCAGGATTGTGTCAGTGGCAAGATCTGATGGCAATACTACTCAGATTTTATAAGACAATTTTTCCAGTTTATTTTGCCAAATTCCTCACCTAGGCAATATGAAATTCAAGTCTCTTTCCAGCTCCACAGAAGTTCCAAGCTGAGAGCAGATCAGCAGTGCAATACAACCAAGTGCCCAGCACAAACTCCTCACCATCAATAAAGACTTAGAGATGCTTCTGGTAAACCACTCAGATAATATCAGAATGAATTGATTTACATTACTGTTTGTAAAGCATTTCCTCTTGGTTTTATATTTTTCTTTTTTTACCAACTAAAAATATTATTATCTGTTTTTGAATGAAATTATAAATACTTTGGTTATTAATTAGCATCATTATAAACTTTCTTTCTCTGTTTTGTTTTCTCTTTTTCTTTTGTATTTCAATATAACATTCTAAATTCCAGTATATAATTTTTTAACAAGTGAATGCAGATTTAACTTTTCCAAATATCTGTGATTAACTTTGGTTTAATATTGTGTTTCTTTAATTTGGCAATAAAGCAAAGTTTATCATTTATAGTGTTACACTATATTCTCAGCAGATATAGTACTGCTGTGCCAAGGTGTACTCAGTGGATTCAGTCTTCACTTTATTTGCATAGAAAATGAGTAATGAATCTTAAATAAGGGGTAGGTAATCAGGCTATTTGGACATTGTTAGGGTATCTGGTGTTCAATCATGACCTATGATGAATGCAATTTGATACATATGGGATAGTCCTTGTCCTTTCAACTCTCCTTCCTGTTCTGTCTGTTTTTCTTTGTAAGTTGATTCCTTTCCTGAGGGAAAAATAAACAAAGAATAAAAAAGACCTAAACAGACCATGGAACAGTCATTTATAGAAAAGAAAAAAAAAGCAGTGAGCCTAAATTTAGTCAGTTTTGCAGTTCAGAGTGTCTAAGATTTATTAGCATACCATAAGATCAGGAATTCTGTTTTTCTCTTTGTTGTGCTTGAAACCTCAACCTCATTTTCTTCACTGAAGAGTAATGAAATTGCATGAACATCTATGACCCTTTGGTCCAAATTAGTCCAATTAAATTTACATAACACTAAACCAGTTTTTAGATGACAGTTGTCTAGCTAAACTTGCCAACTAACACAAATTACCATTTTTTTTTTTAATATGAACAGATATCTACTGCCTACATGGTGGCAAGATTCTTATAGGAAATTGCACAGTTACATCACTTTCTTCATATCTACTGCCATTTGTGCAAATTCAATATGACATTAAATATGTCCACTATTTTTTGAAAGTATTTTAAAATCTCTTATCTCTGTTGTCATATATTAGCTTCAAAATTACCATGGTTCCTTACAAACATTAAAAACATAACCAGTGATCCTAGTATCGTATTAATTTACTTGCACATATATAAATACTTATACATATTTATATAGATATATACACTCTCTAAAATGAAAAATCAGTAGATTATGACTTATTAGGAACTAAAACACAAGATCTATTTCAGTGGAAAACAAAAGCTCTTTGTTTTGCAAGGAGAGATAGATAATGTGCACAGTTTGTAAATCAGTGAAGTATGCAGAGTGTTTTAGGATTCAAAAGTTTAAAAAGAGCCTATAGACTATGGAAGACCATTATCATCATTCATGTTTACCTACAAGCAAGGAGACAAGTGGGAACTATAGGTCTGTAGTCTGACTGGTGATGAGAAAGATCATGGAGCAGATCATTCTGAGTGCCTTCACACAGCATGGGCTTATGAAAGGCAGGTCCTGTTTGACCACCCTGGTCTCCTATGACAAGGTTACCCTCTCCATGGATGAGGGAAAACCTGTGGATGTTATGGAGGTTGTAGCAAGGTGAGTTTCTTTTTCCAAGAATAATTAATACAACAAGAGGAAACAGCCTCAGGTTCAGTCAGGGGAAGTTTAGTCTGCATATTAGGGAAAAAATTCTTCACCAAAAGGATCATTAAGTGTTGGAATACGTTACCATGGAAAGTGGATGACCCATCATCCCTGGAGGTACTTAAAAGACATGTAGATGTGATACTTAAGGATGGTTTATACTTGTTGGACTTGACAGTGGTAGGTTTACAGTTGGACTGACTATCTTAAGGGTGTTTTCCAACCTAGGTGTTTCCATGATTTGCTCCCTCATTCAGAGAATCCATACTGTGACTGCACAGGACTTCTAGACCTAGAAACTAATGTTATAATCATACAGACAGAAAAGCATCTCAAAAAGCTCATCTTTTTTACTGTAGCTTTCACTAGGTTTTGGACTGTAACAGTCAAATACTGCAAAAATTATAGCCACATCAAATGTCAGTGTTGAGTTTCAAACCCTCTTACACAAGTCTAGAAGGATGAAACTATCCTCTTTGCCTTCACAGGTCATGCAGTAACCATGTTTCAGTTTGATAGTAATAAGTAATGGAAGGATATAGAACCTAAACATCTTCATATATATGTATGCAACACTGAAGTTTCTTTTAACTTTTTTTTCAGAATCAACATTTTAAGCATAGACGTTTATTCTAAATAAATGCAAACCAAAGCATTTCCTATCACTCAATGCACTTTAGCCAGTAAACAGGAACATTTATCCATGGAACACAATGGTGCTGTTCCATATTCCAAGGGAAGTCACAGGTAGAGTGAGAATGAGGTGGGGAACATAAACATTTATGTACATTTTAATGCTTTCAGCAGATTTTACTAAATTTTTCATGATTTTAAGCTGTATCTCTATGGTTGAGCAACATCTCTGGTAAAGATAAAATTCTGCAGCTATATCTGTCTCTTAAAAAATCACTTATCTAACAACTCAGTGCAAATAGTGGTGAAACGCAATGCTGTCTCTGCTCCCTTCCATGAAAATGAAGGATACTCAACACCTCAGAGAATGACCTGCAAGCTAGTACAATTGATCAGCCATTTCTGTGCCATTCTTAAGATAAAATAGAAAGAAAATCTTTAAGAAAACATAGATTTGATTACCTATTTAAGTATTTCATTTATTCAAAGATAAATGTACCTCACATCTTCTTATTTGAAAAGACTGCAGTTAATTTGCGATAACGCTTATAGCCTTCCAAATTACATTCAGTAATACATTACTTTCATACCTGGAAAAGTATGAAAGTCCAGCACCAAACTTAAACCTTTTCATATTCAGTAATACATTCATCCAAGTGTCATGTTTTCCAGTTTCATTATTTAAAACAAACAAAAAACCCCAAACAAACAAAACAAACACACACAAAAAAACCCCACCAACAGAAACAAGTTTAATATATAATTATGCAGAAAAGAAGGCTTGACAGATATTTGTAAATCAATAGCTCAAATCTAGGGAGAGAAGAGAGTAATATTTAAAATGAGCACAAAGTAGTCTCAGAGTTATTGATTTGATTCCACTACAGCACATTTCCTGCACTGCTATTCCCTGTGAGTCTTATGGGTATAATTATTCTGTCCTTCAGGAACTATATTGGTTAAAGTAAAAATGACAAAACTGAATAAATTTTGGTGCCTTTTTTTTTTTTTTCTTGTACCGTATTGACCTTTAATACTGCGTAGGAAGTGGGTTTTTTTTCTGTCATTTGTTATATACTTAAGAAAGAAGGAATGATTGAAAGTGGGTAGCTCTTGACAATTTTAAGGTAGGCTTATTCTTTCATAAGCTGTGCATCCAATATTCTTACATAAACCTAGTATGATTTCTGTTGTCAAGGCATCCCCAAAAATAAGACAAGAATGACTTCATTTTTTCCTGTCAGTTTTTTTTTACTTCTAAGAGAGGATAAAAATTATATCTACTAGCTCACAAACCTACCACACAAGATGTATGGGAGGATGAACTTGTTGACAAGCTGCATTCTGGAAGTTTAGTAAAGATCAAACATTAATTTAAATTAATGCAATGCATGTGGATTTCTATTGTATTTTATACATGTCAGAAGTCCTTAGTCATGTTTTAGAAATAACTGTTCAGAGTTGAAATTCTCAATCTTTGCTGAACATAAAAGTTCTTGCACTTTGGGACTGTTGAACAGCTGTGAAAATCAGGACACCCTGGCAGTGTGCAAGTCTACTGCTCTGTGCAGTACCAGCATACATTCATAGAATGTACAATAGCTGTCAGGACATTGCTCATTATACTGCTGATGAAATAGAGTGTGCTGGAGATTATATTCGTGTGTAGGATACTCATCCAGAAGTCTGAAGAACAGGTTTAATTCTTTCCTTAGACTGAACAGTACCCAGCTCACATATTTTATTTTGTTTGCAGATGCTCTAACCACAAGAGTTTATGCAAGATGCTCTCCTCTTGTTTTAGTCAACACACATTCCTATAAGGCTATAAGACTAATCGGGCTGGTGACAGAAATAGCAAGACAGCTTATTACTATATTACTTCTTAAAGACCTACACAGGAGTACTAAATTAGTACTTAAAAATGTTGTAGTGTTAGTCAGTGTTTCCAATGGAACTTTAGATTCCTTTGAAATGCACTGTGTGTATGAGAAGTAGAAAGTAGAGACATGAAGTAAGTGTACAGTACAACATCAACCATTTTATATACTGGAGATTCTCTGGGTTCTAAAGGCTTATTTCTTGTATCCCCTGGTGCTGTTTATGGAATTCTTTGCACTGTATGATGTGTTGTATTCTACATTTGAGTATTACTGCCTGCAATACACTAGATTAAGGGCAAAACATGGATATGTCCTATTTGCAGTTTTTACCAGGATCTACGTAAGCTGAAATCTTTATTTGAACCATCTTTAAAAGCCTTGTCTGGAATTTTATTCATCTTGTCTGAATTAAATTGAAAAAGATTTTCGAAGCAATATAATGGAAGTGCAGCATCCACGCTCCTTAAAAAAAAATGGTGAATTACCTTCACCAAAGTGACCAATCAAAAATAAGTCACTATGTTAGATTAACTTTTGCAGAAAAAAAATTGCTTATTTTCTATTCATGTGTCAAGATTGCATGCATCTTGATAAGCCAATATTCATAAACACATAGACATATGTAAATTGCAATACTTAGAAGTCTCACAAAGACTATATGAAGTAGAATACCCCCAGACAGGAAACTAGAGCATGGTACTACTAATGCCAGAGTTGTGGCTTGAATCTCCATACAGGCCATTCACAAAATATTCTGTAATTTTATGACTCAAAAAATGATTGAGATACATGCAGTGACCAATCCACAGAAACATATTCCAGTTTCCAGATTGCAATGTTTTATCTCAGTATGTCAGGATTTTATACTTTGATCCATTAAAAAATTGATTGTCTATACAATGTGCTAAATGCATTTTAGTTTCACATTTGTAATTATACATGTAAGTTTATCAATGATGGTAGGACTGTTGAAGTTGCCTCTGCCAGCTGAGCTCATTTATGGCATACATCCCCACTGTGTTAGTCCCCAGTAGTGAAAACGTACGACTCTGATTTGCTATTTATATTTTGTAGTAAGAAAATTCATTCCTCCATCTTGGGAAATACTGATATTTTAAATGTCCTCACTTTTTCAGAAGATCTACTAAGCAACATTGTTTATTATATTATCATCCTATTATCTCCACTGTCCTTGTTCTACCTTAGCTTACTCAAGAATAATTAATATTTCAAGCAGGTTTTCTTGAGATGCATCTACCCACTGGAAACCTCCAGTTTCTAAATGTCACAAGTGTCTACACACGTGTGTTTCCTGACTAGGAAAGAACCCAGTCCTGCTGTACCTGATAAGATACATAAAACGATTCCATTAGCAGCTCAAATCAGTTTTAGAAATAATCATAAATCACAGGAATCAAATGCCTTTTCTTATTTACTCCACTAGATTATAAAGTTAGCAAATTTTAGTGACCTGAAATGAGAATTTGGCCTGGGTTTTTTTAAAACTCATTTTTAGGCGTATCCTTTCAAAATTAATAGGAACATTATATTGCAAAAAATTTATTGTTGTAATATGTAAAGACTTGAAACCTATTATTTTACATTCATATTTTAAAGTATTCCCTTAACAAGTCATCATATACCACAAAATCCTTTTATTAAAAATGTTTTAAAGTTTAGTACACATATAAACTTTTAACAGAAATTACATATGACAGTAAAGGAATCAAAATCTTTATCCAATATCCCATGAGCCAGGGCAGTATTTGCATGTATCAGGCATTTGTGGTGGCTGTTTGAGTATTAAAGAGTAAGGAAAATCCTCTACCTAAATTGTTTTATATTTACTACAACTAAATAGAAAGTAGTTAATGCAGATTATTGTGAAAGTGAACTTAATTAACAGTTTTATCAAACTGCAGCTCCTTTAGAAGTTAGATAAATTGGATAAACAGATTTTATCTAAAGTCAGTAACAATGTACATGAGATAAAGAAGGACTATGTAGGAAACATCAAGGAAATTACAGTCAGAACCAGAAAATTAAACACTAAGAATTTGAGAACTATTTTCATTGTAAGAACAANACAAATATAGTTGAACTGGCAGTATGCTTTAACATTTGCCTATGTGAGCCTCTCCATATCTGTGTCTTTCTTATGGTTAGAAATAATAAAAAACACCAATAGGTGGCCCTAATAGCCTCCTCCCGTTACTGCTAAGAAGGTTGAAGTCATTAGATATGCAAAGGACCTCATTCCCAGGAAGCAGATGGAGATCTGCCTGCTGATGGCAAGTAGTGAATCAACTCGTTATTTTGCATCACTTACACACACAGTTTTTCCTTTTCTTATTAAAGTGTCATAGTCTCAACTCACAATTCTTTTTGCCTTTAGATTTTTTCTTCCCATCTCCTGGGACAGAGGAGTGAGCAAAAAGCAGAGTGGAAGTTTAGATGTTCACAAGGGTCAACACCACACACAGTCTGCTGTTTACCCAATGTGCATCTGTGTCATTTACTGACACAAATTTGTATTCTTTCTATATGAGTTACTCCCAAGTGTCCCGGTTTTGTTTTTATTGTAAAAAATATAAAAAATAAAAAAATCAGACTGTAATGGAAGTTTCCCTTAAGGACGTTTATTTGAACACAGCTAAAATTGTCTGACTCCTCCCTTCCTTGAAACATTACTTGTCACCATTTTCCTTGATAACCCTGAATACCTGCAATATCATGCCTGTAAAAAGAACAACAGTTTAGGGTCTGAGCAGACTATGACAAAATCCTGATTTTTTTATTTTTTTTTTGTAGAGTAGTAAAATTAGCCCTTTCTTTGTCTATTATAGTATCCAACCAAGTTAGTATTACATTTCAGCTACCATCACATCCTTTCTCCAGATAAATTCTGTCTTGACCCAGTTGTATCCAAGCTCAGATCATTTTCCAAGAAAATCTAGTGTGCATTGTTTAAACACATTAGTCTAATCTATACAAAATACACAATTAAGCAGATTATCACAATTATAATAGACAAGCATTTAAACATTCATTCTGCAAAGTTCATATAGTCAGAAAGGTATTTAAACATATGCTTAGACAGCATGATAGCAATTAATGAACTACTGAACTGTAAACAAGGCCTAATGAGAGAATATTTTTCTGTCATTGCTTCAGCTGTCTTTAATGTACACATTCACAAATAATAAATCAGACCTCTGTTATCAGTCATTGTGATTTCCTGAAAGGTGTGTAATGTTTTAAAAAATGTCTTGCATCTTCGTGTTTCATTTTGATATGGGAGAACTAAATACAAATTTAGTAAGTTCTGTGTTATGTGCAGAGCAATCGATCAAGCAGCATATTCAGCATGATGAGTACATGAAAGTACAGCAGACAATTTTGGCAGGGAAATGGATTGCAAGAGCTGATTGAACACTGTAAAACCTAGTCTATGTATATTTATTTGATACTGAATTGCTATCTAGTTCAACCACATGCCTTCTTACTTAGTCTCATTCATGAACATTTGGGCAGGGCAGTTTTAATTCTCATAAATTTTGATGGAAGTCTGTCCAGTATATAAGGCCTTATATTCAGAAGTGACCAAAAGCATCTGTGGAACAAAAATTCTTTTCTTTATTAAAAGTA
This sequence comes from Formicarius rufipectus, assembly GCA_013399695.1. Lineage (NCBI taxonomy): Eukaryota > Metazoa > Chordata > Aves > Passeriformes > Formicariidae > Formicarius > Formicarius rufipectus. The sequence goes on from VXAU01005405.1 coordinate 223,117, forward strand.
CTCAGTTATCTGTGCATTCAACAACCACAGTAAAACAATCAACTAGGAGTGGATGTAGGGAAGAGCCCACAATCTTTAAATAGCATTTCTAGAGAAGAATATATGTCACACATCTAAGTTCCAGATAACAGATAATCTGAATGTCCACTTACTTAGAGTTTGAAGATACTTCCAGACATGTAGAAGTGCCCGGAAACAGCTTACTAGGGAAATAACTTATATCGCAAATTTACCCTCCTTTTTATACAAGTGTAAATTGCTACATTGACTAAAACTAGTGAATATATTCTCAAAGAAGAAGTGCTCAATTCATGCTGAATATTCACTATGACTATTCAGTTAGCTTCTGTCTGAAATAGAGTGGTCTAATCCCTTTTCAATATCAACCACTTGGTCTTGTATTGCAAGTCCTTAATTGAATCACATCTCAAACAACAACGGAAAAAGCAAGCTCATATGTGACATATGTAGTCAACACTAGGTATCTTTCCTGACAACAGTGACTTTCCATGCTTGATAAAGCTTTTCTCAAGATCTTTTAAGAGGACAGCTGCTAATGGCAAAGAGGTCTATAACTGAGAAATGGTCATCTTATCATTGATGCTTATATTCAATATGTAAGATATCAGATAACGAGATGAATGATCCAGAACTAGTGGGTTCTGTATTACTCTTGAAGATCTAGATGGTTTACAAAGAGCAAGAGTTGTTTCTGCAGGCTTGCAACTTGTATGGATTGCAAATCTATTAATGATCACAGTTTCAGGGCAATATTTATCATAAAATATCAATTCATTCATGAATTGTAGTGCCATCTTTTCAACAGTGGATATCTGACATAAACCACTTTTAACTGTTCAGAACTGTACAGAAGAGAAATGCTTTCTAACTGCCAAGATAACTTCAAACCAGAAAACTTAACTGCCTCTTCACAGGCACTGTTTTTATATGATGAAAAGTTTTCTTTCAAAAATACCTGGGCAAGAATTAATCTTGAACTTCAGCCATGGCATAATGTATTCAGAAAGCAAAATGTTTCCTCCTGTGTTAGGAAGAAGGTCATTGTTGTACAAAGTGGTAGCACAAAACACAGTCCACTCACACATTACAATGATATTTTCAGGCAGACATCATTATTTATTATTTCCTGTTAAACTTCTGAATAACATTGATTCTGATGTTTTCTCAGGGTAAATAGATTTATAGTTTGCTCTTCTCTAGAGTTAGAGACTGACTTTCTGAGGAAGAATAAAATAGCCCTGATAGGAAGATCAGGAGTGAAGAAGTAATATTACAGCCTACTACATTCTGGGCTTCAGACCCAAGTGGATCAGTGTCGGCCAAGATGAGATTTGAAGATGTTCTTCTATGCAAAACCCTTCAAAAGGGACTACTTTTGGCTTGAATAAACCTGGAGATGCTCTCTATAAAAGACTTTGCCAACATGACTTGACAAATATCTTAAGGTTTCAAATGCTAATAAGTATAAAAATATGGAAAATAGTTATTTGGGTCATTGATGGGTTTTTGTGATGTCTAAGTCACATAAGAGCATTGATTTCACAGAAATAAAAATCTTATAACAGAAATATAAAATAATATTCAGTATGAGGAAGAATAAAATAGCTCTGATAAGAAGATCCGTTTAATAGAACCATGTATACAACTGATGTTATTTCTTAACATGTGCAGTTTCCAAATCACAAAAAAAGTTGAAGTGCTTGTTTCTGAAGAACAAATATGCTCTTAAATAATATTAAAGCAGAAAACGTTCAAAATCTTTGTTTTCTATGTTTTAAGTATGAGATAAAAACACATAAAAAGATCATATAGAATGTCTAGTCCACTTTCAATAGTCATTCCCAAGAGATAAAATTAAGGGCAAAATTCAGACTTTAAGAAAAGATGAAAGATTGAAGGCTTATATACTTGATAATAAAAATTTTAGAAGGAAAGGGGGAGGGTGAGAGATTGATTTTCAAGGCAATATATAAAAGCGTTTAATTCTACCTGCAATCCAAGCTCCAGTTTTATATATATTTTAATGCCCTTACAAAAAGTGGAAATTAAACATCCTGGAAGTTAAATAAAATTTTGGCATGGTGCAAAATGCATAAGTAATCTACAATGTAAAGGCACTATAAGCATCTGTGAAAAAGAATGAAGCTGGATTGGAGTAGCCACTGCTGAAACACCAAGAAAACTGAGTTAGGTGAAAAGATTTCCATTATTTCTTTGCTTTTTTTCATTCAATCTACTTTTATATTTGTATATGAGATTTACAAAGATTCATAGCAGAAAGATTCTTACAAATAAGCAGAAAAAATGGATTTAATTTTTTTGCTAAACTGCTCATATCTGTGAACAGTATACAGCTTACATTTGAACTTTGAAGTGTAAATATGTACCCTTAATTACATTTTTAATAATTCATCAACATTCTGATTTGAAACATGAAACCTATTCGTATATGATAAAAAGGGAGGAGGAAGGGGACAGGCTGGAAAGTCTGTGAAATACAGCTAGATGACTATCATTCCAACATCATTTTTGCAGAACATGTGTCATTAGCTGCTTTGGGGTTTTTTGCAATGAAATTAGTATCTGTGAACTATAGTAAGTAAATACAGCCCACTGCAGTCAATGTAACTATGTATATAATATAAATAAAATACATTCTTAAATTCAGGATCATAAACTTCAGCTGAAAAATGATCAGTTTAATTATACTGATCTGGTAGGACCAGTCTTTCCATTGTTTCATGCAAGTTAAAAAATATTATGTACTATCATGAAAACTACATTCTCTGTAGGCAAGTCTTTTAGATCTATATGTACTCATTTCAGTTTGAAAAGAAAATCACATTCTTAGGACCCTGAAAGAGACAAATAAAAAGGATGTAAGAGCTCAGCAAGAATCACCTCCAGTTATAGAGATTACACTTTTTAACACTTCAAAATGAATTTGAACAGTATTTTAAATCATCCCATCATCCTTGTGGTATTAAAACAGGTTTAGCTACTCATGGTGCCTTTTTTATTAATGTTTTCAAATTTCTCTTTGATTTGAGCAGCAACACAAATATTTCTTCATAATTCTCTGCTTTTCCCATTCCTTAGAAGTCAGAAAGTTAAAGTATCTTTGAAGACAGACTCTCTTCCATGTCAGAAATGAAGCAACCTAGAAGTGTAAGCCAGCTTTGACAAACCAAGGAAGTTTTTCTTTTTGTTACCTTCTTGATAAGTGTTTAGTGCAACTTCTGTGTGTTTCCCTTCTTTTGTCCTACCATGTGAACATTACTCCCCCAGTTAGAAACAACAAGATGTTAACCACTTGGTGTTAAGTGCCTTCTATTAATATTTGAATAGAAAATGAACAAACCCCATTACCAGCTTGGGAGAGTGTGCTTAGAGCTCTTGAGCTAAGACTGTGAGTACTGTCTCAAGATTCTTATTATTGTTCAGTTGAGCCTGAGGAAGACAAAAACAGAACAGGGAAGCCTTGGCTTTACATGAGTGGTCTTAATGACTTGTGAGGTTTTGGTGGATTGGGTGATTGTTTCTTCACTTCTGTGATCAGAAAGCTTAGATTTACTGCCATAACATATACTACAAAGTCAATGACGCTCACTCAACAATTCCTGCATGAGGCATGAAATACCAGGCCTTGAGTGAAGATCACAAATTTACATCTCTTTACTGCAATGATTAGAAAACACAGACCTCACTTCCAGTCTAAAAACTTTAGACTCCACTCTCTACATGTGCCACTTCTGGGTATATTAGAAAGACATTGGTTCAGATGGTTGGAGTATGGTGCTAATAATGCCAAAGTTGTGGGTTCAATCGACATACTGGTTATTCACTTAAGAGTTGGACTTGATGATCTTTGAGGGTCCCTTCCAATGCAGAATATTCTGTGAGTTATTAGATACTTGTTTGTGATGACTTTGACTTATTTTAGATAAATAGAAAATAACTTCTTAATACTTTCCATAATTCAAGGCTTTCTGTAACTGTTCATGTGCACACCAAAACCAATGCTACATTTTTGTCACAGATAGAGTAGCACATGACAGAATCCTAGAAGTCAAACGCCATACAAATAAACATTTTAGTAAAAACCATAAAGGTTTTTAAGAAAGCTTTGAACCAATAAATGAGGGTTGTAATATCTCAAGGTGTGTTTTCCTCTGAGAAATTGTAATATGATCTGGAAAGTTTTATGGAAAAAAATGCACATCATGCAAATATAAACTCGTGCATACTTGTAGAATTATATACTTGGCTTACAGAATTGACCATGTAATTTAAAGAAAGGTTTGCCAAGTGAATTCATTCTTTAACTTAGAACGAATGTTCCCAAATACTTCTCTGTTATATTTGTTTGGCACTAGCCATTACTGGCCAATTTTTATTCATCACTAGATTGCATCTTGATGTGGTATTATCCTGTTCAACTCAAATCTTAGCTATGAAGTTTTGTTTTTCTCCTTTCTTATGAGGAAGTATTGGGTGACCTAGTGTGCAGTTCTGCACACACTGTGCCTCACCTAAAAAAAATCCATTGTGCAGGCTTATCCCAAAATCTTCATTTGCAAAGTCTAGCCAACAATGAGGAAGTATTTCATTATACCATACAATCTGAAGGAATTACATGTTCTATTTTAAATCATGGAGAGAAAGTAACTCTAATTATACTGTTGCAGATGTTCTAGGTGGATTTCTGTGTTGCTGTGTCATGTTTTGTTTTCTCCATACTTCTACATTTTAGTCAACAATACTTCATTTGGAAAAAGCCTCCCTCCTTTTTATGAGTTCTTACAGTGGAATGAGCCACCAAAACCAACTGTATCAGGTTTGCTTTTGGGATTACCATCAAAACAGCATATATCAGGCTCAATTTTAGGATTCATTTCCACTTATCAAAGTATCTCATTTTAATATACAGTTTAGTATTTTAATCCTTATTCAATTTCCCATCTATTCATAATGAAACAGACAGCTCAGAAATGTTAAAAGGACTAAGAGCAAAATAGAATTTTCCAACAAGCTGAAAATTTTGTCTTGAAGACAGAGTAGGAGGAGAGCTGGGAGTGGTAAGCAAAATGTGAGAGAACTGGGAAAGGACATAGGGAAAAGCATATGGGAAGGGCTTTCCTCTCTTTTAAATTTATTTCTTTCCTTCTTCTCCTTGGTCATGCTTTCCTCTTGGGCAAGCAGCACACACTTTCTTTTTTTCTGGCAACCCTTTCTCTCTTTGCACAATTCTGTGCAACCCTGCTGCAGAGCAGGCAGGAAAAGAGTCAAAATTTCTTCAGGTAAGGGTGAGAGACAGGCCAGGACCATACAGGTTGTCACCATCCAGAACTCTCCTCTGGAGTACAGGTCCCTACCTCTGCCTGGGCAGGAAGGAGTAGAGACATAAAGAATCATTTGGATGATGCTCTCAGGCAAAGGGTGTGACTCTTGGGGATGGTCCTGTGCAAGGCTAGGAATAGGACTCAGTAATCCTTGTGGGCCCCTGTCACACACCAGATCAGTTATTATTGGGTCAGAACCACCTCATGGGGGTCATGTATGAGTGGATGGGGAAGGGATGGGTCGAACCTCATGGAGTTAGGGTGATGTCTTATTCCTCATGGCAGCCACTGGAGCCCACAAGGAGAAGCTCTGGAACAGTTGCCAGTCATAAACATCCCAGGAGCCCCTGACCCAGCTGGGATTGGCAGGGACAGTGAGAATATGGCCTCTCACCCTGGTCTGGAGCCCCAAAGTGGCTGGAGGGGTCAGTTGCCCTGTCTGGGGGATTTGGCCATAGAAACAAGAATAGATAAAACCAGAGGTTTTAGGGTGCCACACATCACAGACCTGACACCTGGACCTGTGAGAGCTGGTCTGCCACAAAGTCTCAGGGGTAGCTCTCACTGCCTCTTTCTTTCTCTCTTCTTGCTCCCTCTGCTTCATTTTGTTTACTCCCTTGCTGCTTTGGGTGGCTCAGAGCTGGGGGGATTGGATTGGTGTATGGTGAATTGATTGAATATTGACTTGGGTGTTGTTGCTTAATATGTGCTGAGTTGGTAATGTGGTGGAACTTTTTGCTTGGCTTGTGCAGTGATGTTTTTGAACCTTTGCAAAATTCCCTTCTTTTCTCCCCTAAATTAATAAAGAAATTCCTTGGGAACAAGACCCTGGCTTATTTTCTGAACATTCTATTAAGGTACTAAAGAACCCTATATATATAAATATTAAAGTAAAACTCCTAGCAGAGTCTGTAATCCCACAACTCCAGGGCTGGAGTGTTACAGTCCCTTACAACTCAGCATATTCTGTGATTCTGTGAAACTGCAGTCCATGCCAGGGTTGGCTAGACCTTTCCTCTCTACTTCTGCTTCCCCTCCAAAGGCAAGAGCAGCACAACCACAAGTTTAGAGTCAGTCAAGAGACTTAGCATCCACATTGTTATTTCTTACCTCACATCACAGTTAAACCACACCACTAGAATGTGAAATTTCTTCCTCATGTTCATGATCTGGAACATCTGTATCAATTTTGAATAATAAGTGACTATTCTTTGCATTTAAATGGTACTTTTAGCTTTCTATATTACATTGATATTTGTTTATCCCTAAGTATCATAGAATTGTAAAATAATAGAATATTGAGGAGTTGGAAGAAACCTTAAAATCTACCACTCCAAACACCCCCTGCATGGGCAGGGACACCTCCCACTAGACCAAGTTGCTCAAGGCCTTAACCACCCTGGCCTTGAACACTACCAGGGTTGGGACATCCACAATCTCCCTAGGCAACCTATTCCAGTGGCTCATCACCTTCACAGTAAAGAATTTCTTTCTAATATCTAAATTTCCCCTCTTTCAATTTGTACCCATTATTCCTTGTCCTGTCCTATCAAAGTACAATCTGCTGTTGCCACTGTTGGAGGAAGAACACTGGGTCAGATAGACCTTTAATCCCAACTAATAGATCATTTATTATCTTATTACTTTTTTCTCACTAGAAATCTAAAAATTGGAAAATTTTCTGCTTAAAATTGCAAAACAAGGAGAAATGCATACCCTTAAACACATGTATTACTTACACAAGACTCATGCTCAAAGACAGAGTGCAAAACCCAGTGAAAAAGAGTAAAAGTAACAATCGAAGCTAATGATTTATTCAAATCATGACCTATTCCCCCTACCTATTTTAATCATATAATTTGTGTTCCCATAACTGTCTGAAGTCATCTCTTTTCTCCAGTGCATAACTATAATGACTGAGAAAACAGACTAATAAGAAAGTCAATATCAAATCCTAAACTAGAATCAGCACAATTCAAGACATCAGTCTCTAAAAGAATATTTTTGAACCAGCAGTGACATAACATGTAGTTTTCATTTCAACCTTCTCCATGTTTCATTATTCTCAGCTATGAGCACAAGAAATGAATCAGGTATGCCAATAGTAGTCATAGCAGCAACATGCACAAATGTACATTTCTTGTACTAACTTTGTCTAAACATACTGACATCACCTACCAAATACAGATTTGGAGGAAGACCTGAGAGTTTCAGTTTAGTGTCCTGTGCCTAGAAAACACTGCTGACACACTTCCTATTCTTTATAAACTCTTTCAGAAGCAGTCATCTAGTTTCTGCTCAGTTTGATTCCGAGAAATATTCCTCCCAAATACAAAATAGGTACAGTTATTTAATATTTTTGCTTTCTCTATGTTGTTACTGCCATTTTTTCTATTCCAATTCAGTGTTATATTACAGTAGCATTATGTTGTACTATTGTGAAAATTCGTTACCTTTAACCAGTTTCTCAAAGATCTCCCATTAAGAGGGGATTTATTCTTCCTTTTTTCATTTTTCTATAAAGCAGTTCTGTTACATTAAAGGCTATAATTTTCCTTTTTAACTTGGTTTACTATCCATTTCTTTTTATTTCTACTCTTAACCAGTGTATAGTTTAAAAAATACTGGCATTGTCAACTTTTTCTTGCATACTGTAAAATGGTCTTAGTGTAATTCTAATGTGATTCCCAGAAGCCATTTGCATTTTCCTCTCTGGTGCTTTTCCTCTATACTATTTAGCTCACAGTTCTTTTTCATAGTGAAACCATACCTAATAAAATTTTTTTCCTATGTCTCAGACAGCCTCTTTTGAATGATGAAGATGCAATCTATAATTTAGAAATTCTGTCAGCATTTAACAATTGGTAAATATTCTAGCAAGTCTCTCAGATTAAAGTCTCCTATGATAACAAAGGTGTTTTATTTTCTTTTTTTTTTTTTTTTCTAAAAAAGCAAGTATGTTCTTAGGGACTCAATTGTCATCTTTCAGTCTCATACAGAAAGAGACCTTTTGCGTAAAACATCTCCTCACTTTGTTTTCATCCACTTACATAGCCCACTACCACTGATGCTAGTATTCTAGTCACATGAATCACACCATCAAACTTTATTAATGTCAGATTTCTCATATATGTGCTCATAAATGAATAATTTCTCATGCTTTAGATTACAGTCACCCCAGGAATTCCACCAGTGAATTATGGTTCCGGTTGATACAATCTGTGTCAAAATTTTTAACAGAATCTTTCATCTTTCCTTTTGCATTTTGTTTCAATGTCTTCTATCTCAATAGAGCACTTCAATATTGAAACTACAGCTTGTTAAAAAGAAGGCCCTAGGCAGCGATACTGTGCCACTCTTTTTTGATGCAGTTTAAGCAATATTTTGCAGTCTTCCCATGTGATAATCGACTTCTCACTCACTCAGCGTGCCCAGTACACTAAGGCCAGGACTCTTTCTCCCTGTTGGCCTGAACCCATGTTGTTTCAGGAGTTCTAGTTATATTAATAATGTTTAGGGCTTTTTTGTTAGGGCTTGTTTGTGGGTTTTTTTTTTTGTTTTTGTTTTTGTTTTTTTTTGTGATGACACCTACACAACTCAATGTTAAAAGTGCAAAAAGCATCATAAACTGTGCTAAGGGGATGTAACTGAAGTCTTAAACCCATATTTTTTTCAGTTTATTTCTCCCAAAGTACCTCTCCTGGAATTCATATTTGTTTTGAAGTTTAAAGTTTAACCTTTTCAGACCACAGTCTATACATTCATTTTCACAGGCCAAATTAGACTATTTGCAGCCTATTTTTACTTTTCTGAATTCTTCCAACCGAAAAGACAACCAGACTGACAGTTTTCAATCAAAGCAGATGAAAATTCAATGCACCAATTAAATTCACACTGAGCAAGGATATTTATTTGATAAACTGTTGACTATGACAATAAGTGGACACAATGATTAATTTTTTTTAGGTACCTTATCAAGTTATCTTACAAACATAATCACAAAGTCACAAATCATGACATGGTATGTTCTTTTCTTTTTATCCACTTATATATGGTATAATAATTTTCAATGCACTTGTACAACAATTAAGTCAAATACAAATTTTCCATTTATTAATTTTATTTATAATTTGTAATTTTCCTTAGGATGATGGTAGAACTTCTGCTGATTGTCTGCATGCTCAATGTTGAATTCTATCACCTCTTTTAGCTTAGTAATATTACATAGGATTTGTTCATGCTTAAAGCATGAAGAGTAGCCCTGATGCAGTATCACCATTTAAAATATCAAATGCCTCTGGTGACAATATAGTTCTAACACACTGCTCTCTGCTGCAATAGTCATACATGAGAGGGATGACTCGTCATCATTATCTGCTCTAAAAAGAGGGATCTCAGTTATTAAGTCCCAAATGTTTACTTTTTGCCTTTTTTTTTTTACCATAATTTTTCAATCAATGTCTGCTCTAAATAAAAAATGTTGCCCCTTAAAAATTCTTTGGCAAATTATGGAAACAGTTTGTAGAGGTGGGGGTGGGAAGGCAGGGAACAAAGCCTCCAAAACTGTAAAGAAATAAAGTTTACTGAATAGTCATTAAAATCTAGACAACACGTACATTGGTGCATAACATTGTGCTAATATGGGTCAGTATAGAAAATAGTTTTCAGGATTATGGAATGCTTCTAGCCATCATTGTCAGAGAAGGTTTGTACCTCTCATGATATCTGCAAAAAGAAACAACGATTTGAAATAACCCATAGTAAAATGTGGTGGGGGGCACCTATCAGGGACTGCTGAGAGGATAATTTTTATGAGTGGATGAATATGTCTGCTGCTAACTAGAGTCTGCCACAACCACCAGCTACCCATTGCCATGGAGCTGTTGGGTTTTTTTTAAACATTTTTATATTGTTCAGCTGTTATAGTTAGGATAGAAAATGTTAATAGATAATTATTATCATTCAATTACCTTTGTTTGTTCAATTGTTCTGACTGGTTTTGGGAACCCCGGTTACAGCCCCCTGATTGGTTCTTGTACCCCTAAAATCTCACTAGCTAGCCAGTGGGGCAATGCAGCACCACCACATAAGGCTAGCCACCCCCAGTATTCCCTTATAAATTATAAACCCTCCTTCCCTTTTTCTTTTGTGTAGTGATCTGCCCCTAACTCCACTGAAGTTCTAGAATCCTCCCACCGAACCCTATAAGAGTCTCATGTGCCCCTAATAAAGTGTTCACACCTGTTCACACCTGCTCCTACCCCACGCTGTGTGGACCATTCCTTCCCTCGGCAGACCACGACAGTAAAAGAATCATAAAACTCACAAAGAGAAGTCACAGTTTTTCTTACTGACAAGCACAGCACTAAACTTTCATAAGTCAGGCCTAGATGCAACAAGATCCTTTCAAATTTTGATTAATCACACCCAAGGTTTAACTGGTGTTATTTCTGACTACATTACTTTTTATTTTGGAGGACATGATTGTGTGAGCTTAATTGGATTTCTGTGTCTAGAAAGAAATTTTATATAATGGCAAAAAATATTTACTTTTCATATTAGTCTGTCAAATGCTCTCATTCAAAGATGATAAAAGGAGAAATAGAACAAGCTCTTTCGATCAGTAAGTTGCAGTCAGGTTATGTGACATTTGCCAGAGATCACACAGTTCTTCATAATATAAAAATAGAGAATTGTCTGTCTTCATTAAATTAGTAGGAAATTTCTACTGTCCCATTCCTAGTGGAATTGTACTTATTCTGCTAAAATAGGGGAATTGTAAACATCCCTGAAGAAGAAATCAGAAAGCTTACTCTTAAGTACCCATTGTTAACACAAAACCACACCACCTTCATTTTCTTTCTACTGAAACAAATCCATAAATGAATAGCCACCAAAATCCCAATGCTTCTACACAGATAGATTGTAATAACTGAAGTTCACAGCCAATCAATGCAAATGTGTTCAATTTAGCCTGTTCTAGCTGACTGGGTTGTTGAGTTGGTACATAGAAAAGCAATGTACTTTGGTTTGCTTTCAAGGACCATGGACTACCAACCAAGAGAGTCATTAAAACAATTCCTAAGGAGAAAAAAAACCAACAATTGACACCCACATTAATCTTGAGGGAAAAAAAAAAAAAAAACAAACCAAAACCAAACAAACAAAAACAAAACAAACAAAAAACCCCCACAACCAACCAAACAAAGAAAAAACTAAAGTTGGCCAGAGGCACCAATTGCATATTTTGCCCTTTTTTTTTTTTAAAATCATTAAGAGTAATTCTTGGACTATTTAAAAATCACCCAGATAGGAAGGAAGGCAAGTAAAGTGTTTGTGTGAATGATTGAATGCTGAAGAACACATACTGTATTTGGTAGAGGGTAAATCTGTGGTAGAATGGTTATGTTATCCATATAGGGGCCAAATATGAAGGGAAAGAGCAGCAATTACAACTCTTTTGCAGAGGGGAACAAAAGACATTTTATGGGGGAAGATTATAGGACTGAAAGAGTAAACAATTCTACTCTGCGTGAAGGAAGGAAACACAGGACAGGTTTATATCAGACTGTCCACGATCCAAGATTATCTTTATACCAGAGTCTAGCAACATATGCAAATACAGGTTAAATAAGCCATAGATTTCAAGTCTATAATTTGTCCATTGGTTTTGTTTGATCCCATGAAGCTCTATTATTGTTGCTGGCTAGACTTCACGAATGAAGATTTTTTGGCATAAGCCTGCGCAATGGATTTTTTAGGTGAGGCAGAGTGTGCGTGGAACTGACCTCACCTCCTGTACTCCTGAGGTTCATTCTGCCATGGCCGAGCACGCTTGGACAGTGATAGCGAGTTCCTTGGGATTCAAACCAGCATCCTCAGAGGAGGAGTCAGCTCCACAGGCAGCAACTTACACCACTCGGCCAAGGCCAGCTGCATGAAGCTCTATAGAATTTCCTCATTGGTCTGTCTGATTAATTTATCACACTGTCTTAGTAAAGAGCATCACTACTAATAGGATGCGCAGTGTCTAAAAAACAGACAATCCTTATGCCTATCCTTATGGGATCCTGACAGTACAACCATAATAATTAAATTGAAATAACTGCAATTTAAAATTAAGACTTGTGGACAATCACTAGGAATATTTTAAATGGTACCTTTCTCTTCCACTAACTTAATATCCAAGATCATACTGGGGATAATCCAAAGTTTGAAGATAATTCTTTTGAATAAAAAGATAAGAACAAAATGTTGCAATGATCAGATAGTAAAAATGTCTGTGGAAACAAATTATCCACCGATAATCCAATTACTTGTTGCTTGCAGAACTTCTAACTGTTAATTATCTCCATTCATTTCATGTAACTTCTCCATTACTGAGATTCATTAAAGGTCCATTCACATCTCTGAAACTATTTAACATCCTTTGTGCCCCTAAAAGTACAGCATCATCAAGCTTTCATACCTCAAAGGTATGGTTTTGTCCTTGGATATAGTTATGTGTTCCCTACTTCAGTCAAAGAAGTTGTAACACAATAACTGATTCAACAGGGTTTCACTGTTTTATCAGAGTTTAAAAGATTCTTCATATATTTTTATGATTTCTAATATGTGGATATTAGATGCAGTTTGATGCCTGTCCACTTAAATATCTGAAAAAAATCTGTATCCACCTGCAATCAGAGCTTTTTGATATCATTACATTGGCCCCTCGATATGACTCTGTACATACTAAGAACAGTAGTTCTCACAATAGATTTTTTTAAACAATAATCTTAAACACAATGTAACAAACTGATCAGTTTTGTAGGATGTATTATGGTTTGGGATATGTCCAGGTCTATCCCACCAGAAACACTGAGAATCTGCAACTGAGACTAGAAGATGCTATCTATATACACTTGCGGTTCACAAGAGCTAAAAGAAGATTAATTGTTCTGACTTTGATTAGAGAGGTGGAAACAGGTGTCCCTCATTTTTGTTAATATTTAACACTGTCATCAGGGATTAGGAAAATTGGAGTATTTATGTAGAAAAATTACAAGTCAAATATGAGTCAACACTATGCCCTGTCAGCCAAGAGGGCCAACTGTGTCCTGGGGTGCATTAGACACTTTCACCAGCCAGTCAAGGGAAGTATTAAATCACCTAATTATTCCAAGATCAGAATTGATGGCTTTAGAATTAGTATCTTAGATTCATCATTCATTTTTCTAGAGGAATATTATTTTACCCCTATTTTCCTGTGAATTTAACTTCTGAGAAAAGTATTTGTTTGACTGTTTAGAGATCAATTTTTTTTTTTTCAAGTAGTCAAGAGGAGAGAAATTAGTAAGAGCAGTTTGGAACACCCCATCCTTAATTCTCCTCATCAATATTTCTATACTCTATAAAGGACAATTGTGATTTCTCCCCACTTCCAGGAGAATAACAAGATTTGCACAGACATCATGGAAACAGAATTTAGCCACAGAATCTTTATATCCAGTAAGTGTGAAACACAAAAAATTCAGTATGACTAGCACAAATCGCAATTTTTTGAGTTAAGACACAAGAAAAATCCAACCATAATTATCAACAACTAATCTAAAAGAACAGCAGATCCCTTCTTCCCTAAATACTCTTTTACTCCCAAATTAAAGATGTTTGCAAGCTTTGGAATGCATTGAAAAACCCCCTATGACTCCAGTAGCTGTTTTCATCTTTTAGAATTACTCTTCCTTAGGATCCAAAACTACTGATTACCTCTGACACTGTTTTCCACAGGAGCCTGAGAAAACATCCAACCAAATACAGAATTGGTCTTTTCTGTAACACTGTCACCTAAAATGCTAGAGGGTTATAAAAGAATGTAACTACCTCAGAGATACATTCACACTGCATTGACAGCCACAAAGGTGCCTTTCCAGGACTCTCTTGCTGTAAGTAAGGAGGCAGAGCTTACATTTTTCACTTACACTACGTTTTGACAGATATGATAATGGCTCTTATTCCAGCATTTATGAAAAACCTGCAACATGCTAAGGGTGTCTTACAGCTTTGGTTGCATAACAGGCATCTATGAGCTGTAAGGGTGAGCTATACAAGATATTGTCATGGAGTTAGGTGGCTTATTTTAAAAAATAAAGTCTTTATATGTAAGAAATACTTCTTTAAGATTGAGGAACTGCTAATACCAAGATGAAAGAATGTTTGCAGGGGCAAATGCATTAGATGGATATGAGAACAATTTTCTAAACTTAGCTCTTTTAAAAGGATGTAATTTCCAATAGCTTATCAAATAAAATCTATTTCAAGATGTATTAGTCAGCCTTCTTGGAAGACTATAATTACTGAATCATTAGCTGGGTTGTCATATGCAAAATTCAATGCTAGATAGAAAAAAAGTAAATGTGAGAAATACAAACTAAGCCATGCTAGGGAACACAAAATGAAATAAAGCAATATATGTGAAATAAAAGGCTCACTAAAGTTTCAGCTCATTATTTTGAGTGCCAAGAGACAAAACCACAGAGGATGCAATTTCCAAATGTACAGATATATATATAAATATATTTAGGAAGAAGGATGCAAATTCACAGGGTGGCAGTGTCAACCAATAAAACATAGGAAGAAGATAATTTAGCATTTTCCAATTCTACCATAGTCCCAAATTCTTTGAGTCCTCAGTGTGTGCAGCTAATAGCTGCAGAATAGAGATTTGATGTTAAAGTCACTGCAGGTTAAAGGATGCAATTAGTCTGAGGTGAGCATAAAAAAAGGAGGACAATGCAAGGTATATAAGGAGAGTTATTGTTGAAAAAGGGCCAATGTGAATTTGTTTAAATTCTGTAACCTCAGAATGTCAGTTTGAACTTTCTTCATTTGTGTGGTTGTCTTTAATAAATCCAGTGAGGAAGCCTGACAGCCTCATGCCAAGTTACTGGACTGAAGCTGTCCACTAAAGAGAGCATAAATGAAAAGAGGAACTAAAAAAAAAAAAAAAAAAAAAAAAAAAAAAAAAAAAAAAAAAAAAAAAAAAAGAAAAAAGAAAAAAAAATAAAAATAAAGAATAACGAATTCCTCAAATATATGTTAAAAACAAAACAAACTAAACAAATCAAAAACCCAAAACCCCAACCCCTCTGGGAATCAATCAAAAATTGGATGTTAAGTGTTAAATCCCATCCACAGCATATTATTATTGCCAATTATTAAGATCACGGCATCAAAGTTATATAAGTATTAAAAAATATTTAAAGATTCTGTTATTATAATTACAACTTCTAAACTTATGTGGAAATGGCTTACTGGTTGAGAATTTCCTAAACTGCTAGGCCTATAGCAGTGAAAATCGTTCATATGTGTGTTCTTAACCTAGGGTATGTCAGCAGCCTCTGCATGTGCTCAGTTTCGAAGGTCCATTGTCCTTCAAGTCACATATCTGAGCATGCAAAGAAAGGCTCCGAGCTAAGTAGCTCACATCTAAATCGAGAAAGGTCACATCTACTTTTTTGCCAGGAAATGCTCTCCCCTGATCACTCCCAAGAAATGTCTGGCCTTGATGGCACAGATCAAACCCACATTCAGAGAACATGTCAAGATCTGCTCCCGCTTAGCACTTTCCATAGTAGAAACATCATTTTGGGAACAACAAGTTTAAGCTGTAAAGAAGATGACTCATGCCACTTGACTCAGGGACAGCAAGCACTTTCTGGACTAAGTTCAATTGCTAGAGCCTAGTGATTACAATTAGCTTCTAGAAGAAAACAATTAGCTCCATTAGGCTAAGAGAGTGATTTTTGACCTTTTTGTTTAACAATTGTTACAATTACAACTATAGTAAGATAGGTAAGAGAACATCATCCCCACTAGATTAGCTTGTATCTAGGTATAAATGTTTCTTGCATGCCAGAAGGAGAGCAGCATTTTCTTACAAATTCCTGGGCTTTGAGGGACAAGGAAAAGGGGAGGTTGATTAGGTTCAAAAGGTTATGAGGCATCTCACTCAAAGTTGGGTTTTAGTACCAGTATATACACAGGCACTTAAATCTCTCCATGTATTGTAATGGGAATAGAGTGCTCTACTGTAATACCTTGTACTCCAAAAAATCCCTAGGACAGAGTAGGCCTTCCTACTGTTTCACTGTGAATCTAGTACAAAGTATTGCACCTGCATTGAAGCTTTACTCAATACTGTGTTAGCTTTGAATTTGATTGTGTAGGAATTGACTTATTCAAACTGACTCATTTTGCAGCCAGTATAATTCTTCTACTAAATAAAGAACATATCATGAAATCTATATATTTAGCAGGGGAAAACTGAATAACATTATTTGAGGTTTTCATTAATATCAGTCTACTCTTAGTGGCAGAAATGTATTCACTTTAGGTTTATAAAAGGCACACAGTGACAATTTACTTAATTGAAAAAAAACCTAAGTATAAATACCACTCTAAGCCTTATTCTTTCATTATGTTACCTCTGTTACTGGAATAAAATGGAAAAGATATTTAATAGTTACACACACATATTGAATGGAAGGATTGACACAGTCTTTCTTGGACCAACTAGAGGAGCTAATTCCAGCTTAGGTGACTCTAAAGCAAGATATTTACCGATATCATATACTTCCTCTAGATTGACTCATAGATTCGTGCTGTCATCATGGAGGAAAGCAGCAAATGAACTATGCTTCAGCGAAATTGGGATGGCATAAGCAAAACATGAGAAAAAGCCAAAACATACCTTGCTTTCCACTTGCAATTCAAGACTATGAGCCTCAAACTTTGCAGTCCATGGTATATCTTTCTGCATTATCTGTATCTCAGCAGTAGCTGTCTCTAGAGATGCTTATAAATGTGATATATGAGCTCATAAGGTGGCTGCCTCAGATCCTGTGCAGTTTAAGATCAGTGAAAATGTTGTATAAAGCAGACAGCAAGAATTTGGCAGTCACTTGCATGTGAATAATTTTAAAAATGAGGGTCAGAGGTGTAAAGTAGAACAAAGTTATTAGATCATAGTCTCCAACTTAGTGAGTTCTCTGTTCCCGTAACCTTCAGTCCTCAGATTGCTGAGCTGCATGAAGAACAGTGTTGCCATAAGCTAAAACCAAATCTTTTCATACAAATACAACACATGCAAGGTATTTCAGCATAACTAAATTTAACACAACTGTGAATGTTGGCAAACAGAGTACCAGCTGTCAGCACTCAGAGCTCACACGGTTATTCTTTGTTCAGTTAATTATCTAGGTTGGTTTATTGCTATGTTGCAGACTAATTATAGTAGAAGTATGATCATTTCTTTCACTGATCCTTTGGTTTTATGGAACAAATTTTAGTTTCAAACCCAAAATTCTATCATTTGTATAAATTTGGAGCCTTAGGATACAGAGATAAACACTGGGATTAATTTTCTCATTCTTGTTCATAATTGTAATGGAAGAAGTTTTTGGGTTTTACATTTATAAGAATATCACTCAGTTTCAGGTCAACAAGGTTATACGTGGTAGAAGTGAAAATTATACCTTAGACTGCCTCCCAGATCTTCAAATGCTCTGAAATACTTAGGTCCTAGAGAGAGCTATATTTTGAAATAAGATCTATGTAGTTTCACACACAGAAATCATAAAAGGGACAGTCTCAAACATTTTTTTTAAGAGTTTTTCACAACTGGAGTAGTATGTAACAGGGTTTTGAAATTTGACAGGGATTGGAAAGTTTTGACTGACTAGGCTCAAATGTGATTTTGTGTTATCAATAGGCAATGCAATCAATGCAGCCCAATTTTTTGTTGTTACTGAGAAGCATGTTGGTCACAGGGAACCATTAAACTGAAAGACAAAGTCTTTCTTAGATTCTTTGGGCTTTAAGTAATCACTTTTCAGCTTCAGATTACTGACATTTTGTTATATAAAGTCCAAAACAGTACTGATTGTGTTATTTAAACTGAAGTGCTGAGAAGATAAATTAATGTGAACATACTGTCCAACTGCTTTTAAGAAATGTACTTACAAGACATTTTCTATAAGAATTATGAAAACCTGAATGTTTAACAGAAAGGTAACTCATTGCATCTGGTTTTGTATATGCAAAAAAAATGTTACTAAGGGTTAATGAACTAAGAAAAGGCTTTATTTCATAGGCTTGTACTGAACATCTCTCTACTGTGGCACTGCATCACACATCATGATTTTATCTCTTCAATTCATAATATAGAAGTCCATTTATAGCACAGAATAATGGGCATATTTTATTTCCAATTAAGATTACTCATCTGTTCACACCCACTAAGATTTCTACTGTCCTTTTAATTTATCATTGCTTACTTTAATGCACCCATATAATCACAGTAGCATCAAGAATCATATCATTATAACCAGAGCTGTACTGAACTAATTTAATCTTCTTGGGGCTGAAAAAAATAGTGTGAGAGAATATTTTAGATTCAAAGAACTTGAGGTTTTCTTTTTGTAATATTACTTCACCATCTCACTTCGTACTTTAAAATTGCTTAAAATGATGAGGCTGGCACACCAGTTCGATTATTCTGGCTCCAAAAATATGTTAACGCCCTATCCAGAACCATACAACATTAAGGCAGATATTAGAAGGAGAAAGTTGATTTGATGTAGCACTCACCATCAACAACAACAAAAAGACTGTGTCCTTTTAAATCTCAGCTCTGGATAAAGTTTGTTAAAATTCCCAGGAATGTTTGCATTTTCTTTCACACTTTTGCACATTTCAAAAGCACAATTGAAAATTTTCAAGTTTTATGCATTTCTGTGCAAGGAAGACCCAGATCCAGTGAACATGGAACATCAGGACTGAGGTGTTCTGACAAAGCTGTGTCAGGGCAAAGGAAAGTTATTTCAGAAATTTGTCCAAGCCAAGATAAAAATGCTATGTTGAAATAGTAGAGAAGTACAGATAAGAATTCCTACTGCTTGCAGTACACAGGACTGGTGAAGCAGTGTGAGTCCCAACATTGTAAATACATGAAGGGTTAGGACTGCAGTGAATCACAACAGCTAAAGGACCCTCCTCATAATTTTCTGCTAAAAAGACTTTTCCAGGACTGGATTGTCATGGTTGAAAGATACCATTTTAGAAGCAAACACCACTTAGGATTAAAACTTTGCTGCTTACTCAATTAACTCCAAATCTTTCACTCAAGGAAACAGAGGAGACAGGCTTGTTATCTTTGTAAGAGTTATTTTGCACCCTATAGGAGAGATTTATTCATACTGGCTGCAAATGCTAGAGGCATTTTCAGCTGTACAATGCAGCAATGGAGCTCAACAATGAGAGATTTTTAAGCTAGTAAATATATTTCTTCTTGCCCCTAGGAAAAAAAACCAAAACACCACAACAAAAATCCCCAACATCACCACTGTTGCATAGAGGTAGTTGAACTTGCTTTATTTTCTAAGTGTGTACTCTTGGCATCAACATTAATATTAATCAATATCAACTATAGAGAATAAAGAAGTCTGAAAGTTCATTTTTGAAGGTGACTCAGCATCTTCCTGAGTTACTCTGTTTATTGTACGGAAAAAGATCTTAACTGTCTACAGTGTTTCAGGGAAGTCCCAGGCAAAGAGCACAGAGCAAGGAAATGCTCCTACAGTGACACTTAACTCTAGCCCATTCACACTGCAGTCAGCACACACAAACACAACCTTCAGGATCTGAGAGTGACCAAAGTCAAAATAACCACCAAAGAACAGAAAAGTCATTGCAAACTGGGTTGGGATGGGATGATATGTGGACCTCCAGCAGTAGTGAAACTTTCTGAAACCCTAATACCAATACCAGCTTTACTTATATGCATCTCTGTTGAAGAAAGACCTAGTAGAGAAAAAAAAGAATGTGAAGGTGAGACATGCATCAGCAACATGTCTCAAAGACACAGAAGTAAAATTTCAGAAAGCGTTTCAAGTCAATAACAAAATCCAGTATGAGAAGAGTAGCTGAATACAAAAAACTCCTAAGGTACACCAAAAAATGTAGAAATGTCTACCCTTAAATGCTTTCAAAATCCAGAGAAAAATCAATGCGCACAGCACTGCAGCTCATGCCATGAAATAGGAAACAAGTAATTTTCATTAGAAGAAACTTCACTAGTTTTCTTAGAGGCTTTGTGACACTACTTTCTTGCTATAAATCAGTTTGTTGCTGTACCAGCAATGAAGCTTTTTCTATCAAACTCAGTCAGCCTTCATTACTTATGGTAATGAATTATTTAGTTTTATCATTCATCTCTTCTTAATTTCAAATTCTACTGTATAGGAGGTGATATGATTCTTTCTGTAAAGCACCTGTAATTTTCATCCCAGATTGAAATACTTTTTCTTGTTCTTTTGAATTAGATGAAATTAATCTTTTTTTTTTTTTTTTCCTGCAGGTGTTTTACAAATAGCATTTTATTTATATGCAAAAGGTATTGGAGGTATATAGGCACACAAATAGTGATCACTAGCAATATATGACATATCACTATAAATCCTCAGATTACTTGTGTATTAATTTTGCAAGATTTCAGGGAACCATACACAGGATATGCAGGTGAATGCACTTTCAAATATTTTACAAAAATATGCCCTTTTTTTAGTAAATGCATATTAAAAGAGATTTTTTTTTTAACCTTCTTTCCAACAAAAAAGATGGAGCATTCATGGGCTTTTCTATCTTAGATACACTGCAAGTACAGAGTAGTACCTTCCTGCCCTGCAAGATCACCATTATTCTTACAAAGGAATTCAGACTTGAAGTTTTCAGAAATGCTCTGGAAAGGGAAATCCTACCCAAATACCACAGGAGAAGACTTTGGAAGAAAGAAAAAAAGAGCTAGAAAATAAGAATGTTAGTTTCATTAATATGAATAATTAAATTCAAGACAATTCAGAGTTCTGCAATAAATTGATCTTTCTACATTAATTCAGCTTGATGCTGAAGCCCATTGGTAAGCATAAGGGAGTTATTGGTACCAGGTGGGAGGTCAGTTCAATGCTGAACAGTGCTATGAATAAAGAGAACTTGATTTTGCAGAATTGCCAATCTGGCCTTTTCACAGAACATGAAACTAATTAAATAACAAGACCAAAGCATTTCTCTGCCTGAATTACTCCATTTTTTCCTTGAAAGTGATAGAATATAATTATGCTCATATATGCAAGAAGCTCCTGTATAAAGCAAAACCCACTAATCACTTAATCAGGCCACACTTCAATAAAACCTTTAATGCTGTGCATCCAGAGATGCTGCACCAAAAAGCAAATTAGAAACTCAATTAATTATGAATTACTTCAATAAATTACTTGTAGGCCTGGATTTAAAAAAGACATACATATGCCAAGGTATCAAATTATCATGAATATGAGAATCCTAAAGCTAGTATAAGCTGGAAACATCATAAATAGAGGAGACTCAAGATTGGTTTAACCTGAACCTAGAAAAAAATTTGAAAGTTAATGAATTTTGAAGGTACTAATAGCAATCTAGCCCTGCACCTCAGAGGAGGAAGAAAGTATAACATATTAACCATGCAAACTCCCAAGTAATTAGCAGTCTTCCAGATACTTTCAAAGTTTCAAAACTTAGAATAAAAAAAGCAAAAATTGAGTTTGATAGATCTGAAAAAGAAAAGTGCACTACAGAATCGAAGTTAAGTAGGTCACTTTGTATCTACTCTGATGTGAACATAGACTGAGGTCAGGTACATGAGCGAACATGCGAAAACCCCTTCATTTTCCTAAGTACCTAATAACTGTGGCATTAATAACTGGCATACTCAAAATATAGAGCTAATGCACTATCACATTTCTGTACAGGACTAATGCAGAAGTTTTAGTAACACCTAAAGAATAAAGAACAATTTGTTTTCATATAAACATACTGAATTTTCTTGAATGTAATTTAAATAATTGTCTTTAACCTTTCTATTGCTTGAATACTTATAGTTTACAAGGAGCTTATATGAAGCCAAAAGCAAATCTGTAAACTGCCATCGTCCTAATTCCCTGAAGTACTCAAGAGGTCTGTACAACCAAAGCAATAAAATGTTGTACAATATCATTTCTTATATGAGAGACAAAATAATTCTACTATCTGTGGTACTTGGCCATCATCCACTTTCTGTCTTTTGGTTATGTTGACATCCTTAACACCACACAGTTTCACTCCCCTCAGTCCTGCCTCTAACCCTCAGAGGGCTCTACCTCTTCCAAGACAGTGAGCACTTATAAACAGCTCTGACACTTTCCCATTGTTCTACCTTGCCTGATAAGGTGATGAAACTTGCTCAAGGCACATGACCAGACTCTCAGGTGCCACTCTGTGCAGGAGAAATGGATCTGCAGCCTCCTAGGATTCAAGGACAAAATAGCACTTCATTAAGGTGGCTCTTGCCTTATATAGGGTAGGGTGAAAACCTTCCAGGAGGATGTAACTTGGGTGGAGGAAGGAAGGAGTGGGGGAGGAGCATGCAAAACAGGGGGCTGGGTTACCATATAGGGACAACCACCATAATGCAGCAAAATTAACTAATTAGAGGGTAAGGTTTGGTACCATGAGGGAATTTTCCAGAACTTTACAATATAACATATAGGGGATAATATCATAATCTGAAAAGCATAATATAAAACCCAAAACTCTTGTGGTAAAACAGTCGATGTCAGTAAAACAGCTAGTTTGTCTTCAAATGTCAGTTTCTTTATCCTCGAAGATCCATGGTCTGATGTTCTCTTTCCACTCTTCAAATTCTCACACTCCTACAGCAAAAGATGACTCAAGAGATGTAACACCACCTTTGATGTTAAAAAAAAGTGTAGAATGAAGAAGAAAGCGACTTGAGCAAAAGCTGGGACAACTTAATATTTCACTGGATGTCCAAACATAGAGCCCTCTGTGAATATTTCTCATCTAAAAGATTTTCAAGGGGAAAATTCTTATATCAGCTTGCATGAAAATAGCAGTTTGTCACCTTCTCTATAGATTCAAGTGAAAAATCATATATTGTCCCACAATTGTTCCATTATTTCTGGAGAATATTTTTTCCCAAATGTAATTGCTTCTTTTTTTTTTTTTTTTCCCCTGGCTATGTACTTTTATAGCACAATATAATACTGTGTTCAATATTCCTTTTCTACTTGCATTCATCTGATATGTATTTATTGAGTACTTTATCAAAAGTACTTAAACTCCACTTGCCTCATTCTCTAATTTTTTATCATGAAGATTCTTCTTGGAATATGAAGTGGGAATGTTGAGTGGCTTATGACCAAAAATCAGTAATAAAGTAGCAAGCTTTGGTCAAACAAGCAGTAGTTATACTAGTCATGGTATATGGGTGCCTGCTTGTGAGAGAATTGTGCACTGCTGGAACAATTCAAGGACTCAAGGATAAGAAGAGAAAATAGGAAATGCTAGAATGTAGAAAGAAAATAGACTTGGAGAAATTAGACAGCAAGTTACATTTGGAATTTATCATACCCAACTGCAAGAGGCTAAAAAGAATCTGTCTAAGAAGTCCTGAAGATTTCCACAGCGTCATTTACAGGGCCATTAAAGGTTCAATTTTCCTCAGGCAATGCTTTTTTAAGTTGTAAATTAGAACAAGGTCCTGATATTTTAAATTTTATCACAGTGCTTTGCACTTATCAATGGTGGTATTACATCCCTCGAGTCCTTTACACAGTACAAATACCACCATTTTCACAGACTGTTTTTCAGAAACATACATGTACTTCTGGTTTGCACATGAGGATATCAAAGATATGAGGATGTATAGTACAAAATGTAAACACGAAGCTGGTTGTCATGCAAATGTGAGTCTAAACTCCAAACGCTGCAGTAAGAGTGGTCATCCACCACTCTAGGCCTTCAAACCTGGTGCTAAGAACCAGACTTCATAGCATATGTGTGAAATCAAAGCACAAAGACCTTCCCATATAGCCCAAAATCAAGAGCTGGTCAAATTTCCTCTTTCAAAGGATACTTCTACCAGAGTTTCTGATAAACTGTGGTAAACAAAGCATCATTAATGGATATTCAAAACCACTAATTTCCCATCAATCTATTGTGAATTCTCTAATTTACTGTTCTAGTTCATAAATGACATAATCAGCAGTTGCTAAACTGCAGTTCTAATAAGTCACCAGTGTTTGCAGCAAATTTTGTGCCAGGCGTTACATGATTTTGCAACATTCACAGTTTTATTATTTATAATTGATATCTCTTTATTAGTAGTAATATTTATTCCACCTTAATCATGTAGTCAGGAGATACTACTTTAGTCAAAGGCAACTATGTGAGCACAAGTTCTAGTTTTGTATACAGTTCTGTATATAAACAGATGGCTTTCCACTACCACATTTATCTTGAAGGCCTGTGTTTCAGTTGTTGTCTAGAAGTACTCACAATCCTTCAGCCTTTTAAATTCCCATCACTGAAGTCTCCAGACACTAAGATCCATGCTAGAAAGGTCAACCAAGACAGGAC
The DNA here is from genome assembly GCA_013399695.1 of Formicarius rufipectus. Lineage (NCBI taxonomy): Eukaryota > Metazoa > Chordata > Aves > Passeriformes > Formicariidae > Formicarius > Formicarius rufipectus. The sequence continues at coordinate 247,971 of VXAU01005405.1, forward strand.
ACTGTAACATGATCATCTGATAAATGTTTTCTGAGTCCGTTTTCTCATATACTATTTAGCCCAATTAGCACTCCCCCAAACAACAAGTTCTAGTCAAGCTTTTTTGCTCCCTGTTGCAAAATGGAGTGGTGTACTTCACCCATAGGACAGAAGCAGCATTATACCTTATTGATACAAAACAGTGAGGTAAGAAAATGTAATGGTAAACGTAATGGTGGTTTAACAAGATCCAGTGGCAAGGTACATTTGAGTATTTACTGCCCAGAGGACAGAGTCAGATAAAGCTGCTAGGAAGACCATGCTATTGAGTGACAAGGTTCAGAAACTACATCCTTGCTTTATAATTTCCTTTTCAAAGAGCAGTCTAGGTGCATATGGATCCTGTCCTAGCTGCAAACATGGTTAACAGTTTTTGTCTAAAGGATTATATATGCACAATCAATCCCTTCAATGATATCCCTTAACTATGATTTCAAAGTTTAGCATGCTATCTCAGTTGACTTACTGAGAGTCTGTTGTGGCAAGGAATCTGTCAGCCTTAAGGAATAACCTTGAAAGGTGCTCCTACTCAAGGGGAGATCCTGGTGTGCAACCCACTGCTGTGAAGGAGAGCTCAACAGGCCCCGAGCTGTCTACTATTTATAAAGTAAGATGATTCACTTATATCTGCAGACCAGCAAGGTATCTGAGTTACTGTTCCGGGTAGCCTTTGGCTACCATGCTGCCATCTGTTCTTCTCAAAGTACAGAGTTAGCTGGATGTAGAAATCACAACCTCAAATGACGGTTATGGCCTAAGCAGGGCAGTGAAAAGCAGGGGTGGCACACGATTACTGCCCTTTGCCTGAGGCTGTTGAAAGGATGAATGGGGTAATTAAAATTTCTTTGTCTGAGACTCAGCAAATGAGAGATGATGAATGTCCAGGCCTACAGCTGAGGAACAAGGAACTCTCACAAGCGTGGGAAGGTCTGAACTTCTTACTTTAATCAATCTTTCTTATAAAACAGTTTGATAGATATTGGAGAAATGTCTGAAACTTCTCTGCTGTTGAGACTCAGGGAAAATACAGAATCATGTTGTCATGATTGAGCCCCAGGCAACAACTGAGGTCCATGAAGAGACTCACCCATTCCCTTTCCAGTGCAATGAAGGAGAGAATTGGAAAAGCAAATGATGAATCATGTATTGAGATAAAACTTGTTTAATAGGTAAAGGAAAAGCCACATGTAAAAGCAAAGAAAAACAAGGAATTCACTCACCACTTCCCATGGGCAGGCAGCCATCCTCAGGAAAGCAGAGGTCTGTCACACAGAACAGTTACTGGGGAAGACAAAGACATAGTATTGCTCTCTGTTGATCCAAGTCCTCAATCTCATGTCATGATCACAGACTGAAAAATACATAAAACCAAGATTTTTTTTCTTATTTGTTTTTTTATATGGTTTATGTTTTTGTCTCCTACTATAATTGTGAATTCCATAAATACTTTTTTTTTCACACAAATAGTTATAGATTTATTTAAAAGAAAAAAAGGCATTTAAGAAGTAAGTATTAAAAATGTTCAGAAATTATATACAGTGTTAATGATATTTCTAAATAGAAAAACAAACAAGCAGTTCAGTTCTGCAGTGTATTTTTACTAAATCGAGTAGTTTGAAGGATCCCTTTGACATCCATTGATATCAGCATATATTGGCAAAATTAGCATAACGAAAAAATGCTTAAGTTGTCTAAGGTCATATTTGCTCTCTATTTCACTATAGGATTAAAGAGAATAATTTTGTGCAATATGAATATTTACCTGAGTAAACTGGAAAGTAGTTCTTTCCACCATTAATCTTAACTATGGCACAATTTGGCACATTTTCTTATTTCTGCAGAGAACAGGAAACCAAAGCTGCAAAAATGTATTAAGTCTATAGAAAATGCAAACATTAATTCTATTTGTTTTATAAAATTCAGACAAACAAACAAACCCATAAAAACCCTCCAGATTTTTTTCCCTTATTTCAATTCCACAGGATTAAGCTGTGTACTGACAATGGAAAGTTCTGAGGTCAAGAATGTGACAGGCTGGGTGTTTTAAAAAAAGTTAATGTTATCCTGAGCCACAGGAAACTCCTTTCAAAAATTTGGAAAGAGGATTAAACTTCAGGATAATCTTTGATTTAAGAAATCTTCAACTGCTAAAAACAAAGACAAGAATGGATGTAAGAGTCTTACCTAACGTTACCTGGGACATTAGATGTTGCACATTATCATACTTT
>VXAU01005405.1:250244-279048 GCA_013399695.1 Formicarius rufipectus
TATCATACTTTTTTGCCATTACATACACACACACATAGTCTCATACAAACAGAGCTTGGGACTGGTTCACCATTGGAAAAAAAATCTTGGTTTCTGAAAAAAGTATTTTACATGCACTTTATATAGTAGTTGAAGTGAATTTGAGGTTATATACAAGCAAAATAGGAATTGAATGACTAAGACAATTGTATCATATATATATTTTTTTTTTTTTTTATTTTCTGTAGGTCTATTTTTCCCAAACTCTGTGAGATACATATGCTTGCTGCAAACAAGGAAAATAAAATTAGGTACATTTAAAATAATAAGTACTTAATGTAGCTGAAATAGTGAAAAAGTTATACAAAAGTAGTGTTACCAGATTACTAAAACAAAATAAAAGGCTTCAGGCTTGATTCTTCTTAAATTAGTTTTGTTCCTTTTCAGTACAATGTACTTGTATTCTCTTCAGAGTTGTGATTTAAGACGCATCTTGTTACAGCCTTGCTTACAAATAAGCACCTATGCTATCTTCTGATGAGAAGCCCATTTTTTTGATTAAACTTCTGGCTGAACTGCCTACAATAAGTAGTGATCACTGATAGGCTGATTTCTGGTTGCCTAACCAGTTTGAAAGCACCTGAATTTCAGAGTTCTGAAATCTCTGGTTAGGTCTTCTATAAGTTCTGAAGCCACAACTGAAGAACACTATTCATTTTAAATTCTCTGCTCTGAATAATGACTTCTATGTCAATGTTCCATTGTAAAGTACATCGATTCCTAATTTAAATTCATTACATTAAAACTTTTGCATAACATCTGGTAATGACAGAATAAATTCCTAACTCCTAACTTGACATAAAGTGCAAAAAATATGATTACTAGATACAGAAGCACACATGTAAAACAGAAAGTGAAACTTCAGACATTTTTCTTAGATACCTTGTACTTTCCATTAGTTTTTAAGCAGAGTATGAGAATAGAAGAGTGTTGCTAATGTAAATTGATTTTGGTGGGTTTTTTAAACATCTTGAAATCCTGAGGGAGAAGTTGATAAAGAAGGCAAGGGGATCACTGAGCCTTGCCATACCATATGAATTTTATTTATTTATTTTTATTGTGTATGTATTTCCTCTTTAGTTCTACAATTGCTGGTGGTGCAGTGAGGAACTCGAAGGAACTTCAGGAAGCAGGTAATGGTCAAACTGAGCCACTCATGGATGGTCAGCTGAGCTCTTAACTGTGAATAAAGGATGAGTTTTCTTCATAAAATATAGGATCTGCTATTTTAGGAAGAATAACCTCAAATCCAATTTTCCTCCACGTACCTAGCCTGTTGTCATAGCTATTTTAATATAAAAACCAGATGATAGTAGGTTTCTTGAAACAATTATTTTTTTTCCCTCATTTTAAACAGAACAGTTAAAAACTGTTGAGTGATACTAAAGTATTAGAGACATCAAATAATTCACTAACAACTAGGTATTATTTATTGCTTTATTTCTGAAAAAAAAAAAAAAAGTAACTGATTTTCTGCTGGAGATATTTTTCCTCCTCTAGTGTCACACAATAAACAGTGGTCTAACTTGTTATGTATCAGCTTACACACCAATTTAACTCACATCCCATCATGTGAGAGCTAATGGAATTTACACTCACACTGATATCTGATAATCACAAGCAGCAGCCTTCACTTCAAATTTCCCTCTATGAACAACCGATGTCTCAGAACATTAGGCACATTTGCAATGAGTTAGGAACATGCACACACATGTACATATGCACCTATAATGTTGAAACAGGGGAAAAGCAGTCAGATAATTTTAGGATGCTAAACAACCAAATTTCAGTTTTCTCTTTTTACATGTTAATTTGTGAACATCAGAGAACACCTACTGGGAAATAGAAGCTTCAGTAGTTGCCTCTGAAATGACATAAAGAATAACCTTGTGTAGTGGACACCAGAAATAATGAATAAACACACATGCCCAAAAGTCATTCAAAGTAAATACATTTTAAATTTAGGTAATATGCTATACACATTAGAATCAGACCATCTGCAATATCAAATTAATAGATAGCAATAAACAGGAAATTGTGCTTGAAGCCATCTACTGTGCATTCATTGTAAAGTCATTGCTCTAGAAAATAATCAGGAAAAATGTTCTTTTTGTTTCCCAGAGTGGCAAAATTAAAGGCACTTGGATATTTTTTTACTTTCAAAGTACACTTATAAGTAAACAAAGATTAGTAGAACACAGTCAGTAGGTACCTTTTTACTCAGAAACAGAAAGTCTAAAAAGTAATGCTGCTGCATCACTGGTATAATTTCCTTCAAGAATCTCCTTAATTTGCTTCAAGAATTTTATTTCCTCTCATTCAACTGTGGAAATTGTTTATCTTGTTTGTCAAGAACTTCAGTGAGTTCAGTGTCTGGCCTTAGAAAACACTCAGAACTACAAGGTTTAATGCAAATGCAAATTTTGAGTATACTCTAGTAGTTATATATGAAATATAGAAACTTCCTTGATCCTACCTTGCCCATGGTACTTTCAAAATATATACCCTTCCTTCAAGGAAAAAATTAATATTTGTAATGAACAGTGTCAATAATTCTGTGAAAATAGTAATTCTTTTTTATTCCATCCACACTTTATATGTATGAAGAAAAAAATTCTTCAGAAGGGCATAACTAGTATAAGATCAATGAACTATAAAGCTGGATTTGTTTTTGTAGTTTATCACTGAATGCGAGAACACAGGTTCACAGCCAATTTTTTATTTGGAAGACACAAAGTCCTTGACAATAAACAAGAAATTATTGGAAATGGCTTAACTTTTAAGAACTATATCAGCTTGTAAGACTAAGCTCACTTCAATATTCACTAAGCATGAAAGGCAATTACTTGATTTTTTTAAAATTACTAAAACCCCACAACTTTCTAATGGGAAATAATTCAATCCATATAAGACTCCATTACTATTTCAGAGCAAATCATATCTAATCATTTGGTTAACTATATTTTTCCAACTTTCAAATAACTGGTCATTCAAATGTATGTTCTGCCCTACTAGAAGCAAAATAGGGAAATTTTCACAAGTGCTCTTAATAGAATGGCAAAAATGAAAGGAAGAAGACACTTGGAGCATATTTTAACTATCTATGGTAAAAACGTGAGGTAAAGCTGAGAAAGGATCTCTCCAACCACAGATATTATATAGCTTCTTTTTCAGAAGTTTGATCTTATGATGTAGATATTTCAGGAGGAAAAAGATTGGGGGGAGTGGGGGTGGGAGGAAGTAACTGCATGTCTAAAAAATAGTGTTTGACTATCAGTGATAATGACCATTTATGAAAACTAGATCTTTTTAAAATCAGTAGTGTGCTGGGTTTACCATCAAGAGGGAACTAAACTCTGAATAAGCCACTTCCTCTTCCCATGCCTTTTCAGGTATTTGAGGGATGATAAAGGAGAAATTGTGGGTTGAAATAATGATTTACTAAAGGCACAAAGCAATGGAATAAGACACATGCAATAACAAAAGCAGTATTAATAACAAAAGTATACAAAAGAGAAGGTGTTTTACCCACAAAAGGATATTCACCACCAGGAAAAAAAACCAAACCAAACCAAACCAACACAAAACAACAACAACAAAANAAAAAAAAAAACAAAACAAACAAACAAACAAAAAACCAAACCAAAACAAAACAAACAAAACAAACCCAAACAAAACAAAACAAACCCAAACAAAACAAAACAAAAACAAAACAAAAACCAAAAAACAAAACAAAACAAAACAAAAAAACCACCACAAAATTGTGGACACTTCCCAAAGTTCATGTGCCCACAAAGTCTCCAGACAAAGGCAACTTGGGGACCATTACCACACCCACACCACGTTATTCAGGAAATGAAGGTAATGCGGCAAGGAAAGCACCTGCAGCTCATGTCTGCCTCCCACCTCAGCCCAAAAACAATGAAAAGCAGGGATAAACAAACCCGAGGAGTCAGATCTCGTCTCTCTGCAGTTGCCTACGCTGTTGTTCCTAACTCTCCACCGTGCTGGGCGGAGGGAAGGGGAAACATTTCTGCTGGGATGCCGGCTCTCTGCCACCCAGTTCTACCGGTTCAGCCTTGGAGGTCTCCCTTCAGCATCACAGCTCCATCCTTGCACTCCAGAGAAAACAGGAAGGGAGATTGGCAAGAGGCACGGGGACTGGGTGTGCAGGGTTAGTGGTGACAATCCCTCTTCTAAAGTGTGTTAGGCAAGACGAAGAACTTTCAGATGCAGCCCTTCAGCTTTTCCTGATGAAACCACACACCAGTAGTGAGCGAGTGGTATAGAATAAACAATTTGATCACACCCACACAGCATTAAACTCCGCTCTCTTTCTCCATAACCAGGACAAGTAGTAAAAAAGTCAGTTAACTCCAATTTAGGCCTGAGTAGACCTGTACTTTTACAGTCCGATTACTTAATGCCATTTATTTCAGTGAAATTTTCCACAATTTTTCACTGACCCAGGATTTATTGAATTTACATAAGTGACTCTGAAACACATTTTGCTCTTGACTATACTGGTATAAGTGAAGATTAGCTTTAGAGAATTCAAAATCAAGATCAACTTCAGATAAGTCAGCATTGAATTTAGTTGAATTTAATTGAAGTTGTTATTAAGAACAAATTCCTTTAAATTTGCTGGCATCATTCCCCATTTAATGTTTTGATGTCATTTACATGCAGAGCTGTTAGGAGGATGTTCATCACTCTTTTATTATTATTATTATACATTTAATTACCTTTGCTGAGAATTCCAGATGAATATCAGGGTTGAATTAAGTTTCTTTATGATGAGGTGGAAATGTTTAAGCTCCTAAGAAGTTCTATGTCTTGAATGTTTTATTTCCTCTTGTCTTTACCTGCTCTTTGAATTTAGCAGTCATGGATATTTGCTCTTGGATGCATTTTTACTAATGATTTGTACTGTGGTGTCTATACTTCTTTGGGGATTCTGAAACTGTTTTGCCTGCTACAGTCTGAAATTGTATGTGATTTTTTGAAAGCCACTCCACCTTTTCTATTGCATTCCCTTATATTGAAATGTACTTTGTGGAACAATCTAATCTGACTGTGATTAAAAAGTAATAGGTCTGAAACAGTATTAGTATGCATTTAAACTCATGTAGTGCTTGCAACTGTTAAACAGATTCTTTTCAGTAGAGCAATAGTGTACCTAACTTAAGGTCTTTAATACTGTTGAGGAAAAATTTGCTCAACAAATTTGGCACAGTGTGTAGTGTCCAGCCTCAGAGAAAACTTTGAATGGATCTGGTTTATGATTTTTTGAACAAATATTTTATGATATTGCTCTTTTCCATATTGTTTCAGCACTTCTGTTAGCTGCAGTGCTTTGGATCAAAGTACTGCAACACGTTTTAATAATGAACTGTTAACTTTCAAGGAAGCTCAGGAAATCCTGCTGATTTGAATTGTATCAAGTATTGTTCATGTAGGAACATTTTTATCAGTCTATTTAAGTCAATTTAAAACTTTGTGTTAATGTTCTATTCTGTGTGATATCGTTGTGGCTCACAGGCTAAGCTGGAAAGAGGAGCAAGTTCTCTAGAGCAAAACAGTTGGTGCTGAGGACCCAGAATCCAGAGTGACAATACAAATGGGGTTTACTTTGTACTGGTTCTATCCTTGACCCAGGGACTGAGCATCCATCATCAGCTGAAGTTACCAATTTCCTCCTGAAAAACATATTTTGATTGAATGTACTCTGAAACAGAGATTGACTGAGAAACTGCCTTCAAAATCACATTCATGATCCAAACTGAAAAGACAGGGTTGAATATTATAAGCTAAATCTGTATCTGAGATGTCCATGTAACAAAGGCACTACCTATTTCTACTAAAAAGGTTAGATATAAAGTGATGTCCAGATTACGTAGCACAACAAAATGATGAATATTCTGTTATAAACGATGTGTAAAACAAGAGAGCTTGAGTCCATGCAGGTATGTGTATCAAAAGCCAAAGAAAGAGCAGTGAGAGTTTATAGACAATACAATCAAAGCTGAAATTTCAGATGGAATTTCACCTACCTCCCTAAAGTAAAGGAAATCGCAAGACTTAAGGAGTTAGTTCCAACATTTAAGTCAATCATACCTGCAGCAGCTCAAGACATAGATAACAAAATCAAAATCCCTCCAAAGCAGGAATTGTATGTATTTTCTTTACAATGTCAGGCATGATACTGGTCTTAGCAATATAAATCCTTTGGTTTCCTGTGAGAAATTTCCCACCTTATTTGTAGCTTCAAATCTCAGTATCATAGGATACCTTTGAAAGAGAAACACATACTCAAAAGAGCATAAAGTGCTGAAAAAGGCCTGCCACTCTTGGGACAGCTTTAAAATTGTGTTACCATAGAGGTTAATAGGCAAACAAGAATGAAATAGTTTCAGTGAAGTTGCCAAATTACTCCAACGAGAGCAGCCCTTGCTCTCCATGGGGAGCATGGACCCCACAGCAGGGCAGCACTGGTGGGGTACAGTGGGGTCAGGAGGGACAGTCACCCCAGCATAGGCAGCAGTGGAAGCAGCATTGGCTGGCTGGCCAGATAGGGTAGGGTAGGTGGGGAGCAGGGTGGATGCAGTTCTGCTGCAGCAGCAGAGGTGAGCTTTGATGGTGGTCAACACCCTCTTGGAGGGAGCACAGCTGGGGCTGAGAGTCATATCCTCTGCACACACCAGAAAGGAGGTGGTGAGCCAGGCAGAGCTCCCATGAAAACATGTAGCCATTCGAGTCTGGTTTCAGGGAGGGCCGGAGCCCGTCATGGATATGAGATGGTGGTAGCAGGCACAATAGTTGCATGAGCTGTGACCAGGTGGGCAATTTGCTCAGTTCGGTGGTGGAGATAAGAAAGGAAGCCAAAAGGCTAAGGAGTATCAGCAAGTCTGAGAAGATGAACTGGTAGAGCCACTCTCTACCATCCCTGAGACAAATGAACCAGGCATCCACATCACAAGAAACAAAAGATCTCTTACCTCCTTGCACCAGGCAGAAGGAGGGGACCTAAGAAACCAGGGAGGTCCTTATCACTCTCTACTTCTTCCCGAAGGAGGTTGTGACAGGTGGGAGTTCATCTCTTTTGCCAAGTAAGAAGTGATAAGATAGAAATGGCTTCAGGTTGCACCAGGGGAGGTTTCTATTGGATATGAGGAAAAAAGTGATTCACTGAATGTGTGGTGAGGCAGTGGAACATGCTGCCTCAGGAAGTGGGAGAATCAACATTCCTGGAGAAGTATTTAAAATACATGTAGACATGGTACTTAAAGACATGATTTAGTGGTCAATGTGGTGGAGCTGGGTTGGACTTGATGATCTTGGAGGTCTTTTCCAAACTTAATGATTCTACCACTCTGTGAGCTCAGTGAGCTGTATAGGAAAACCTGTAATTTCTATTCCATGACACAAGCCCCAATGAAATTTTGATGTTGAATAGAGGTGGACTGCAGTAACTGTTAGTTAAAACCTCTACTGTACGTACTGCAGAAATGTCTGTATGATCTTCTTTGAATTGATTAAATATGCTACTGCCACAAACAGATAATGAACTATATCCTTTTGCCTTACAATTGCAGAAGAAAACAACCTTCCTAGGGAGTCATAAAGCAGGAAAGGCAGGAGACAGGCTTCCCCTTACAAAGCATTTACTTAATTTAAATCTGGGGTGAAAGTAAGGTTAATTATCACTATGCCAGCATTTTGTTTATGTGTACCTACACAAACAGATTGTGGTGTTTAATTGCACTGTACCTAATTTATTGAAAGATTATATAATATAGGAACCTGGAAATTTTCTTTTTCATGAAAGACACACACATATTAAGGTGTGTGTGTACTTTTAGTATTTAGATGTGTATATACTTTTAGTATATATGCGTATTTATTTATATATATATATATTTTATATATATATATAAACATACATATCCGTATTGACAATGTCGAGGAACTTACCATAATCTTTTTTTTTACCTTATTTCAACTTGAACTAAGAACACATACTATCTAGTTACTGACTTACATTTCATTTCACCTCTCAAGTCTCAGTTTGTCTGTCTGTAAAACTGCATTACAGCATTGTCTTTCCATAACAAACTCTGTAGCACTTAAGATCTATTTTAGAATCTATGTATTACTATCTATAAACTTAGTGCACACATTTGAGGACATGCTTTTCAGAGAGATTTGCAGATTTGAATTGATGCATCAAACATAATAAAAATGTAACTGAGTAGTGAAATGGCATATTGTTACAGCATCCTAGTTTTAACACCCATTAAGAACAATCTCTGATTATTGCCAGAAAATACAGAGCAAAATAATGAAATGCCACATGAAATTTGAGCAAAAGGACACTGATTATTAGTGGGTTCAAGCAGATGAAGGAAATTTTTTTTAATACTGTTGGAAAACCAATACACTTTAAGACACTGTTCATACAGAATGAGTTTGCAGACTGCAATTAGAGTGCAAATTATCACGGTGATAAATGAAAGACGTCAGCTATAAAAAGAATTCCAGTATTTTTTCCGAGGCTTCATTCCCTCCCAAATACACAGGGAAATTATGGTAAAACCTTAGTGCTCAATTAAGAGAACAAACTCTTACATGGAGCATGGGAAGGAGAAAAAGATGGCAGGGTTTGTTCAGGATGGAGCTTTCCATAGCATATCTCCCATGCTTGCCACAACCACGTGGGTCCTTCTGTGCTGTGCCACCCCACTGCCCTTAACTGTACCCCCACAGTGAACACTGTACCTGTGCAAATGGACTGGTTAATTCATCACAAACCTGATTAACACATTAACAAGAGGTAAAAGTTCTTGTGCCAGTTCTTAAAGGCACTAGGCTGTGTCTGTTTTATTCTATTTTTCCCCAGCAGTTATGAAGTAGTTGTTATATAAAGGTTTGGAATGAACTAACTCGCCCTACTTCCCATTTATCTCAGTGTGATACATTTACTTTGGAAATGATTTGTTACAAACAGATGATACTGAAACTATAAACTAGTACAGTTTTATTTTAAACACATATTTTATTTTTCATGTTTCTACGTACCTGTTTCCTAATAATTTCCTCCTTCCTTGTGTATGAATTTTCTTATCAATTTTAAAGTAGATTTGGTATAATAAACCCCATTCATCTAAGCTGAATGTAGATAATAAATATAAAATCTATTCAAATAGAAAAATTGCAAGAGAAAGAAAGGGAAAGAGGATGTTTATCAAATAGAAATGTTGAAGATTAGAAGACAAGTCCATGCCTTATGCAATAGGATCTCTGAATTCACCCAAAGAAGACTTTGGGTTTTACAGAAACCACTCATAAAAAAAAGACAACCAATTGCTTACAAGGCTGAACTACTTGGTTGATCTAATCTTTACCATTTACCCATGACATCGGTTACCAATTCTGAACTCATTATCAGTTCCAATTTAAAACTTCTCGCATTGGCCTTATCAGCCATCAGCGCGCTTGCAGCAAGCGTGGGTAAAACCCTCCCAAATCTTCGTTCGTGAAGTCTAGCCATGATGATGATCAGTTCCAATTTACATTAATTCACATCAACTTCAATGAGAATGTTTACTGCTCCTTACATTTACAGTTCTACCAACTGAAGGATGCCTGGCCAGTAGCATCAAGTTAGTTAACCTATCTTTACTGAGATGTCTGCTTGGTCCTTCCTGGTTTTGAGCCTGGGCTAGAGGACAGTCATCCCACAGGGCAGTCACAGCAGTGCTGCTTATTGATATTTTATATTTCTTCAGATTAACATTTGTGAAGTGGAAGAAGATAATACTTCTCTGCCACAGATATTATTGGTTATTATACTGATTAACACAAGAAAGACAGTTTTACATCAGGAAGCAGGTAGCTTCAGTACTCCAGTACTCTGGGGAATGGTGTCTAGAGCAGAAGGACTTCAGAATTCTGACGTGAATACTTTAAAAGCAGATAAAGGAGGAAATGCATAATGCATCATTTTAAGAGTTATGCAGTGGCAGTATATTATTCTGAAATATAGCTTTGAATTTATAGATTCTTTGGATTTATATAAAGTTTTTTGATCCTACTTTTTATAATTAAAGCAATGCAGCCTAAATGTACATAATAGAAAGTGGCAGAACATGCCAACACACCTTTGGGAACATGATTGTGTGCTACTTCAACAAGTTTTGTTTAGTCTCAGAAAATGAATGATAACTGATGAGCAACACTTATAAATTCAGGTCAGATAGTGCTGCTTTCCCTCATTTGGAGAGTAAAAATCATTTCAAAAACTTACAGAGCTGCACTCAGAGGGTCTCATTCTGTTGACAATAGAGTTGCATCAATAGCCAATCAAAATAATTTTTATTTTAATGCTAATTTATATGTGTATATGAATTTGTGGTGAAGAATGAGTACAGTTTCACAGGACACTTTCATATCTATAAATGACAAATGCATTTGTTTCTAAACAGCAGGATTAGTGACTTTTTCTTTTTTAAATTTATCTTCCTTTAGAACTTGAGTGGGAAAAAATGTATAAATCTCTTATTTGTTTTCAGCTCTATAAGGAGCAGACCACATCTTTCAAGGTAAGTCAATTTTGACTCACCAATGGGTTTGACTGGGAAAAAATGTATAAAACTCTTATTTGTTTTCAGCTCTATAAGGAGCAGACCACATCTTTCAAGGTAAGTCAATTTTGACTCACCAATGGGTTTGACTGGGAAAAAATGTATAAAACTCTTATTTGTTTTCAGCTCTATAAGGAGCAGACCACATCTTTCAAGGTAAGTCAATTTTGACTCACCAATGGGTTTGACTGGGTAAACTCCAGAGATTTGCAATATGATACAGAACATTTCACTCTTATGACATTGGTTTGAAATTATCCCAGGTGAACAGAGAGCGGGAGTCATTTTCATCTTACGCCTGTTCAGCAGCCTACACAAAATGAGTTGCTGGGGTTTAATGCATGCATCTCCTTCAGGTCACACAGCTGCCTTTTAGAAACCAACATTAATCAGTAGTCAGCCTGAATTATGAATATGCACAGATGAACTAGCAGTACTATGCAAAGTAATCCACATGGGAAAGGAACTACTCTAACTAAACATGCACAGTAACAGACTCCAAAGGATCTGCTGCTATTCAGGATAAAAATCTTGATATTAGCTTTGGTAGCAACTCAACAGTGATCAGAAAGACAAGCATGTTCAATGTCACTACGAAATATACAGAGAGAACAAGAAGCACCACTGTACCAATGATATTAGATTCACACCTGGAGTAATATTTTCTGTTTCCATTGCCTCATCTTAAAAATACAGCCAGTCAGGAATGGTTCCTAAGAACATTTCCAGAAAATACAAGAGAGTAATGATAATTTGAAGCATGGCACTGACTGAAAATAGAGAACGATTAACTAGACAATTCCTCAGTTTGGAGAAGGATCAGTAAAAAAGACATATGAAAAAACAGTGAAATAAGAAATGACATCAAGAGGGAGAATCATCATGTTCTTTCTTTTTTTTCCTTATAAGAATAAAACTAGGAGGCATTAAACGAAATAATTAGGTGGCAGGTATAAAATAAACAGATGTACTTTTTTATGCTACACATAATTAAATTATGGAACACGTTGCCACAGGGTGTTACAAAATCCAAATATGCTTGGGAGCTGGTTAGAGAGGTTCATGGAAGTAAGGCCCATCAAGGATAATTAACACAATGCAGTTGCAACCTCTTGTACTGGGACATCTAAGCTGCTGATTAGAAGTAACTTAGAATATAAGCTTGGGGAAGTCTATTTCTATGCTACCATTTTATTTTTATGGTTTCCAAAAATACATTTCTCCCAAGCACCTATCATTAGCTCTGCCACAAAAGGTACCGTGTGGCTGTTTCTACAGCAGTATAAAAGTACTACTTGCCTATTGTTTTAGTGACCATATTGAAAGTAAAGAACTATTTGTTTATCATGAAAAAGGTATTTAGAAAGTATCCAGCATCTGATAAAAATAAGCATAGGAAGCAAATTATTCCTCAAGGGCAAAATACTGCTTAGAGGAATTTTTTGTTGTTGGTTGCGGTGTGGGTGCTAAATACAGATGCCTTTTCATCATTAATTCAGTGCTATGACCTCTGAATGTGCAAAATGAAAAATACTTGGTGAATTTACTACAACAATAACATTGAGTTCAGAGGAAAGTCTGTTTAATATCTCAGGAAAAAAGAAAAACAATCTTCAGCATCTTTGTACTTAATAGAAAAAGCGTTTGCTTCAAATCTAACTTTATGAATGTTGATATTTGATAAAATTCTAAAGAATATAAGGATTCATTTCAAATTATCTCCTACCACAAGAGTATATTGTAGCTTGGAAATGGGTATGAAGTTCTATTCAGACTAAGATTATCCTGTTTTTGATGTAAATTGGAATTGTGTATTATAACTTTTTCTTGCACTACATTTTCAAACTGAAAGTTGTTTCCCATGTTTCTTATAGAGCAAGTTGCCATTTCCTGACTTTGTGGAGCCAACTATGTACAAACATATTATATATTCCTTCTGCACTCTTGGTTTTTTTTTTTTCACTTTTTAGTTTCTCAGTATAAAAAAAAAAAAAAACCAAAAACAACCAACAGTTACTTTTATTTCTTTATGTGCTCTTCCACATAAGTCTATCATAAATGACCATCTAGCTTCTTTTTTTTTTTTTTTGAATTGATAAATTTTCAAATCGTTTTCAAGCATCTGAAATAAAAGTGCCTGCATTTTGCTACCACCACAAGTACATATAATAAGAGTTGCATACAGGTGCAGGAGAAACAGGACCAGCTTTATAATCGAATCAATTCTTCAACACCCTTCTGCTATAACATTAATATATATCACTTGTATTTTTTTCTCAAAATCTTAAAAATATATAAAATAATGGTTCATATTGAAGTGTCATATCCAGAGGAATATTTAATATTTATAGCCAAGTTTTCAAAGGAAAAGAAGAAAAAAATATAACAGTTTTACCTGAAAGCACTAGTTACATCAATAAAACTTCCCATTATTGTGGAAATCAAATTTGAATGTCTGGATCATTATCATGCATAATGGATGGAAAATTTTTTTAAGTGTTATTTCTTTCTCTTTGATTTGAAGTACTTTTATGCATCATGAGAAAGGATTTTTGAACCTGAAATCTGAACTCATTTATATTATTAAAATAATTTTTAAAGACATTCCTGGTTAAATTCTGAGCTAACACGGAGCTTTTTAATCCTCTAGCTATCAAGAAATGAGAGAGCTTAACCATATTTATGAAAGCCCTGGAAAAGTAGAGAATGAGTACCAAACTGAAGGCACTTCTCATAGTTCCCCCATGGGAAGCCACCAACAACTGACAAAACAGTCTGAGGCTTCCACACTGGGTACTGAAGTCCTACCAGAAGGGAAGGAGGTAGAAATCTTATGCCAACCTCAAATTTCCTAATGAACAAATACCAACACATTTAGAAAATAGTTAAATAGTACTATGCCTTCTATAATATGCACACAGCTTCACTTATGTTCTCAAACAACTAGTGAGATCAAATTGTTTTATCAAATGATAAGATACACTTGAAAATTTTGTGAAATCATCAAGAAAAAAGATACAACAAGCTTGAGTACAGTGTCAAAGTTAACATCTACAGAAATGCTCTTTTAAACTCCAGTCTCCAGAAGTTGCAGATTTTAGGAAAGAGAATGCAGATATTAATGATGTGAAAATTATAGATAATCTTAAACAAGAGATAGCGAGCACTGAGATTATGAAGACTGTACATGAAAAGAACCAAAAAAGCACAAGCCTATGTGGAATGTTTTTTCACTAGAAAGTATTCTCCTTTTTTGACCATGCTGTCTTTCTCCAGCAAATATATCTATATTTAAAAACATATCCCATTCTGTATTTATTTGCATTCAATAAAATTGTATTTGCCCTTGTGATGGGATAAAATTTCCTGTGTCTTCTATTATGATATCTAGCAGACTAGCAGAATAATTACCATAAATAATGCACCTTATTTTCTTTCTTTTGTCTTTTGTAAGAAAGAAAAACCTCATAGATTTTAAGAAATGATGATGGTATCAAAATTCAATAAATAAAAACACTCACTAATGTTCTACTCAACATACCCCTTTTGCTGGGGTGCATGGACACTCAGTTGGAGAGGGAGATATAATGATAGGACAAGGGGGAATAGTTTTAGATTGAAAAATGTTAGATTTAGTTTAGAAGTGTTCAATACCAAGCTGGATGGATATTTGAGCAACATATTCTAGTGGAAGGTGCCCCTGTCCTTGGCAAAGGGCTTGGAACTAAATGATCTTTAAGATCCTTTCCATCCCATTCTCTGATTCTATGATGATGGTGGAGCTCTGGTTTTCAGACGTGCTTCTGAAAATGAACAATGCAGCCGAACATCTGCATGTGTGACTATGGAACAGGCTGCATCAGTATGCAAGTCTTTCTATATTTCCATATTTTTTTGCTTTTGATTAATTAAGTTCTCCCTTGAATGTCTGACTGAAGCAAGATTATCTCTACTTTGCAAAGATTAACCCCATTAATACCAATTAACGCATAACAAAGAATGCTTTTAATGTTTTACAGCAGTAGGCTAAGGAGGATGGTACTGAAGAGGATTAGAGGGGATCACTTGTATCTTTAGTTTATGACATCTCATTAAATAATTTATAATAACCGTCAAACATTTTATATTGAAGAAGTTGTAAATGTTTAAGTAGTAGGATCCATTAATAGCAGTGAAGAGGAATTTCTCTCATACTGATTCATATGTGGGAAATGAGGAAGAAGGGAGGTGGAGCTGAGGTCCTACAGAAAGTAAAGACTCAAAGATGGTATCTCCAGCATGTGAAGATCTGCTCGCTTTCCCATTACCGTGAAAGACAGGAATGACAACTCAGGACCATCTTCAGGCACCCGCTGCATCACTGGGGCAGGCACAGCACTTGGTTATTTTTTTCAAGTGTTTTGCATGTGCTCTTATCTTCTACTGATAACACTGTCACGCTGGTGTCATACCATCTCCCTGCTGTCCTACGTGAAAGGTGCTTATAATATAGATGCTCTTCAGAACTGGAGAAAAAGTCATCCTGATAAAACTTTGTAGACATCAGAATACAGAATTTCCTTAGAAAGCCACACTTACCATTACAGGTGTTGTTAATAATGAAATCTATGCTTGTTTCTTTGGTTGCAGAAAAAGACACCGACAATCCACAAAAAAAAAAAACCTCCAATCAACCAAAAACCCACCTATTCAAATAAACAGAAGCAACCAATGAACCAAACAAGAAAAACAACAAAAAACCTCAACCAGACACCTTACGTCTACCCTAAAACATTCCAAGTTCAGTTGAGAAAACACTTTTTTCTCAGTTATGGATAATGACTATATTGACTCAGTTTCTTCTTTGCATTTAACACTAAGAAAATCTCTGACCAATGTCAGTGAATTAATACATTTTCCATAATCAGAACTTCAAGTATGTCTTATTTTTTTATTGAAACTATTAAGGGCATATTTAAAAAAAAAATTAGTATTTTATTTTTAAATTAATTACATTCTTCCTAGCACTCAATTCTTACAAACTTCCACTTAATTGAGAACAGGGTCCTTCTATGCTAGGGATATCTACAATAATAAGGAAGAAGCCCTGTACTGAAGCCTTTTCAAGAGACGTTGTTATCCTATATTACATGTATGGAATTCTGAACAGGAAAATTTCATATATTTTCCCCCAAAACTGTTCCATAACTGTTTTCTTCTCCCCTTTCCAATGGATGTGTTCAAGTTTGCATTGGAAAATAATTTTATCAGACATACTAACATCAGAATTTATTTCATAAACAATTGAATTAGTAGTTTGTGGTTTGTTTGTTTTTTTCCCTTTCAGATACAGAAGTCAGAAATATTTAAATGGAGGAATGCATATTGAAATCCTTGAGAAATATCCTTGATATTTCTAGTGCAGACAGAGACCGTAAAATGAATTTTCTTCCTCTGTACAAGACATTAGCTTTAGAAAGGAAGAAAAAAATAGAACCTTCCATGTATTTGATAAGAGCAAATTAATCTCCAGTCAAATGCTCTGTTCTGTTCTGCTTTGCTACCCTCCTCTTCTGCTATTTTATTCTTCTTCAAAAGATCTGAGAATATATTGGGCATAGAAGTTGCCACTCTGGCAGGTTCCTGTGAAGAGATGCTAGTGTCTGACCATGCAACACTCAGAGTTATTGCGTTTCAGTAACCATATTAATTTAATAGAGATATCTATATAAATATAGTGACCTATATAAAGTCTACTTTGCTGAACTGACACTGTTGCTGCTGTGTATTGCCTCAGAGCCCTCCTGCTCTCCCACATCCTTCCTGCTTGTTGCTAAGTAACCAGAAGGATTTCATAAGCCAGCCCAAAACAGGTTTTTGGGTTTGGGCATGAACTTCACTAAATTGTTAACTAGCAAATACAGATATTAGCATTAATTACCTGATGGGAAAATTACATCATTAGGTTGTGCGTATGTGTTGCTGACCACTGAAGCAGGTTTTGTTTTGTTTTGTTTTTGTGTTTGTGTTTTGTTGGTTTTTTTTTGTCAGAACAAAGCCATGGTGCCTTTTCCACATATTCCACAGGGATATCAAATATAGCCATCTGCTAAAAAATTGCACTATCTCCTATCTTAAGATGATGTACCTTCTCAGAATTTCCAGAGACCATTATGAACAATGTGCTGTTCAATAACTGACGTCAATCACTCTTTAAAACTTCAGATGTAGCAACAGAACACAGATAAGTATATATATTTGAATATACATTTTCATAATAATTTCATTTAAGAATATCTCAAATTATTGTAGAAATACAATTATGCATGTGTATGTAGTTTTTCTATTCTAGCAGGATTCAGAAGTACCTTTGAGAAAAGAAAAAGATGAACACATGTACATCAACCACCCACAACAAATCTGGTCACAGAATATTTTTGCATTCATAGTATATCCACAGAGTTATAATGGCAATGTCAGAGGTTATTAATTTTTCTACTACCCTTTCCATAGTTACAGAAAAGTTTAACTTATAGCAATTCAATTACTGAATGGAGTAGGTATACATGTATCATGTTCATTATCTCCTACTTCCTTTCCACAGAAGCACTCCCTTCAAAACTAATTTCTGACTTTCCTACTACAGCACTTGTCACTGAAGTTTCTAATTGAAAGAATCTGGGAACCTGGAGACTCTCATCTCTGCCCCAAGTCTTCCATGATTTACTTCAGGCATTTCATTTAAAAGATAAATTTTCTAAAAGACTAACAGCCCAAGTTTACACCCTTGCTCTCTCATAGAGAAACATTAGAAAGTTATATAACAGTGCAAATCAGAAAGCTGACTTCAAATCACGGATTTTCTAGGAGGTTATAAAGTAACACTGTTCAATTAGTCACCTGGCTTTTGTCACATCCCATCACTTTATCTCTAAAATACCACATCTCTGTATAAGAAATTCCCTTTGAGTCCATTAGACTTTTTTTCTTTATTCACTGAGAAGACCAGCAGTGACAGAATTCTTCCAAGCCGCAGACCAGGACTCAACATGTGACACAATAGCCAGGAACCAGGGGGAAAAAAAATAAAAAAGAAAAAGAGTATGGTGCTCCTCCTGAGTCCTCTTCATTGTTTATACCTTATAAATAGTCAAAGAGTAAGTGAGTGCTATATAAGCCCTGTGCTCTGGATGATGTTTGCTTCCCAGCTGTTGAAGTTACTATGAAGAGCTAAAACAACCTTCCTGTATGACTACAACAAACATTTTCAAATTCCAGAAATTTGATCACGTATGATTAGCATAAGAGCTTGCTATTCAATATAGTTCATTTTAAATTTGTCATGACATGGATGATTTTATTCACTCTACAGTCTTGAAGTCTTCAGTGTCTGAATTAAAATCAAGATTATTAAAATAATTCTGCATTTACCCTACAAAACTAACCAACAAACAAACAAGCAAATAAATAAACAAACAAAAACCCCTCCATATTTTCTGGTCTCTCCCATCCTTGAATATCATTTGAATTGTTATTCTGCACTTCAGATATAACCCTGAGTAGTAAATGCTGGTCTGGGAATAATGTAAACTATGCACTGTCTGGGTGATTGCAGTTGCCAAGGGGATTGTGATGCAAAGTTCCCTTACCTGGAGGTGTATAATTGTAGGTGCTCAGAATAGACATGAATGACTATCCAGTTTTTGATGTTTTTCCATGATCTGCTTTATTATTTCATAGGAAAAGAGGAACCGAGTAAAATGAAAATGTACAACGGGAACCATGGATAGTAATTTATCTGGAGTATATATGAGGTATTTGATTAGATTCTCAAGTAGTATAGCACCTGCAAGGTCAGGAGACATACTCAACTCACATTTTCTAAGAATTTGCTCACAGAAATCTGTATCACCATCAAAATATCAAATAGGAAGCAACAGCTAAATGTTTAGGAAGTCCTTGAGCCAAAACATAAACACCTGCTGCTTTTCTGTGAGCAGACTTGGCCATCTTCTAGTATTGCCAATCTCACTTAGGCAAACCACCAAGTACCAAACACAACCTCAGTGACCCCAAGGGGAAGATTTCACTCAAATGGCAATATGAAGAGCAATGTAAACATGGAAAGTATTATTTGTTTATAATAAATTGTGCAAAAGAAAATAATAGGATTTGATTTAATGACTTCTGATAGAAAAAGCTTGAAACCCGTTCAGTGGATTGTTTAAAGCTGGATACTTATTTGGAGCCCAGTGGAAGTCACTTAGAGTAGTCACAGAATTTTCCATCAAAAGTAAATATCCTGGGAATACAATTTCATATGCCTTTGTTTAATATTTTCTTGTGCTGGCCCCACTGGAAAACTATAAGAAAAATTGCATTCCATTGACAATAAAGAAATTAAACCAAAAGAAATTAAAAACAAACAAAACAAACATACCACTTAAATTCCTGATATGCTTTAAAAGAGTCAGCATAGGATGAATTTTGCATGGGGCTTAATGTCTTCCTTTATGATAGATGAAAGGGTTAGCACATCCTTCAGCATGATTCAGCTCTCTCATCAAGCCATTAAAATATATAAATATTACATTACATCTGTTTCATTGCTTCTCTAATGATATGTGAAGGTACTTGCTTTCTGCTTTCTCCCAAGGGTATTCTTTTAAAAGGAACAAATAAATAAGCTCAGGTTTTTTGTGTGGTTTTTTTTGTTTGTTTGTTTGGTTGGTTGGTTTTTTGTGGTTTTTTTTTGTTTGTTTTGTTTTGTTTTAATTTACAATAAAAGTTTGAGCTCACTTAGTGATAAAGGCCTACTGATCTGCCCCAAGAGCTTTAGAAGTTTATTAAATGGCATTTTCCAGTGCACACATTGCACATAAGAGAGAAAAATGTTGATAAGAACTGTTTTCAATTTCATTGAAGAAGTTTATGCATGAAGTTTCTCACACAAATGTACATGCATTCAATCTCATCCCAAAGAGGCTCAGTTATCAACCTCAAAACAAATATACATAGATTATGATAAATGAAATGTGTGAGTGCTCTTCAGAGTAGTGTACTTCATTTAAATCTCTAATATTAATAGTTTGACTCAAAAACTGACAATTAACAAACATTTTTTTCTAAAAAAATAAAGTCCAGTATTGTGAGAGACAAATTTATACTGGTAATGTAATCCATCCCATCATTTAATTTCCTTGTGAAGACAAGCTTCCTAATAATTCATTAATATTACGTTTAAATAAAAAGTCTTAATGAGCTGTATAAAAGGTACCTCACTCCTTTAGAGACCATTGGTTTCTATGCGACTTTTATTCATCTCCATGTTTCCTTTACTTGCTTCATGGAAGGACAACTAACATGATTTCATGGTGTTGGATCTCATCACCTTCTCTAGAATTCTCTCTACCCTCTCACATATTCTAACTTCATCCTCCAGAAAATGGAGTTAACGAATTACATGCCTTCAAAAGAATTCAGTTTTTGAGTATTTTTTCACCCTTGCTCCTTTTCAAGGTTAATTTAACAATATTAACCATCTGAATGTAGTAATACTGGGAGGGCTTTTCCCCTATTTGGTTTCTGCTTCCTGTTCCATTTGATTGCTACTTCCTAATCTTCTGTTGTTTTTCTATTTAATATATCAAGTCCTTATTTTATCTCATGTGTATATTGGAAACTGCTCCACAGTGAGCTTTCTAATCTGGGCAACTCTAATCATAAACAGTTCAAGCTACAGTAGGTTCAGGAAACTAACGATGCACTAAGACATAAATAAATATACAAATATATATATATATGTACACACACAGCTAAACAGGGATGTGAGAGTGGGATGCAGGGGAGAAAACAATTCTGTAAGGAAACCAAAAACCTTGTCACAGATCAAAGGTATATGCTGTTTAGAAGCACTCTCGTTCTCTTCTGAAATTCCTTATTTGCAGGGAATATTTTAAAATTAACAGATCAAACTAATATACACAAGACTATAACCTATTTTATGCAAAGGATGGGAATTTTCATTTTTAGTTTTGAAAAGTCCACAACCCTCAATAAAATTTATTATATGACCTTAAAGATGAACTTTTCTAAATTCTTTGGACGTAATATTCCCATGCCAAATTGAACATTTGTGACCTTCTATAGACCATGAAACACTTGTGGATTTGCAGAACAGCCCTCATCACAAACCTGGTCTGGCAAATTTTTTTCAAAATTTAATTCTTTGAAAATTGAAATTCTTTCAAATTTCAATTACAAACTCCTTGCAGCACCATGAGAAAAAGTAAATCGAAGGCTTTTAGAAAAATGAGGGAGAAGCAGGAGAACCATTTCCAGTATACAAGGCATGTACAAGGAATATAGTTCACATGCCTTGCTATATGGACTAGAAAGTCACCCTGGGTTTAGTACCGGAAATCATTGCAGATCCCTTATAAAAGAGAAGGTATAACACAGTTATGTATTCAAATCAATGTACAGATTTAATTTATGGGATTTCAATCACAAGTGAAAGTGGCTCTTCACAGCACAATTCAGGTACAGCATAATTCAACTCTTTTTAGTTACAAACATCCTCTGATGAGTGAGCTACGCTCCTCCACATTGCAACAAGATTGATTCACCGGCAAAGAGGTGCAATGTAATCACTTCTAGTCTACATGGCTTGCAGTGCAAAAGAGGGTTAATAATCTTAGAAGCCTGAATGCATTTTAAGTGCTGACTGTTTATTCAGAAGTGAGATTTCCAGTCTCCTGGGTAGTGCTTCACAATTCCTGTTTGTATCGTCAAATAATTTCCATTCAAAATATACCCAAAACAAGCTCAGTCTGTTTCTTTATCTACTCTTTTTGACAGCCATTGCATTGAGGGATGCCACATAATTATGTTATTTCAGGCAATAAAATGGTCATCCCCCACAGACAAATAATCAAGCATTTAAAATGTGGTCATGGTTGCCTGAGCAGTCTGATTCTGATTTCAAAAGGACCTAGCTACATAATCCTGAGAATGTATTTTCAATGGAAAATCCATTTACAAAACAAATATTACTTGGAGGTGTGGGGGGAAGCTATACATTTATTGTTTTTGCAAATCTCTTGTCTACTTTCTGGATATAACAGCATGAGAAGTTCCTTAATTAGATTTTAGGAATTAAAAAACTTCTGTGTTTTGCTTCCCACACACACTTTTCTGTCTGCTTTTCACATACACACTAACTTTAAAAAAAAAAAAAAAAAATCTAAGACCTCAAGCTGTGGACATTGTGTTAATTTACTATGATACTGTGAGAACTATGCAAAGCAGTTAATAAATCCTGCAGACAAGAAAGCAGTTGAAGAAGACTAGAAGACAGATGATAGTCATATCAAGAGAAGCATGTTCTTGATAGCATAAAACTTATTTATATAGCCTTCACTGCGAGTCCTGAATCCAAATGGAATTGACTGATGTCACATATAGCAGTCACCAAGTTAGAATCTACAACTTCATCCACTGAGTACTTGAGGTTCTTTGGTTAAGACTTAACTTAGTCTTCTTGAAATGTTTTACCCAGAGCCAGCTGTAGCAAGTAACAGGTTGATAACATTTTGGTCCTTACTCTTTTAAATGAAGCAACAATATCATATCAGGTATCAAAATTCAAGTGAGCTATTTTAGAACATAAGACAAAGGCAGAAGGGGTAGATCTTTTCCTTTTCATTTACTAATTTGTTTTTGAGCATCAGATCATGCAGGTTTTCACTCTTTGAAGACCCATATTTTCCAGCTTTCTAAGATGTGCACCCCACTCTATTCCAGGACTTGCTCTTCCTCTCCTTCCTTTAGGCACAGGATCTGCCCTCTCAATATTCCCCACTGGCACCACTGAGGCCTCAGGACATGCAGAGCCTCATTTTTTAAAGGCAAAACCAATGTGACCCAGCACCACAGGACTGGGCAACAACCAACTAAAGTTTAAAAATCCAGGATCTGAAACATGCACTGAACAGCTTTGATACTGTTACATATCATGAATCTCAAACTGATTATTCTATTAAAGTACAAATGCACTGTGCAGTACTCAACAGTAAACCAGCATGAACAGCAAGCATGATTACATCAGACTTGTGCTTAATGAGATCACCTTTCCCTTATGCCTACTGCCTGCAGCACCCTGACAGCTCCCTCCTTTGCATCATACCAACAGCACAACTTGCTCTCAAACCGTTTTAGAGTCTATTCTCTGTAGCTGGCTCCAAGCTAAGGTTTTCTCCTCATGTTTTACAGTTGTAATGAAGGCCCATTTTCTCACAGTTCAGTAACCACAGACTTCTGACAGCTACTTAGTCTCCTTCATGGATAGAGTTTTATTAAAAGGATTTGGTCATTAAAAAAAAAAAAAAAAAAATCTGAATTTTCTCAAATCAGTAAAATCCTCATATATGCATAACTATAATGAAAATAATTTCCCTGAGATATTTTGTAAAACCAAACAGAAATTTTCATTTCTCCTTATAAATAGATACTGTGAAAGTAAGTTCTATTCTTACCCACATTTGTCACTGTCATCTATATCTTAATTCACATAGACAGTGACAGTAGCGAAACCATATTTGCTTCTGTGCTATTTTTCTCAATGATTATTGATGAGGGAAATTTTATTTTATTTTTTTTTAATAAAGACCTACAGAATATAACTTTCCCTTCTTTCTATGCTCCTGGAAATTGTGAGAAATATAGGCTTAATTCATGTCAAAAATATAACGAAGTATATTATATGGTTTGCCAAATTATTCAAGGGGATTCCAAAAGCATTGAATACTGTACATCTGGGCATTGTGGAATGTGCTGTAAAGATTTAGCAACTAAAAGCAAGACATGAACTTAGTTTAACATATAAAAAGGAGTAAAATAAGAAAACCAAAGTCAATGACTAAGCAGCCTTTTGATACAAGATAGATACAATGTAAACAAAGATTAAGTCAGGTACCTCAACACAATAGGGTGACAGACCAATCAAGATAAAGAAAGAAGCATCCCCAAGTGAGAGAGATAAAACTTGAACAATGGAGTGTCTCTGGTAAAATTTTAAGCTGGGAATATTGTAATCCTTCCTGACCCAAAATTGCCAAAAGATTTGAAAGAGCAATCATTAAACAAGATGTATGTTTCAACTGTATATGAGCAGAGCCTGTGAGCTATAACGGGGTGCTATTGACAGAGCGGTGACTGTGGTACACCCAGCGCTGGTTTACTCTGTAATTTTCATTACCTATACTATTAAAACTACTCTTTTGCTGAGTGACTTGGCCATTCTGCGTGGTCATTTATAACAGAAATGAACAACTGTGCCAATATTAGAAGATAATATGTAAAATTCCTCACTGGTATCCATGTAAGAGAATAAATTGTTTTACTGTTTTCATGCATAAGTTTGCCTCATTATACTTTCTTGATATTAGAACAATCTGCTAGTAGTAGCAATGTAGCAAGACTAATCATCAGGAAAAGAAATTTATTTAGAATGCTTAAGCTATGCAAGATCTACTCAGGGACTCTACACCTGATAATTATTTACTATTAAATTAAGCATTTTTAAATATTCACTCCTACTCTTCCATGTTTATACCGTTCTTTTATACTGAGCCTTTCTATTTTGGAAAACATGAAAGCATAGATTCTTGCTAGTTTTGATCTTCACTTCCTGTAAAGTGGAAGAATGGAGCGATATTTGGGTTACTTACATTGGCAAAAGAATACAACTTTGCATTTGAATGCTAGAGTTAGGGAATATTTTTTTTGCTTCCATGCTCTTTACTAATTGACAGAACAGCACTGAATTTTAAAAGTACTGATACTTCAGGGTATTGTTGCTATGAGCTATGTTATAACACGTGGTCAAGGAAGCAGGCTGCTTAAATCAACTTCTTATAGGAATGTATTCAAACCTGGTTAAAGGAGTGGAGCAGTAGGCATTCAAAGAATTATGTTCATCCTTGAAAAGTGAAACAGAATAATAAATAAATAATAAAACCACCTTTTTGATCACATAATTTATCAATGATCAGACCATGGAAACTTAGTGCCAAGAATAAAGACACAGGCTTGGATGTTGATCCTTCTAACTATTTCTTAGAAAAAACAGCAATGTTAATGCAACAATAATCATACACTGTAGGACGTTTATATCATATATAGTATGATACATATCGACATAGTTTTACTTGGGGACCATGGTTCATTGACTCTTCCATTTGAAATTCTCAAAGAGAAGTGTTGAATGCTTGAGAAAAAGAAAAAGGAAAACAAACAAACAAACAAATAAAAACAAACAAAACCCCCAAAACAAAAACTAACAAACCAAACAAACAAACAAAAAACCAAACCAACCAACCAAACAAACAAACAAAAAACTAAACAATCAAAAAACAAAAACAAAACAAACAAACAAAAGTCCCATCTCAGCAAAAAGAGCAATACCAGCATTCACACTGCTTTTCACGTTTTTGTTTCCCAACACATTTTGCAAATGGGAAAACACTTCAGAAAATGATATAAAGAGTTTTCACACAGTGATTACATAGACCAGTGGCAAAATCAGAATTACTATATTCACTTTCTCCCACTTTCAGATATGTATGAGTACTCTTTTCCCCTATTTATACATAAGGAACCATAATTTCCTGTAATAGAGCAGATCCTCCGGACTCACTGCACTGCACTCTTATGTCAGGGATAGAGGAACTCTGTCCGCACCAGGACTTTTACCTTCGGCAACACTTTTCTATCGTACTTTCCTTCTGTGCTATGCATGCCAGTGGGCAGCTAACTACGCAAGGAGAAGTGCACTGCATCTACACTGCATCTGCATTGCTTTCCAGAGGAGACCTGCTGAAAAGCATCAGTGCCACAAAAGAGCAGATGTATGCCTCTCTCTATATATCTATAAATATGTGCAGGTGTGTGTGTCTACAAAAAAGAATGGAATTTATATTTGCTTCTAATCTTTGGTGCCTTGACTGATCTATTTTTTCTAGCATCTTTTTTTTCTATAGGCACTTTACTCAAACATTGTCTCTGCCCATGGCAGAGGGGTTGGAACTAGTGACCTGTAAGTTTCTTTCCGATCCAAGCCATTCTATGATTATCTGGATGCATGTATGGTTTGTACATAAAATCACCGACTTCTTTCTTCTTGTCATTACTTGTGCCAATCCTTGGAAACATCCTGAGAAATTAAATGGAATAAAAAGAATTAATCATATCAAGTAGGATTGCAGAGAAACATGTCTATTGGATGTTTCCACAAGGAATGGATAGAGAGCAGTTTGTACCTGAACAACAGACATACATTGATGACACATTTACTTTTTCATAACTTAGCCTGCAAAGAGATGTTCTGAGCTATCAAACACTTTGCAGCTGCACTAACATAGAGCACTTGATGGAAAATTAAATGTGGATACAGAAATTTAACCCAAGGCTGAACCCAGAGGAAGAGGTATTGTATTTATTATGCCATGATGAACTTACTGTGGCTTATTTACAATGTGTACAGTATGCAACTGATAAGAGTTTAAAACTTAGAGTAAATGTTCATACTGAGAACTGAATTTTTCACAGAAGATGATTGGAAGAGATGAACACTTCTCATACACTTCTGGTACACACTAAAGGCAAAGCTGCAACAGTGTCACAGCAAAGCAGTGTGAAGGACTTGGTTTTCAGCCCATCAATTCTCTTAGGACTTAATTAACATTTTCAAAGAACAAAATTATTTCCCCTATTGAACCAATATAGCAACATGTGTCAGATCACAGCTATAAAATTAAACTAAGCAACAGACCACTGCCAGTTGAGTAGATATACAACTGTACAGTTTTGACATCATTCCTAGCAATGTGCTTCCATAACCATGCTAATAGTATTTAAAAGCAATTTTTAAAAAAGACCGATAATTACCTGTGGTCAGCAGAAATAAAACACACTTAGAAAAAGGCTGATTGAATCATTCATTGATGTTGACTGAATGACAGTCTTGCGGCACCTCAATCAACCATTCATGAAATACAACTGAAGAAACCTAAACTGCCAATAGCTTTCAGAAGTTTTGAATAAGAAAACCGCTTACTAAAAAAATGAGCTTCCTTTTTGCTAAGGTTGTCAAACAGACTTTAGAGGAGACAGACTATTTTTCTCCTCTTCAGAGGTATCATCTTCTTAATTAAGATATTCACAAGACATTAATTGCCTCACACCAGTCAGGCTGTTCTGCTGATTTTCTGCAGCCAAACTGCAATTGCCGTAGAAGCTTCAAAAGTTTGACTTTGTTTGACTTTGACTTTTGCTGCTGAGCCTTGAAGCAAGTGCTGCATAGTCATACTGATCCACGTTTCCATTTGCTACCAAAGCTTTGTGTTTTTGAGGAGGAAAAATTTCTAATGACTGTACAGACTAGCTCTCAATTAGGCACAAAGAATGATACAACCAAACAATGCTATGAATGTACTGAATGAGAGCAGATACATAGCAGGGCAATGCAGATTTAGATCCTACAACCATGCATCATGGAGAAAATATATAATTATAAAATACATATATTTTGAGAAAATGTGTTGAGTGGAAATTGAAGGTATGGAAAAATGTTGAAATTATAAATAGAGAAAAAGGAAAAGGCTTGTAATCTCAAACATAATAAAATTCATTGAATATTCATTTGACTAGTGAAGGAAATCAGCATACTAAAAAACCTAAAGAATCATTAAAAGAATTATAAGGAAGACTTATTTGGACTTCCTACCTTTTTGTGCCAGCAAATGACAATGAAATGATGAAAATAGTTAGGACACAAAAATTTCACATTAAAATAGGAAGGACATCTTACACCTTCACAAATTTCATCAATTTTTATACCTTATAATTACCTTCTATTATTTTGTAAAGGCAAGAAAATGCAAGTTAAAATAGAGAGCAAAAGCATACTATAAAATACCAGGTGCTTCAAAAACTATTTTTTTTTTTCCCCAAAGAGTTCTTATTGCAGTTGTATTAGACAGCCTAAAACGCTATCCTCACTCAAGGAGATAAAAGAGGAAAAAATGTACAAAAAAAGTACAAAGCTCTTCTTATTTCTAATGAAAATATTATATTACTGAAAATAGTTCCCGAGGTTAAAAATGGAAAGTTCTGCTAAATCAATCACTTTGCTACTACGATCCTTGCCCATTCTGTGCATTTTAGTGCTTCTTCCAGCTGAGTTTTCGTTAATCCAATTTTAAAATCAGCAAAAGTTAATGTTAAAATTATATTTGCAAGCAGAAATTTCATCTAGTTTCTCAAAGAATGCAAATTTCTACTTTTGGGGAAACTGTTTTCTACTTGTAAAGTACGATTAGTTTATTTTCAGGATTCCAACTTAAATATTTTGCTAGAGTAATCTCTTAGTGTCCTTGTAGAATATCATAAGGACCTAAATAGTCATGAGACTTTTTTGATCCATACAAGTCTAAGGATTATTGCTTTTAAAACTTTTGAAATAACCCCTCAGAGTTTCCAATGTGATTTATTTAAAATGCATTCATCTGTGGGTTCAGCTAGTATTCAGATATACCAGGAAACAAAATGCATGAAATGAGAAGGAAAGAATAGCTTTGCACTCCTTTTCAACTTCCTTCATCTTTGTAATACATTTTTTCTCTCCCTGAAATTTATTTTTTTTCCTTAGGACCCTTCCCTCACCATTACCACTGCATTTTATTTTATTCTTCCTTGCTTGATTCAGGCCTTATTTTATTATTGTACTGGGTGCACAAAAGCTTTCTTTTCAGTACAGAATTGATTGTTTCCCTACAGGAGAGTCAGAAATCAGCAGGGAGTTGAAAAGATAAACATCCACAGAAAATGTACCTCCAGATAGAAACAGGAAGTGACAATATCTCCAATAATAATTACTCATGTCCATCTGCTGACACAGGCAATAGAATTTATTAAGAAAAAATAATTTAGGAGAACATCTCTGTCATGGAAGTCTCAGTAAAAGCCATAAAAGCTGTTAATTCCTCTCTTTTATTCAGTCTGTTAAGGTCTTGATGATATTTTTTTAGGCATTTGCTTTCTAGGAATCTTAGAACATTGTTTTCGCTCTTTTTTTTTTTTTT
>VXAU01005405.1:287790-358393 GCA_013399695.1 Formicarius rufipectus
AAAAAAGAGAAACTTGCTGAGCATCAGATTTTCTCTACTGTTAAATGGCATCCTTAATTCTTTTGCTTGGCACCAGCAGCAGAGAAACATTCATTAGTAAATATGTACTGAACACAGAAATAAGAACAGCCATGTAAATGCTGAAAAATATCTCTGTAGCTTAAGGGTTGGGAGTTCCACTAGTACCTTGAAAAAGTTCTAAAAATATTCTACAGATCTTACTGTAAGGGTAAAAAAGACCTTTACACTACAAATGATCATTACCATTTTAAGAACTTCAGTACTGATTCATTTGTTGCAGTTTTTAAACTTCTCAGCCCTCAGTTCATTTTCAATCTGCTGCTGAGTTCAAGATCCCTCTGTTGTTGAGATTAATGAAATTTCCTATAAATCAACTAAAAGCGAAGTCTTATGAATTATAGCAAGCTTAAAGCATATTTATAACCTATAGCATCCAGACAGAAAATACATATATTGTGTAAAACTAAATATCATAAAGCAAGGGTTTTCCACTCCAGGGTCCAAATTGCTTCATTTTATGTAAAAAAACCCCCAAAACAAAACAAAAACAAAACAAACAAAAAAACCCACAAGAAATCCCCGGGAAAAATATATTAACTTTCATCTCACAGTGATTCATTTAATGAAAGACTTTTTTTATTTTCTAATTATGTATTCAGACAATGTGTTTTTGAGGATTAATTTCTGCATTAACCAAAAAAAAAAACAAACAAACTTGTTATAATAGTTCAGAGATAACAAGTGTTCTCATCTCACTTTTAATAATTCACTGCAAAGAAAGCCAATATAATGGTTGAAAACTGGTGGAGGAAACTCAAAAGTCTGGGTTGGATCTGTTTGTTTGATCTGTTTTGTATGTGCTATTCTTAAAACATTAATCTTATTATGAAAGATTCATGAAATTAATGTATTTTGCAACCTTGATCAAGCCTCTCATCTCCTCTCTCTGAGGCTTACACCTCTGTCAAAGAACTGGAGAGCACTGTGGCTGTAGTGTCAGATGGCACTGCTCCCGTCTCTTCATCCCTTCCTTCTGCCAACAATTGTAGTTCCGAACATCAGCTTCAAGGGTTTAGGATAATGTACCAGACTGGATGAGGGGTGGCTGCTGTACACACCTTCATTTTTACAGCATGCTTACAAGGTCACTTATCTCTTCAGAGGTGCTGAACAGAATATTTGGAGGAACACTCTAATCACTAAAATTCAAGTTTGCTTACATCAAAAATCCAACTGTAGTAAAATTATCTGCAAAGAGTGGGTGAAAAGGACATAATTCTCATCTGTCTTTCACTGTTATTAAGAAAAATCTGCCTATTGTGGTCAAAATAATTACATTAGAGTCTAATATCAATTTTAGGGTCATTAGGTAAGATCTGTGACCCATGAATTTTGCTTTGGAATAGTAAACCATCTCATCATCATGGCTAGGCTTCACAAAAAAATAACCATCTACTGTTATAGTATTAGCAGTTTTGTCACTTTGTTTTGGTTTGGTTTTGAGGGTTTTTTTCAGTAATTTGTTTTTCCCTTCTCATTTTTAAAATTCTACTAAAACTTATCCCCTAAGGACTTAGACTGAATAATGAATTCCATTAACAGGTAATAAAACAGACACAGACACACATCAAACTAAGTATTTTACAATTGCACTGGTGCAGTGTAAATGTCTTCACTGGAACTCAGCCTGCTGTGCCCAGCTTCAGAGCTGCCACTTATCCTTGGATAAGGCTGGCGTGGCACAGACAGCACATGTGGCTGGTAGATGTACAGCAATCTTCCATGTTCTATCCCAAATCCATTCACTATTAAAAACGAGCTTTGTAAGATGTCCTATGGTTTCTCTACCTTTCTTTTTGCTACTTTCTGCTCTTATTCCTGGATCCTGGATACCCTGAGGGACCAGGAAACCTATGGCATTTGTAATAAGAACAAGAACATATAGAAAAAGAAGAAAGGTTATGAGAGAGCAAGCCCTCAACTAAGTCACTTCAATTACCTCCATGAAGCAGATGATCCCAAACCAAACTGCAAGCACTCCAAGATACTTGTCTCACATTCCAACTTCTTGAGTCAAATGGTATCTCCCACCATTCCCTTCATCTACCCCTTTATCCAGTAAATCTTCCCTTTTTGTCACTACATATACACTTCATAGGTGTATTAAAGAAAAAGAAAAGAAAAAGCCAAAACCATATTATTTGAATACAGTGTTTCATCATAAGAAATAAATTACCCAGTTATGAGACTGATTAGCAAATATTGTCTAACCCAAAACGTTTCCATGTCTCAGCTGCAAAAAGATTTTTTAAAGAAATGCTTTTGTTTTATCTTCTTAAAATAAATTCTCTATATCCTTCCCATTTTTGGTTAGTGACTCATATCATTCACATAGAACATCTCTCTCCTTGTGCTAAAGGCAAAAATTACACATGGCTTTTACATCTTCTGTTTTCCCTAGTCATATACTAGTGACATCTCAATCAAACATATACCTTAGAACTACAATCTATCAAAGACCTTCAGGGAAGTCTGACACCATCAGGTTTCTGCAAGATTCAATTCAGTGTATATCTCAAACACAAACTTGGTTACTAATTGTTAGCTTCTCTTAGTGTGCAATTTTGAAGACAGGATCTTTTGGCATCTAAGCCATATAAATTTTTAATATATAAGTACAGAAGATCTCTATGCCATTCTCCTGCAACAAGGAGGAAGTGAGAGCAAATTTAACTTTTGTAGTCATGATTCATTTAACATTGGATTTATTTACATAATTCAACTTTTCCCCTTCTTCGTTTGCAATATAGGAAGGAAAATGCAGTTTTTAGCATAAGGCCACAGTTGGTCTTGGACTTGATGCTGCTAAAGTACAGGGCAGCTGATGACCCAAAAAAGAAATGACCAGCAGAAATTATACTAAGCATTTGCCTTGCAAGTCCTCACTTCCAACTAGTGAACCTTGCATAAGGCTAACATATTGCAGTAAGATTCCTAGTGGAAGTAGAAATGTATTAAAAAGGCCCTTTTATACTGGTGGTTTTCCATAGCTCAGAAGTTAAATATTCAAAAGTCTTGGTGCAGGTATTTCACATCAGAGTAATTTTAAATTATAAACACCCTGGAAAAAAAAATCAGCCAGCACAAAAACACATTGTAAAAGTAATTGAAAGCCCTGAAGAACACTATGGAAATATATTAATGGGCTTTACATAAAGATCCATCTGGAACTCTGTACTAATTTGCTATTCAACATTTGTTATGCTAGAGACACATGAAGGTTTCGTTTTACAAAGCCACACATGGAACACAGACCATCAGCCAGCTTCTTTAGTCTTTGCTGAAACCTCTTTGTCTTCTAATTAATTTTTATTTTCACTTTTCTAGTACCAAAATACTAAATCTGTGGTCAATTCAGTAACACTAGTGCCCTCTGCTGTATAGACTTATAATGTAGTTTAAAACGCTAAGAAATTCCTTAGTGCTCAGCCGGTTCCCCAGACACAGTACAATTATCAAATGTGTTTCCAAACATGACCTTAAGTCTGTCTGTGGCACTGTTCTAATTACCAAAGCATATATATGTATATTCTCTTTATGGCCTCGGAGACATTCCTAGATATACACAGAGTGTTTTTTGTTTTGTTTTCTATTTCCATAGGAAAACAAACAAACAAACGAAACCCCACAAAACCAAACCAACAAAACAAAAACAAACAAACAAACCCACAAAAAAAAGTCTTTCTTTTTTTAAAATTGACACGATATGCATGTTCTCCTCTCTTCTGCTTAGCTGACACTTTG
Organism: Formicarius rufipectus; assembly: GCA_013399695.1. NCBI lineage: Eukaryota > Metazoa > Chordata > Aves > Passeriformes > Formicariidae > Formicarius > Formicarius rufipectus. Next base: position 291,616 of record VXAU01005405.1, read on the forward strand.
TTAGTCTTGATGTACTACACGTATTCCTCTGAACAAAAAGTTTTGCCCTCTTAAGATGCAACAGAAGATAAAGCAAGGAATGACAGAGCTAATCTACCTCTGCACTTATGCACAGTGCAGCTTCCCTTGTGGGCAGCTTGAATGATGCTGTAGTTACAGAAACGTTACATTGAAATGTAACTCTGCCAAACATGTATACAGAGATATCTTCTTATGCACATAGTCTAGTATCCCGATTTTTTTGTTTGTTTGGTTTGATTTTGGTTGTGGTTTTTGTTTGGTTGGTTGGTTTTGGTTTGGTTTTGTTTTGTTGTTGTTGTTGTTGTTTTTTGTTCTTTTGGGGTTTTGTAATTAAATCTTGCGCCTGATGTTCTTTGTTTTCCCTTTGTTATATTACCAGGAGAAAGTGACTATGCCCCACTCTGATCACTGAAGGATTCTCCTGTAATGGTGGACTTTGATTAAAAAAACCAACCAAACAAACAAAAAACCAAAACAAACAAACAAAAACACAAACAAAAAACCAACCAAACAAAAAAAACCAAAAACAAACAAAAAAAAACATTCTACACCATTTCCAAAGATCTGCCTAATGAGGTATGGCAGGTGGCAAAGATATTTCCCCAAGCTCCAATGATCCTTAGCTGGATCACTGGCAGTTTAGTTGCTGTTGGCAACTCATACTTAGCTTTCCATCTAGTCTGTGGGTCTATGAATAACTGTCTCAGCAGCAGAGTTGTGCAGTGCAAAGGCCATGGCTTTATCACAATATATGCTTTAAAATACTTTGGTTGGTGGTGTATGCGTGCCATGAAAAACATGAGATGTGATGCTATATGTCACTGACTACATAGACAAAATTTACCAGAAAAGCAGGTGTTTAAACTATCACAGTAAAATTAAATCATCACAAGTATATCACAGTGAAGCCTCAACTCTCAGCTATGTCTCAGAAAAATTCAGGATGAGAAGCATTCAAATATCTTTTTATACTTTTTTCAAGTTGTCAAATATGTGGATGCATTCAGAAAATGCATCTTTGCTTCACTTTATATAGCACAGTTATGTATGCTGTACATTACACTCTTTTAAGGAGGTTTTTGAGAGAAAAATCCTCTGTAACAATATCTGCACTTTTTCAGAAAACAAGACACTAGATAGTTGCAAATTAAACAGCAGATTTCCAAACATGTGAAGAGGAGCTAGGTGCATCAAGCAGCTAATTATGCTAGGAAGTCTCTTCCAATAGTATCAGCACCAGGGGATTGAAAATAGTTTCTGTATAGAACAAAGCATACAGCATAGCAATAAAAATAACTCCGAATCCCAGGATGACTTTATGCAGAAGTGACTCTTTTAACTCTATTCAGGAACTCGGAATGCTCTCTGGGCCTGAGAGTGATCCCCTTTTGGCAGCAATGGCAGCAGAGGAAGCCAAAGGAATTTCTATGTAGATACAAGCAGACAAGCACAAAATATGCTTTAGCTTCACAAAAAACTGAAACACACGAGGGTTAACCCTCATCCCAGAACAGAGACTGAACTGTGGGCAGGCAGCTCCACTGGGGTCGGAAATCCTCTACCAACATCTGTTCTGCAAATGCTCCTGCAGCCTCACATGTGTGTCCCCAGATGGCTCTGAAGGATTGGGCTGATGGAACCACACTGCTAGGGATTCACTCACCATACCCTTCTGCCAGCCTCAACTCCCCCCATTTTCTGTCCTCAAATACCTTTCCACCTGGCTGAACCTCCGAGGACTAGAGCTTTCAGTTCAATAGCAGTACAAACACTGTTCCCTGTCCCTATACACTATGATGATACCATTCTCTTTCTCCACTGAATGCCTTTACCACTAACAAAGCAACACATACTATGTCCTTAACAGAACTTTGCAATAATTATCATGCAAAATCAGCGAACTGGTTTAGAGTTGATCTCATATTTTCTCTTCCTAATCTTACTTTTTATTTTCCTCATAGATCGATTCCTTTCTGAAGTGTTTGGGGTTTTTTTAAATGGATTGTTTTACATTGAAAATCCATGACTGCAACTATATAGATGTGTATCTTTTCCTCAGTTCTTGAAAATGAGTTTTTCCTTTTCACTGCTATAGGACTCTAAAAGTCTCAACAACAGTTAAGGGAGCCATTGCAATAATGTCTAAAAACCTGGGAGGTTTCAAACCCAGCAATTTTTATCTATTTGGTTTTTATTTTTAGTTAAATACAGTGAAGGCCAAGGACGGCTGGATAGACAGCCCTGAAATGCAAACTGATTACTCATGAGCCCAGACAAATCAAAACACTCACAATACAAATTATTCTCCTCTTTGCATGTTTTTGCTCTGGGAAATAGTTGGGGTTTTCTGTAGCCCCTTCAAGCATGTAAGTGTAGGAGGCAGAGTGGATATTCCTGTACCCCAGATAGTTCCCAGTTCTCTTCTGCAAGCTTTTTTTTTAAGACTCTGATGAATCACTAAGACTGAACCGAAAGACCTAAATGTGATTGAACACATTCAATCCTCCTGAATCACCATTGATTTCAGGGAAGTTCAATCAAGAATGAGTTTGACCCAGTCTGCCTTTTTCTTCTTTCATTTTGTTATACAGAAAACAGCTTTATTTCTCACGCCTCATTTTCCAGCATGATTTCATGTTTCCTCTCTCATGTCTTCCTAAGGTTTAAAATTTTCTCTTTAACTTCAGGTAACAAAAACAGACATGAAACAAACATTTTAAAAATGAGAATTTGAGGGTATATTGGTTCAAGCCAGGATATTTTCATTTTACCTGGAAATAAAGATATTTTACAGTGTTTGAATCTAAATCAGAGTAGTATTTCCCTTTACTTATAAATATTATATTCACTTCAGTATCATTTACAGTTTTTATCCTCAGTACAACTCACAACATTTGCTAATTTCATAGGAAAATCATAGAAAACATCAGATGATATATGATGAATATTTCTTTAGGAAAGACTTGATTTTATTAAGAAGAATTATTTGACTTCTTTATTGTCTTCTCCCTAAATGTCACTCAAAGGGCAAGGAGAACAAAACAGTCTTCTGTTCAGACTGCTCACAGTGGTATGAATAGGAGCAATCTATGAACTATTCATGATGAACTCAAATTCTTTCTTAAAAGTCACCACGATACAGCTTGGTACTAGTGCACCTAGAAAGGTTCTAGAATTTTAATTGCAATTAACTTTTAAGTGGGCTAATTATATAGCATAAGTCTTTGTGTGGGCATTCTTATTTTGAATTTAATTTAAGGTAAATTGAATTAAGGTCACTATAATTTCATTTAAGAGCATCCATAAAAGAATGTCATGTAGTTTAGCTAGTCCCTTTTCAAAGTTAATTTGTGTTCATTTTCCCATGCCCCCATGTAGACATTCAGGACTTTTATTCTATATTGACTTGGGCTTGATTCATATCAAGTACATATAGGTTAAAAGGTTTTCTACCCCATGACTGAGTGCTTGGGTTACTCAAGTTTCACTTTGCATCACTAATTCAGTTGATAAAACACAGTTTCTCTGAAGTTTTGTGATTTCTTTCATTTTACATATTTTTCTGGACAGATATTTATGTAGGGGGAAACAGGTGCCTGGACAGTAGAAATTTTACAATAGCCTTATGAGAAAATTCTCTTAATTACAGAAGCATGTCACTACTTCTCATGTACTCACCATGACATAAGGGGAAGTCATACAAGAATCTTCAGGAATGCCTTGTCTTATGCCAGAAATACTTTAGTGAGCAACCATTAAACTGCAGTATTTTCTTAATTATTTTTTCATTTATTGTCAAAGTAAAATCACAGATCCATATTAGGAAAACATCTGTAAACCACAACAAAATTAGTATAAAACCAATCTTAAATAAAAAGCGATATGCTGTTCTAAAGCACTACCCCAAAACAGTGCTATTTGCAGTCCTGTCAAACAGGTGTCACTTTTTGAAAGACTACATTATTTCTTTGTTTTTAGTAGACTACCAGTGACTTAACAGCATCTATTTAACCACAGCACAGTGATACTTTAATGAAACAAACTATTCTTGGTCTAGTAGAACATTATCAATTTTTATACATGGAAACATTAAATTGTGTAAATTAATATCCTTTTAAATGACATAACAGCATTTCAAACTGATAGACAAAAATCTGCAATTTAAGTATACAGAACCTTAAAATTTGTGTCCTTTAAAAGATGTAATGGCAAAAATGTGCAAGGTTGATGGAATACAAGATGTAAGCCCTTACTCCTTCTGGGATTTTCTCCTTACTTACAGATGTGGAAAATGTCAAGTCAGAACACCACAGTCCAAAAATCCATATATAAATGTATCCAGTACAATGAAGAGAAATAACAACAACAACAAAAAGCAATTAGAGTAAGAAAGTTGTCTTTTAGAAATTTGGAATCCAGTTTTAAAAGCCCAAAACATCATTTCACAAATTACAGTATTTGCACTTGTCTACTCAATGTGTTAATGCTGAATATTCTTGTTACCCATACACATCATCCTTTGAGCCTTGCTGAGCTCTTGACCTCAGAAGATAAACTAGAAGACATGAATATTTTAGTTTGATGAATATACAATACAGTTGTGGAACAGTAGCAGTTTTCTATACTTTTCCACACTTAGGCAATAGAGATGTTCTGGTAAAATCTGAAGTAATAATTTAAAAAGATTTGAAGATTATTTTGATATTAACAAATCGAATTGTCCATTTCAGTGGCATAAAAAAACCCCCTCTCATTTCTGCCCTAACAAGTGCAGGTTTTCTAAATTTGTTTTGTAATACACAAAACAGAACAGACCGGGAGATGAAAGGAAATTATATTAAAGAGGCCATGGAAAATCTGCATCAATTTTTTTGGGATACAAATTAAAATAGGTATTTCCCTAAATAATTCTATGCTATGATGCTGTGTCAAGAAAGGTGCTTTTCTGGTTTTTTTTTTCAATATCTTAATTATTTGACACTGAGTTGGAAAAGTGCCTGGTAGCTATTTCATACCTTGGTGACTATACTCTGTATTGTTAGTACGTATTATTTCAAAATGCCTTCTGGGAGAAATATACCCAGCTAATAACACACTAAAGCACTGGAGTCCATTTTGCATCATTGCATTTGCAGTGGCTAACTGAGTCCAAATTACTCCCTCATTCCATTGATAAACAAAGTGACAAAGAGAAAAAGACACATGAGTTAAAAAGTTAGGGCTTCAAATAGCCTAGAGTCTGGCAAAGGATGTTTAAACTTCTTGTCCTTGGTAGCTATGGAAACCCCTTAAGGTAAGAGTGGAACACAAGTACTTTGTGGTCTGCAATTTACAAGCTGTTTATTTAATTATGAAGGAATATGAAACTGTTAGGGGCAATGCAATTATCCTACTGTGATAGTGTTTTGAGAGAAAAAATAGGTGCAGAGAATTATAAGAAGTTAATTTTTTTTGAAAACTACTTGTTTTAGGACGTCTATGAAACTGCAACACATTGCTTTTTACTGAAATATGTGATTTTTTTCCCCCCCCACAAAGGGTATGAGGAGCCAAAATTTGTAATACAACATTTTGGCATAATATCCCTCAGTAGATTCATAGTAATTATGTCCATTCTATGCTTCATGAACAAAACCAAGGTCACGGTGTATTTCAATTAAACCCTAGGTGTTACCAAAGTGCAGTACAGCCAGAACAGCATGCACATTATTACGAGATCTATCACTGCTGGGCAATGAATAGGTCATAGGTGCTCTTGCGTACAGTATTTGTATACCTTTAAATATTACAAGTGGGAGAATGTTTCAATTCAATTTAGGAGGCAACTAGTGAAATAAAATTAAGAGTGAAACTACGTGGTGACTCAGGGGGACTATAACAACTACGTACATGTATTTTCTTGAATCTGAACAACCAACTTTGACCTGCTAGTTCTGTTGTTGGGAATTGCATGAATGTGGCAGCCCCAGGGCCCTTTGCATACAGTGGGAGTTTTTGGTGATAACCCATACTTCACTGGATTGCCTTAATAAGATATGAGACATAAACACATCCTTACAAGCCATCTGTGAAAGAGACAGGTGATATTATTTTCTTATTTATGGCTGAAGAAACGGATGAAATAATCGATTAAATCAATTGCCAAAATTTAGCATATCTCTATATGACACATTGTAAAAATGAGCTGAACACTCCATGCTGACTAGATGCAATGTATGTTGCTCCAAATGATATCCATGTAGCAACCATTAGCTTGTCATTGACTTTAAGATCATGGGTCTCAGTGCACTGCTCCAGCCTTAAGAACACAAAAACCGAGTCTGTCTCTATGTGAAGCATGGATGAATCTTGCTCCAGCCAACCACAAGAGTCCAAGTGGTTGAGCTATAAGTGGTGCTCAGCAGCAGAGGCAGAACAGGGGCCCAGACCTAATGAACCACATTTCCAGTATAATGTGGACAAGTGTATGTACTAAAGGGTGTGGTCATAAAGTTCGGTATGACCAAAATATCATGACTTTTAAAACTAAATTTTATTAAATACTAGAAAATGCTCTGTCCTATTCTACAGATTCCTATATTATTCTTCTTATAATATTATTTATGCACCTTGCAGAAATGCATTAAATATCTTGAATTTGTCATTTTTTCTACATACTCTTTCTCTCACTCCTTTCTACATTCCTTCAGAAGCTGTTCTGGGTCTGAGGTATTAACAAGTGTTTACCACAAACTGTTGACACTCTAGATGGCAAGTCTGAAGAAGTACATTGGGAGTTTGAAATTAAAATTTGTAATTCTTGCTATGCTATTCCTCCTTGGAACTCATTGGATGTCTCTTCTACCTAGAGAACAGACCACAGACATCCGTGTGGATCATCTGGAACCCAGTCCAGTCCTTGCTACAATAATGTGTAGGGAGCTACCATTGTCTTTCCCCTGTGAACTGTTCTCAAAACTTCCTCTTAGACAGGCTCTCCAATATATGTGCTATGTTCTTCTGATCCCTGGACAAAGAATGTTCTTGTATAAGCCTCTTGTCAGACAGGTTTTGGTAAGCCTTAAGTTGTTTTTTAAATATAAATGTTAAAAAAAAAAACAAAAAAAAACCCAAAAAAAACCAAAAAAACAAAAACAAAAACAAACTAAAACAAAACAAAACAAAAAACAACAACAACAACAACAACAAAAACCCTGAAAGAAAAGTATTTTCTCGGGAATGTACAAGTGGCAAAATATGACATTTCACATTCATTACCATTTGGGGCCATCCAGCTAAGAAGATGTAAATCACTTGAAAAAGAACAGTTGTCCCAGAGAAGGAGAGGGAAGAGGGTAATAGCTAAGAGGCCAACCTCACCTCACTACAACCTCCTTTCAAGTAGGTGTAGAGGGTGATAAGGCCTTCCCTGATCCTCCTTTTCTCCAGACTAAACAACCCCAGCTCCCTCATATGCTCCCCATATGACTTATGTTCCAGGCACTCCACCAACACGGGGTTGTTGAGACTCAAGTTCAGGAGCTGGCACTTTGTCTTGTTGAACCTCATACCATTAGCCCCAGCCCATCAATCCAGACTGTCCAGATTCATCTGCAGAGACTTCCTAATTTCCAACAGATCAACACTCCCACCTAACCTGGTGTCTTCTGAGAACTACTTGGTTGCCTCATCCAGATTTAATGATCCAGTAAAGATATTAAACAGTACTGGCCCTAACACTGAGCCCTGGGCAACATCACTTGTGACCAGCCACCAGCTGAATGTAATGTGCCACCCCTCTTTGGGCCCAGCCATTTAGGCAGGATTTTACCCAATGAAGAGTGCACCCGTTTACACCAGGAGAAATCAGTTTCTCTGGGAAAATTCTCTGAGAGACAATGTCAACGGCATTTACTAAATACCAGGCAGACAACATCCATAGCCTTTCTCTCATCCACTAAGCAGGTTGCCTTGCCATAGAAGGAGATCAGGTTAGTCAGAGGACCGTGCCTTTCAGAAACCCATGCTGGCTGAGCCTGATCATGTATTGTATGATGGCACTCAAGATAATCTGCTCCATGACCGTCCCTGACATGAGATCAGTCTGATCTGAAGTCTGAAAATCTCTTTTGCAGTAACTATATTCTCTCAAGTGTCAGTTCTTCTGCAACAATTTGTTTCTGACCTAATAAAGGACTAATGTTGTTTCATGGACCACATACTGTTGAAAAATAGCATGTTCTAAAACTAGTTTAACTCTAAAGTGACTAGTTACTAATTTTTAACTACTAGGTTCTAATATGTTCATTAACTTCCAAATATCTTTGTATAAAATTTAGTCATAAGGTCACACATCTATATATAAGATGACACATCCTTCCCCTTTTCTAGCTTAGTCAAACACTGGAAGCAAAACTAGAGACAGAACTAGGTCTAATTTTATAACTGTGTGAAGTACTTTAACATGCTAAACAACAATAATTATGCATTTTTATTTTAACTTGTTTCAGTTTTATTAAAATGTTAAATTAATTCTGAAGTAACAATACTGGAGCATTCTTTTTCCATATATGCTGGAATGCGACACTAGCACAATTCCGTATCATCCTTCCCATTGTTTTCCTGAGGGATCCAAAACACAATGCAAACCTTTGCAGAATATGTCAACTTATTCAAGAAATGACAGTGTAGATCTGCCTGGAAAACCTGTCATTATAAAAGAACACTTTGAAGGAAGCTTGGTGAAAATCAAAATCTTTAAAGGAATTTGTGAGAAACAGTGGCAAATTATATAAGTTATTCTATTTCTGTTCAGACCATTTATAAATCCAAGAATCATAAATTATACAGATAGATGTTATCTCTCTGAAGCTTAACAATGAAGTAAGTCTCATAGAGAAAAATAATACATTATATTTTTGCATAGACATGGTTTTAATATTGATGAATATACGTTTATTTGATGGAATATCTTCTCTACATAGGCTGTTTCTAACCTGCTTGTTGAAATCACTGGCCAAATTCAAAGCACTATTAGATCAATGTAAAATTCATATCAGATCCAAGAAACCTAGCACATACTTGTTTAGCAAATTATCATTTTCAGTGAAGTGCTATTTATCTGCTTCAAGTTACCATCAGGACACAGTGCCTCGTATCAGCAGTGCTGCCTGCTTGTTCAGCAGTTCAGACTTTTAAGTTCTGATACAGTATTCTGTGTTCATGAGCCCATCACAGATTTGCATTTTTAACTATGAGACAAAATCATAGGTAAAAATTTACTCCTACAAAAACCAATGGGAGTTTTGCCTTTGGTTTCAATGGAGTCATTGGAATGATATATACTCAATTGAGTCCATGATATATATATCAATAAAAATTTGATGTACGGAGCCAATTGCAGATTATTGCCAATGTAAGCTAGGGTTTTGTTGCCATTCTTTTAGGATACTTTTCAGGAAAATGGAAATGTAATTTTCATTTAATTTTACATCTCTAAGAACATAAAAGGGCAAAATAGTAACTGAGACAGCTAAAAATGAGTTAATATAAATGAAAATGTTCTATTAAAAATATTTTAAAGTGTCAATATGTTAACATATTGGATTCTTAAAAGATTCCAAGAAATTACATTGTTAATTTAAAATTGTATAGCAAAAGTGAATCCAGGGTTCAAAACAAATTTCAAAATTATCGGTCCAAAGTAGAATAAATTTGATATTTGATTGTATTCAAGGATACAGATATGGCTACTTGCAGTAAAGCTTTCCTTTACTATGCTACTTTTATAGCAATACAAATATTTATCCCAGACAACAGAGACACCACCTATTATTAAGATTTTCAACATCTGCCATAGTGAAATGTTGCTTTCAGATTCTTAGAGCTTTGTAAAATTTTAACCATTTACAGATTAAATGTTCCATGCTAGGGAAATACCTATAGTATAGTTACTGAAAGTTGTAAAGACATGCTCAATGCAGATTTAAAGCAGCTGTCATACCTTATGGTAACAAATAGCTTCCAGGAAAGGAGACAGTTATTGATAAAGGCCCAAGTACTGAATTCAGGTAATTTTTTTCATTCTGTACATTAAAAGACACAGAGTTACTGCAGGAAAAATATGATCTGTTCAAAAGTTAAAGAGTAATAAAACACAACACAGCCAATGAAGCTTCTGTTCAAACACATGCATTTCCACATGCAGAGGTATACCTAATACACTTAAAAATAGTTCAACTATTAAAAAAAAACTATTTCTTTTTTTCCTATCAAGAAAATGCTTTCTAATTTTTTGAATTCTAACTATTGATCTAAATTGAGCACATCAAAAATACAGGTGAATGACAAAAGTGCTATCGTGTTTGGTTCTTTCTGGCTGAGGACTATCTCCTGAATTCTTTTCTACACTCTCCACTCCACAGAGATGCAAGAGGATAAGTACATGAAATATTTTCAAGGAGTCATTTGCAGACTCCCATGTAAGCACGTAAAGTGGACATTGATAGTGCAGTCATCCCATGAAGTATGCATCTGAAGAATTTTTGGCACCACCAGGCACCCTCTTAGCAAAGTTTTTCACACCAGTTCCATGTAGGTAGTTTTGAGCTGCTAAGAACAATGATAAATCTAAGCACTAGTGTTGCATTTAAGTATCAATATTATATAGCATGTATGTCCCCAGCACTGCACTGCCTTGCAGACCTGTATCACAGAGTGGACTTTTTAGCCTGGAAGATTACACAGTTACTGTAGAGTGGGTTTTACTATTTGCCCATAGACAAATACAGTTATTTGCCTATTCCTAGCTTCATCCACTTGTGCAAGCATGCTTAATGGCAGCTATTACCAAGTAGTTTTCTGTCAATATTGGCCCTTGCATGAATGATTTTAAAACCTGGGTTCAAGCATCTTGGAAAAAAACAAAACCAAAACCAAACCAAAACAAAAACAAAACAAAAAAATTCTTTATTCATATTGCAGTTCATATGCTCAATACTTAAGAAAGCTCAGGAAGTGACAAGATGTAATCACTGCAACTAGAACCAGCAGACTACAGGGAGTTTTGTCTCACATTCTTCACAGAGAATCCTTCACTAGACCTGATTTCTGAACTGGGATCTAAATCTCAGAAGGATTTCATGGAAGACAGGAGAGCTGCTGTGTATCAGAGATAAGGAATATGCACAGATTTAAGAACTTCCTCTAACACTGCACCCACAGATGTAGACCTAAGCTATCACTGTCTATGAGAGGATGATGGAAAAACAATGTATTTATTTTTTTTATATACGTAGGGGAAAAGAACGTACATAATACATTCCTGTGGTTTCTTTTCTTTATAATTTCCTTTTCAGTAGTGTAAAGGCAATATTTTTCTCTGTAACTCTAAGAAATTGTCTGAATTTAGCCTAATTCTCAGGTGGAATAAACTGGCATTGCTCGATTCAAGTCAACGAAATCAGATGATTGTTATTACAGTTGAGATTTGTTATACTTATTACCCTCTAAACTACACTGATCCATCCTTGAAAAATAAGGTCTCTGAGGAGACCTTAGAGCAGCCTTCCAGTACCTAAAGGGGGCATACAAGAAAGCTGGAGAGGGATTTTTTTTACAATGGCACGTAGCGATAGGACAATAAAAAATGGATCTACATTGAAAGAAGGCAGCTTTTGATTAGATATTAGAAAGAAGTTCTTCACTGTGAGGGTGGTTAGACACTGGACAAGTTGCCCATATAAGCTGTGGATGTCTCATCCCTGGAGGTGATCATGGCCAGGCTGGATGAGGCTTTGAGCAATATGTTCTAGTGGAAGGTATTCCTGCCCATGGCAGGGGGGTTGGACTGGGTGATCTTTATTGTCACTTCCAACTGAAACAATTCTATGATTAGATGGTTTCATGAATATCAGGAGGTTCAGACAGCCAAGTGCTATGAAAGCACAACTTCTATAAAATCAGTTTAAAATGGTAAAGATAAACAACGTAAAAAAAACCCCTATATAATATAGAATTCTTCTGATTGCTGAAATGCTGAAAGAATGGTAACCATACATCAAGAGTGGACTTAGTTCTCATAAAAAGAAACTTTCCTTTTTCTGAATAATAAGTTATATTTTTTTTATTTTTTCTCTCTTTTCTTCCCTAGTACCATGAAATAGAGTGTTTCAGTGGTAGCTATGGAATCAAAACAGCAGACATAATCCACAATGAATGAAGAGGTGCCCTTATCTCCTCCTTTATTATTTGTCATGTCTGGTGGACATTTGGTTTAAGAAGTTTTACATTGACTAATAGATGGTAATAGCTTAGAGTTATATATTGATTTTTATCTAGAAGTTTCCCTGTGAGTTTTAAATCCTAGAGGGACAATATATATAATGTACATCACAATTCTCTTATTCTCCACTGAAATCTAGCTATTTCTGGAGAGAAACATAGCAGGATTTTTTAGTATTTACCATATTATATCAAGAAATATTGAAGACTGCTATTTTAAGTTGAAATCAAAGGCAAACTTTAGAAATGGGCGCTATATATCTATGCTCAAATTTGAGATACAACCACAATAAGGTAAAACTTATCTACTGTTTTAGAAAGTTCAAGTGGAGAAGATTTCTCATTCATCTGTATCATGTTAGAGAACAGTTACGTCTCTCAGAATAGCACTAGAGCACTGCTGTAGAATTAGACTGAGGAAACAATCTGCTTTTTAGAATTTGGCAAAAGAGCTTCTTGCAACTCTCCATTTTGTTCAGTAGATGCAATGGCTCTTTTTCAGGAGAGACCAAAAGGTAGGTAACCAATGTGAGCAGACTTGCACCCTGCATCCTGTAGTCAAGAGTCTAGAGGTAGCCCCCAGAAGAGAGAAAATCTCTGTTAACATCTTTTCACACTACTTTACAGCTCTTAAAAGGGGGAAAGTTTTCTGTAGCTCCACAAAGCAGCCCAGCAATGCAACCTGCAAGACTGCAGTATACTGAAGTCAGCAAAACAGCTTAATAGTTTCTCCTTAATCTACAAAAGTAGCATAGTAAGTTACCCTTCAATTTAATTAAGCATCTTGTAAGAACTGACAAAATTGATTTTTCCTTCTTAAAGAAAACTAAACTCTCCTTTTAAAATTTCATTTACCTGCAGTCTGGTATCCAAGTTGTCAGCAACTTCTTTTTTTTCCTTAAGTGTATTACAGATTGCTAAGTTCAAAATTATACAACAGCAAAAAGAAAACATTTTTATCTTTTAATGGCTTGGGATGTTTTTCCCCCTCACAGGGATCCCTCACATTTATACTAAAACCAGCTTTTTTTCAAAATGAAACTTAACAACCAGTACTTAAGAATGAGTAATGCACTTCCTAGACCTCATTCAATTGGTCTTTGCTCTCATTCTTTATCTCCCAATTTTTCCTAAAAGGCAAAGTAAGAATATGCTGGGAAATGAGAAGAATAATTTTATAAGGTATTGCTTAACAATAAGAACAGGCAATGCAGACCCAGCAGACAGTATACCTGGAAGTTAGTACAGAGCTACTACTGGCTTCTTGAACCTCTGATTTTCAGACTGTGGATTCAAGGATTTTGAACCAGGGTTTGCTTCACCTTCCTTGAAGACTGCAAAGAATAATGGCTGAATCCATTTGCAATCCAGTGGTTGTTGGCCATGCCACTCTGTCCATCACATGGTGCTGCAATCATCAATAAAATGAAGAATATTCAAAGATCCAGCCTTTATACTTCAACTAAAGTGACCTGACTTTTCATTTGTTTGAGAAAAAGGTTTTCTTTTGTGAACACATGCTGAATTCTGCTATTTTTGGACTGTTCTTTCAAATGGGAAGTTTCAATTTCAATTCAGTGCATAAAGATTACTTTATTCAACACAAAATTAGTTATGGATGCTGAGCCAGTGCTCTACATCATGAAGAATGCCTGTAGAAAGTCCTGACTATGCTGTAATAGTGGTAACTGTCAAAAATAGAATTCACAGGCCAGATCCACAGCTTGTGTAAATCAGTGTAGCTTCATTGGCACAGAGTCTGTCTCACTGCATCCATTTAAATAGTTTCTCAAACTCCTGATCCAACATTTTTTATATAAGTGCTGCTGTCAGGAAACTGAGGGCAAATGTAGGTAGACGTAAGCAACAACAACAAAAGATTCAACCCCTCTTTGTTCACTGCTAATGAGCAAGAATGAAGATTAGTTTTTTAATATTTGTCTGGTAATTAGTTCATTATATTCTTAAGAAAATTATATTTAATTTCTCAAAAATGTTTCAACCTAATCAACAGCAGAGTCAAAAAGACCCTCTACAACAATTTGTCTCTGTCCTTTACAAAGACAATTGGATTTCTGTCACAAGGAATAAACAAAGGGAGGTTTCTAAGAGCTGTGGATGATGGTTATGAGGAATTCAGTGTTTGATATGCATGAGAGTCTTCCCTCTGTAATGAAGACATTAAAAGCTTTAGATTATAAGTATTTAAATTCCATTTTAACTCCTCTCTTGATGAATTATGACTTGCCAAAGCCATGCCAAAATAAATAAATTCAGGATCCATGTTCAAGGATCCATGTTCCAAATTCAAGGTTCCATGTTCAAATGTTCTATTTCTGGTCTAAACAATGCTGTTTTCACAACAGTATTAAAACCACCTTATGTATACTTTCATGATCAGGTACTAAATGATAATTTAGCTATTTTGAACTGCAAAAATCAAATTAATCACTTTATCTCCCCTATTTGTCCAGTCAGCTCCCTCAAGGATAACTCATGAGCCATTGACCAATGAAATGAGTAAGATGACTTGAAAAGCTTGGATGATTGCTTCTATATGTTTCTATGATATTGCTGTTTGCCACTTGCCCTTCCAGGCAAATATCATACCCCTTACCAGTATCGCATTCTCTTAGGAGATATGCAGAAATGCACCTTTCTGTTTAAAGCTACAGATCTATCTTAAACGTCAGTTAACAATGTATACTGGAGATCAGGGCAGTCCATTATTTTGACTGTTTGATCTTAATGAGGCCTGACAGCACTCCAGTTGAGTTAGAACAAAATGTATAAAACTCTCAGGACTGTATCAGAAAAAAAAAAAAAGCACCCATAATCTTTGATGTTGATTCCTTTCTTACTCACAAATATGAGCTGCTACATTTTCTCTTGTTACATAAAGTAGCTGGCTGCAAAATCTGAAAATTGCAAAAAGGCTTTGCCAAGAGATTGCACTTCAAAAACTGTCCTATAATTGAAAGGTGATCTGTAGTTAATTGTACAAAATGCATTTAAAAGTGCAATTTTGATATACTGTACAGTATCACTCAAAATGTTGTTCTAGGGAGAAAATTATTCATACTCAATAGGGTAGAACTCTAGGTTTGCTGGAAATGAAGGAAACATTTGACCAAACAAAGTCAGTCTTTCCAGGACCTTTTTCCCTCCCTATAATTGCTTGTCCTCATGTAGTGCCAGATACCTGTTGAACCCACACAATGTTAAAAGATCAATCTTCACAAGTTAAACTTAAACCTCTTATGGAAAAACAGAATTAAAACTTGTATTTTGTAAACAGTTTAGGGATTTTTTACCCTATCCTTTGTTCAATCATAGCCAAGCTGAGTGGTGTATGTAACATTATGCCATTAGTTGTAACTCTTAGTTG
This sequence comes from Formicarius rufipectus, assembly GCA_013399695.1. Taxonomy (NCBI): domain Eukaryota; kingdom Metazoa; phylum Chordata; class Aves; order Passeriformes; family Formicariidae; genus Formicarius; species Formicarius rufipectus. Next base: position 307,286 of record VXAU01005405.1, read on the forward strand.
AATAAAACAGTCCTGTGCCACAGATAATGCAGCTATTTCTGTAATACATGTAACAGAACTTTTGTGCTGCAATATTGAAGATTATAAATTTACACCCTGCTGCTGAAAGATGCGATCAGGGTCATTACTCAATCTGAGCTAAAGCTGATTTGATCTTGAAATTCAGCAGAGTAGCTTCCTGATTCAAAATCACAGAGTTATATAGTCTTCCTCAACAAAGGATCAGACTGGAGAAAAAAAAAAAATCACAGAGGGGAGGGAAAAATCAAGAAGCTCATCTCAGCTAATTACTACATCCATATTTGGCTCAGTGTCACTGACTCATGTGGTGTGAAAAACCCACTGAAGAGGTTGCACACCAGCAAACTAAAAATGAAAAATACTCTTTTGTAATTATAAATTAAATAGAATAATTGCTTTATGGTCAATGATTCCTCTGACCATCTGATACACCTGTAACTTAGGCAGTAAATAAGTAAATAATAATAATTAAAAAAAGGGCTTGACTGGAAAAAAAATTGGAAAACATATTTTCTTAATAAGCTGCCATTTTTTATTTTTTTTTTTAATTTTTCTCTTCCTCTTCTCCCCCCTTCCGAAACCATTGTTCATAGAACTTACCAAACAATAGTCTGTTATGCAATCCACTGAAATATACACAGTGGTTTTGATCATAATAAGCTATTCAGAAGCCTGGAAATACTTTTTGCAGAGCCTGGGGATAAAAATCTAAAGAATTTAATTTCTCCAGGCTTTACAAGAGATTTTTATCTGTCCTACAAGATAAACCCAAACTCCAATCTAAAAGAAATAATTTAAATTAGGTTTTGAGGAGGAGATACTGGACCCAGTAAAATTAGAAAAACACTTTCTTTCCACAAGAGGTTCATTATATTTTATATGTTTTTAGAAGAAAAGAAATGAGGTTCTGTTCACTTTTTAGAAGATCTCTACTCATTTCATCCCCGTTAAAAGATCCTGACTCTCACTCATTTCCTTATATTTTCTTGTGGGTCAGTTACAGACAAGGATAGGTACCTGGCAATTTAAAGGACTGAAGCTAAAATGCTACAAGATAATAAAATCCTTAATTCCTGAAGTAGGAGTAAGGTATCTACCTAGTTTTGAGGACCTGAGCCAGAGCTACATTCTCTGGCTTGTTTTTGCATGGTTTGTTGCAAAAGTGTTAAAAGTCTTCTTATATTAAGTTCCATTAAGTAATATATAGATCACCCATTTCTAAGTTAGAAAGAGAACCATGCTGTGATGTCCTCTCTCCCTAATTTAGTGTCATCCCTTAATAAGTTCTTACTAGTCCTGCACTCCAGACAGAAATAAGAAAAATGATGGAGCTGGGAATGTACAGAATTATAGTGTGCAGCGGATGTTTATGCAGAGGATCTGAAACCATTACCACTCCTCTGAGACAGTCCTGAGAGACAAGGATTCAACAACTTTAATATCATGCCATGCAAATGAAACTGAGTTGCTTCTGGGGAGAGGTAGTGAAATAGGAAGATGAGTGTCTTTGTTACCATTTTCTATTTCATGGAATAATCATGCCTTAAAGCTGCTAATACCAGTTCCTCAGATACTTGTGTGCAGTGTGGGGTTCCAGACGACATGTACAAATGCTATTTCATCCTGCCAAGGACATTAGCCCAACTGACTATCTCTTCTGTTATTAGCTAAGAGGTGAATACATATATGTATAAACATACCAAAACATACACATTTCACAGAGACGCATGCTTTAAAAAGAAACAAGAAGTGGAATTATGGTCTCAAAAGAGGAAATTAACTCACTTGCCTACTGACTCACCCTAGCTAGTTGTTTGAGGGTAGTCACATGATCCAGTAATTTGAAATCTAATTATGCTCTACTACTAAGCACAAATGCAGGGAACTGCATGTACCCAAGGAGACATTTCAAAGATCTTTTCTATGTGGAATGTCTGTGATACCTATTTTTAAGTCAGGACCCAAGATATTGCCTTCGCTGAAATGAAACTAATCTCTGCACAGTGAACCAAAAGAGCATTCTCCTAATTAGTGATGTCTGTATTGGGCCAGACACAAACATGAGAGAATTACATTCCAGTCCCCAGAATCACTCAAAATCTCCATCAAATGTATCTTGTCGAATTCACAAATATATTTTCCTATGCAACTAAAATTTCACCTTAAAAAAAAAAAAAAAGTTGGTAGATTGTTTTAATTACGTTAAATTTTTATTTCTAGTTCATTCTTTGGACTTAATAGTATAGGGAAACAAGTCTACTAATATAGGAACTGATCCATATGGTCTATCTAAAATTCACCCTGACTGAGATTGCATTGCTTGGAAAATCTTTCCTTGTTGAAGCCCTGTTTCTTTAAAAAAACCCAGTTCTTATGGTATAATTGGTATTCTTATATCCATAAAATACTTTAGGGTATGGATTAAGTGTTTCATTTGCAAAAATCCAGCAGTATAACAGAGACATACAGCTCACTGCAGCTGGGATTCAGCATGCACGAAGATGACCTCCTGAAACTGCATTATCAAAGATTTCATCTAAAAATCTCTCACCTATGATTTCAGTCCTACTGAAAAAGGAAAATCAAATTACATTAATCAGAACATTTTAGTCTTATTATCAACATATATGATTCAATCAAAATTATCAGAGATCAAAAATCAGCAAAGATCATTGGTTTTAAAAATACATGCTCATTACAATAGGGAAATCACTATCTGCTTCTAAAACCAGCTGTGGATGGACAGTGCTTTTATAACCCATTAAATATATCTTCATTTCTACATCACTATCAGGGTTCCCCTATTTCAACATATTGGTGCTTCAAAGGATCTTTATCTGAACACAGTGTTCCATACCAGTGGCCCTGCAATCAGCAATAAAATATAATGAACCAGTGTTAACAGTACAGTGTGTTGGGTTTAGCAGCATGTAATTCAATGAATTTTGTTAACTTGCCCAGGAAAATTCTAACTTGCCTCCAAATTCAGATAAAAAGACAGAAAAGACCTTTTTCACCAAGTCACATGTCATCTCTGGCTCTTACCCTGGTTTTTTCCCAGACCAATTAAACACAGTATGGTATTATTACTAAAGTGTTCCTAAGTCCAACTCCAGACACAGAAGGGACTCATGGCTTTATGGTCTATCATAGAAGCAGCTGGGTTTTTATTCGACAGGCACCCAGCGTCAGTAAAATAAACTCTTTTCTTCTGCCAGACGCAATTCTCCAGATGCATCGTTAGGTGCTCCCAGCTTCATTTGAAACATCAGGTATTGCTTAAAGTGAGATGCTGTCTCTCATGTGTTTGTGACCTGATCCACTACGGTAAAATCTCCCTGCAGGAAGCAGCTTGCCAGTCTATGTCACCTTAGTGATCCCACTGCAAGAGTGACGTGTCTGCTGGGGGCATCTGATGGGCACACAGTGCGGGCGAAGGAGCCTGGGTGACTGGGGCAGAACGGCCTGGGCTCAGGAAACACTGCGGATGGCCGGCGGTGCCCGCTGGGCTGTACCGCAGGAAAAAGGGGAGCTCCAGGGAGCTGTTGACAGCCCACACGCTGGATGATGAGCTTCTTTCTGAGATGAAGAAAGTAAATCAACACTCAGCAGTGATGAAAAGAAGTAAAAGAGCAGCCGTGAACTATCACTTCTTTCAGTGTTGCGGGGACTGGCTCAGTGCCCAAGGCAAAATTACATCTAAACTCTAATGCGCAGTTGAGCGGGAAATGGTGATGTGTGCAGGACTATCTGAGTTAAGTTCATATTTCTAATTGATCCTAAAAGAAGCTTAAGATTCCAGCCTCAGGATTCAGCCTAAATATTATGTATCTATTTTTTTGCAGCCTTGTGCAGCCAATTGTAGCGTTGTTAAGTGATACTAGTGTCCCTACAGGGCGTGTGAAAGTCCTTATTCAGGAAAACTGCAGCTCACAGAAACAGTTCTCCAGCACTCTGCTCTCACATCTGTGCTCCACCAAGACTAAGAAATCTGTATAAACACTGATGCCCTCACCCAAGAAGCAGCTGGTATCTACTATGAACCACTAAGAGGTACCTCCAGGGGTAGAGAATTATCTAGATTTAAATGTGGGGGTCAAAGGGCATTTGTTGGTATTGTGAACATACCAAGTGGCTTTAAACCCACAATTTTATTGAACTGAAAAGGTACAAAACCTGTCAGTTCCAAAGGTGTTGATATATACAATTAGATGAATTTAGAAGAAAACTCCCTTACATACAACTGCTATCTGTGAAATAACTCTATATTTTTCACTATAGCACTTGTACTGCCCACTCTCAGAAATGGGAAAATAGGTGAAACTAATCCCTAGGCTGAGCCACTAAGGCAGTTCTTCAACTATCTCCTGCATATGAGGGGACACAAGTGAAGCTACAGATGGGCTAACTCCGAGACAGACAGCTATTTCATTTTTTAAATTATGAACAATAGATAACTGCCAGCCATATAAAGCCATGCTGTTAGATGTTCTTTTTGCTGATGTAGGGTCACTGCCTGTGAGATCAGCTTGTCTGAGAATAATCAACATACTATACTCAACTATTTCCAGAGAAAAGAGAGCTGGTTTTTTTGCCTGTCATTTCAAGTTTAATTTTTCTCTTCTTAATCTGAGTTTTAAGGGATCTCACAGAAATGTCAACTCTGTATTGCTTGATGAAGGAATTTCATTAGTCTAAGGTGACATTTTAGGTTTTGTTTAAATCATTTCTAGTGTTATTGCTTCCTGCAGAGAAGAATTCTTTTAAATCAACAACATATTGCTGTGCACAGTTGAGATCTCCCTTTGCAGGATATGAAAGAAAAATCACATACTGATAGCTATTCATTCCCTAAAAATGGGCAAAGAGTAATGAGCAATAAGGCAGTCAGAAAACTGAGCATGGACAACTTTCACAGAAAGAGTAATTGGAGGGCAAGGTATGTTCTGAAGTTTTTGACCAAAAGCTTTTTACATACAGAAACAATTCCAACACCCATGACTGTAGTTCAAAAATAAATCTATGGCATTTACTTCTGCACCACATTTAAAAATAAGGATGTGTCTGCATAATGATAAGTGATACGTGATAATGATAAATGTGTTAAAACATTGCAACTTCATTTGCATTGGCAATATCCTCTAAAAAGAATTAGAAATATTCAGCAAAATATGACATATAAAAATTGTAAAAATCTGTACCAAATTTCTCAAGACCACAACTGTCAAAGTCTGTCTCTATATTTTCCAAGTTACTTAGCATTTCTACAAATTTACACTTACCCCAGCCAGCTTGACTTCATTAAAATCAAGGCTCATCTCCCAAATACTATTCTATTAACTGTTTGAAAGAAAGTTAACTCTTAGAAAGCAAACTCAAGTGACTGAACATAGCATATTGAAAATGAATTTTAAAGTTTTGTTTTGTTGTTTTTGTTTTGTTTGTTTGTTGTTTGTTTGCTTTTAATTGATGGTGACTATAAAGAAGACGTAAACAAACAAAAATGTAGTAAGGTAGAGAAATAACTGATAAAATTATTTTTTGTATCTGCTAATTCCCTTTCCTTTGAGCTATTTTTTTTTCCAAGATCTCTCTAAAGCTTATATCTGTTTAAACTATAGCTTTTTCCCACATACAAACAAAAATTATTTTTATTTGAAAGACCTTGAAGAACAATGCCAGTCATTAATTAGATTATTAAAGTCATTAGACACATATTTAAATTTGCATTTTTTTGGTATTTATATTTTCCATTAAAGAAAGGAATTGTGAACTTATCAAGTGGCTTTAAAACCACAATTCTATTGAACTGAAAAGGTACAAAACCCTTCAATTCCAAAGAGGTATTGATATATAGAATGCACTGTCAACAGAAAATTTAATTTAAACCCAAGGGACTACTTACCTCTTTTTCACCTTTTCTTTTTTATATTTTAACATTTTTCTGCAGTGTTATGATCACAAATAACAACATTGTGTTGGCACATGAACTGCAGAAACAAAACCTGATTGGTGTTCATTCATCATCCAAGCTGAACAAAGTGTAGAGTGTAAAGAGCACGTGCATGCATTAGCTATAAAAATTCTGGCATCTTCAATAATTTATGCTATTATTAGTAACACTGTGTAAGCAGGCATGTTTCCCAGGATTCTTTATACACAAGGCAGAGTCGAAATTCATGTATTTTCTGTAGTTAAGCTTATTATTGCATGAAAGTAACAAATTAGTTTAACATTTAAAAGTATGAATGTTCCTATATAGACCTCCTCAAACTTAGCTGCTAGTACTTTTTCCTATCTCAGAATGCTTTAATCTTTTCTCTTCAACAGACCCATTCCTACTTCCTTTATATTTAGGTCATGGTAATGAGTTACCTGCTTTGGTGAGTCATTGTGCTGCTATTGAAAATCCTTATGATTTATAATGAGGTATTATTTTTAATTGTTAAATTATTTTACCATCCAACAGTCAAACATGAAACTTTCTGCACTTTGAAATGATAAGTGGCCACAATTCTACACTGAGATTTTCTGCAGAAGCAGCTACAATCCATGTGTAAATATCCACTGCTTTTTTTCTGTTTTTATATAAAATAAAGCCACCCTTTCCTGAGAGTTAATGGCCACTTCCTAGATTTGATTTTACACTTAGTGGGCTGAATAATAAGATTGGTCAGGAATTTTACAAGACTTCTTTATCACAAAATCCTTGGCAATAACACAAATTTATCAGAGCTTCCAGTAGAGTGAGAAGCCCAGAAAGTGTGGCAGAGCTATTTAGAAGCATTATCTGAGACCGTGTTTCTGCCAGTTGCAGAGTGAAAGACCTGAAGGTCCTGGATCATGTTCCTTTGAAGCTCTGTAAGTCTTGCTTAAGCCAATTCTCCAAGAGTTTCTTGTTTCCCATCTTCATACCTGGGCTTATGTAAGAAGGACTGCAGGTTTCCTCAGCAGCTCAGGGAATCTTTTTCCCTGCCCACCTGTGGCAGGACACTCAACCTATGAGGATTGGAAGAAACAGATGAAGCAAGACCAGGACAAAAGATGCCAGGAGTTTGCTTAATTAGAGATCTTTTAGAAATTGCGTTATTTCTACGGGTTTCCTTTTAATATATACCCCCACCAAGTGAAACTGTTACCTGACCTGGACTTCCCAGCCAACCCTGCCTCCACCTTAAACCCATGAATGTATCCCTGCCTTATCTCCCAGTCCCTGGGAGCCTACCTTCCTGTGACACTTCCCTTCCCCCATTGGCTAACCGAGTTCCCTAGCCACCCCCACTCCCTGGGGGAGTATATAACTCCTTGCTACACTGAATAAGGTGCTTCTCTTTTTATCGCCCAGCCTGGAAAGACCCACGTGTGATCTGTACCATCTGCAGCACAGGGGTTTTCCAGCACCGTGGAGGTGTGGAGGCTAGAGGCTCCAGAGGCTGTGAGGAGCCGGTCCCCACGGTCAAAACCCTGTCACCCACCCTCACTTCAGTTTGCTTGAAACAGTATCTCAGACTTCTTAGGTCACACAGAATTTGTAAAGCTCATTCTGCAATTAATATTTTTTTCCTTTTATTATTTATTTGTGCAGTAATGAGTTTCATCATTCATATAGTTTTACCGTATAAAGGGATAAACACATGTAGGAAGAATGGGAGGGTCAGCAGGATGGCAAGCACAATGCAGATAAATGCATTCTGTAATGTAGGGAAAATGCTGTGCAGAGAAGGATTGTGATGTAATAATGAATAATCCTAAAAAAACAATTTTATGGCCGTCAAAAAAGCATATTATCATCAGGAATTATAAGAGAAATAATAGAAAACAAAAGCATTACCATTCCCTCTTTAAATGTGAGACTCCAGCAAGGCTTTCAATACTTTCTCTGACAGCACCCTCAGGGGCAAACTCAGGAAGAGTCAATGGTGAGGTGAACTGAGAACTGGCTGAATGGCACATCTAAGAGGGTTATAACAGTGTTACAGGGTCCAGTTGTAGGCCTGACGTTAGTGGTGTCCCTCTAGGTTGAATACTGGGCCCAGTCTTGTTTAACTGACTCATGGATGACTTGGATGAGAGGGTGGATGCCTCCTCAGTCAGTTCACTGACAACACAAAGTCGGGTGCAGTGGCCGATACCACAGAGGGCTGTGCTGCAGTTCAGAAGAACCTTGACAGGCTGGAGAGAAGAGAGAAGGGCAGAGCAGAACAAAGGCAAATGCAGGGTCCTGCACCTGGGGAGGAATAACCAGGCTGGGGCTCAACCTACTGGAAAGCAGCTCTGTGGAGAAGGACCTGGGAGTCCTGGTAGACAGCAAGCTGCCCGTGATCCAGCAGTGTGCCCTTGTGGATAAGAAGGCCAGTGGTGTTCTGGGATGCATTAGGAAGAGCATTGCCAGCAGGGTGAGGGAAGTGATCCTGCCCCTCTACTCATCCCTGGTGAGGCCACATCTAGATTACTGTGTTCAAGTTCTGGACTCTCCAGTACAAGAAAGACATGGAGCTCCTGGAGCAGGTCCAGTGGAGAGAGACAAAGATGATTAGGGCACTTGAGCATCTCTTGCAAGGCTAGGCTGAAGGAACTGTGCCTGTTTAGTTTGGAGAAGACAACTGATGAGGGGGCCTCATCAATGTCTATACCTGAAAGGAGAATGTCAGGAGGATGGAGCCAGGCTCTTCTTAGTGGTGCCAAGCAATAGAGCAAGAGGCAATGGGGAGAAACTGATGCACAGGAAGTCCCACCTGACTATGAGAAAGAGCTTCCTTACGATGTGGGTGACCAAGCACTGGAACAGATTGCCCGAAGGGGTTGTAAATATCTCACAGGAGATATTCAAGAACCATCTGGGCACAGGCTTATGGAATGTGCTCTGGGATGACCCTGCTTGAGCAGGGTGCTTGGACCAGATGACCCACTGTGGTCCCTTCCAACTTTACTCATTCTCTAATTTTGTGACATTCCTGCTTCTAGAACATTTTAGAAGGGATACAGTGGAACTGAAGAAAATTTACAGTGGAACTGAAGAAAGTTTACAGGAATAGTCATTGAGGTGATGAAAGACATGGAACAGATTCTATATGGGACATGTCCAAATGGACTAGAATTCTGTAAAAGAAATAAGGGAGAGCAAAATAATGGAAATCTAGAAAAAACCCACATGATACAGAAATAATTAATGGGAATTGACCAGGTTTTGTTGCATCTCTCTACACAAGCATTAGAAAGTAAAAAGTGTGTGTATCTGGGCACAAAAATAAATACTTTTTCAGAAATCACATAATTGTACAAATGTATGCTAGACAAGTATTTGGAAGAGTAAACCAGTAAGATTTATTAAATATAAATCTCCAGGCTCAGAAACTCATCTGAGCTCAAAACAGTCAGAGACTGAAGAGTACCTAGACAGAGAGGAAGCATAAATAGTTGAAAAGCTCTAGCTCCTTGTTTTGTTCATATAATTCCTTCTAGAAAAAAAAGGAATACCTGAGCCAGTATTACTGTCCTTGAGACACTCATCATGATAAAAGCAGTTACCTGGGTGACCTTGCATCAAAAACAGAGGATAAAAGCTAGCAGAATGAAAAGTTATCAAGAGTATCACAAAAATAACATCACACTGAAGTCTTAAGTTGAAAATACTAGGGTGTAAATAAATGCATTATAATTATTATGCTGCTACTCTTTTCCTATATTCTTTCCTGTATATCTACTCTGTATAGGAAAAAGATACAGAAGTACACAGATCTATGGTCTGACTTTGAAAGACCACTTTTAGCTTTTTGTTAGTTTTTCAGACACCAGAAACATTAGCAATATCATATAGAAAGCATGTTGATCACAACTTCCAAAGGGCTATGTCATAAGTGAGAGACCTCCGAGTGAAATGAAAAAGGGAATAGCCCATTGATATGACAAGAAAATGGAAAGAACAAACATAAAGTTGATTTTTTTTTAGACATGGGAATGTTCACCAGTTTGCTTTTTCTTTTCTGCAAGAATTTGGGAATTAAATATTAAAACAAGTGTGTGACTGAAGAACAGTAAAAAAGAAAATGCAGAATATATTCCACAAAATCTGACAAAACTCATAAACATTTAACACTGCAGGTAGTGGAGCCAAAAGAACATAATTAACCTTGTCCTAATTGGATTGGTACATATATACTAAAGGGAATGCTTTAATTTTGCTGGTACCAATTAGTTACATTAATAATTTCTGTTTATCAAATCCAATATTTTTTAAAAAATGAAAATAAACCCAAACTTCAAGAAACATTTCTTAATTCTAACAGTTCATAAAGTTGTTGAGTCAATTGAGATCTTTTCCAATAACAGAACAAAATAATAAACATTTCTTCAGGTGGTTTAGAATTCTGAAATAAAAACTCTATCAAGTATCTCTAGTGACACTCCAACAGACAATACAGCTTGCACTACCACAGTGCAAACAAAATACCTAAGTAATAATAGGATTCCACAATATTCACCACTAAGGAAGACAGAAATTATTTTCTTGGTTTTGAACAATTTGCATACTGCCAATGCTACACAGTAAAATAATACAAATAGAAAACAGTCAATTCCTCTTCCTGCAAAGGATATTTTAAAGTTAACTTTCATGACAGGAAAACACAATGAACAAAATATTTTACATGAGTGCTGTAGACACATATATTTGAACATGTGCACACACATGCACCTGTGCTTGGTATGCACACACGCAAATTCTTGTTTCTCATTCCCACACCTTCTAGACTAAGTTTCTGCCTTTTAAATTACTTTGAACAGCTGAAAAAATGCTTCCCGATTTATGTATTTTCCCAAAGCTTTGACACCAGAAAAGAATTCGATCAGTGTTTGAATCCTTGATACAGTTACTGTAGCTTTTTAAAAAATGAGATATTAATTGTCACTGCAAATTATTTCGCATTAACTACTAATTCTTTACTTAGACCCTAAGATTTAACATAGAACATCCTCTAGATGTCTAACAGCTGAAATTCCAGAGTAAAAATACAGAAGCAGAACAAAACCTAAAAGCAGGGAGATAAGTCAGTCTCTCAAAACAGCTCACTTTTTTTTTCTTTTTTTNTTGTTTTTGGTGTTTTACCTACTGCTACTCATTACAGACTCAGGACCATTTTCTGAAAATACTTCATTGGCACTAAACAACATTAAATTTTGGCTCAGCACTTAGCCTAGTTCTAGTACTAGAGAAATGAATAAAGTGAAAGCAAAGGAAGTTTCCCATATCTTTTTCCTGTTCATCATAGAAATAACCAAATGATAACTGATAAACTGATAAACAAGAGTTTACACTCATTGAAATTACACTCATATGTTTTAGAGTTCAAAGTATTTTTAGTTTCATGTTCCAAAGTCATATAGATATTTTTGTGTGCTCACACCTTAATTACATTGGTTTCTTCTCTTTCTAGAGGATCTGTCACAAAAATTAAAATTGTTGTTCAAAGCACATGTAAGCAAGAGGGTGACTTTAGGGTTCATTATCTAATTGATCAAACAACCTGCTAATTAAATGTATCTGCGCCTAATCAGAGTAGAGACAATGCAGCAACACAGTGAAACTGTCAGCTAGGCATGTGACTCAAACCATCAAGGCGACTGGAGCTCACTGTGTTGCTTAATTACATTAAAGCTAAGATTTTCAAATCTCTGCCTAGCAGAGAGACTTGGTTGTGTATCTTATGTTACCCTGGATATGTAAGACTGTGGTTTGGAAGTGCCTGTATCTCAGCAATAAGCTCTGTTTCACATGACTGCTCTTGCCAAGCTTACTCAGCTTCTAAAGTTTTGACTCAGCATATATGAGGCCATTGTAAAATCTGGACTGAATTCTCTTAGTGAATAGCCTTCTTCACAGTTCCACAGTCAAATTCAGACATATTGATCTAGTATATCTCTAGCGTTCAATAAAAATCTCCTTGTTTCTATTGTTTAAAAGTAATGGGCTGCAACAAGGTTTATGCAAACTGCCTTATGCTCTCTCTTCACTCTACATCAGTAGCATTTTCTTTTTCATTAAGGTCTAGCGCCATGCTGAAAATACAAACAAATGGCTGACTAATCTCTATACATCTGCCGATGTTAATGACTCATCTAAAAAGAAGAGAAGATAGGGATGACACTACTGCATTCCCCACACGAATAGAACTTTTCCCATTGATAAAACAAAGACAGCAACAGTATCCATTGAGAAAAGATTTAACAGTCTAGATTGACAATATAGATTGGAACCCGATGAAATATATTCTTAGGTCTATCAGAACTATAATAGGTTGGTCTTACTTATTGAAGATTAAATTGTTGAATCAAGGCTAATGTATACTTTATATTCAATGTTTCTTATACAAAGGTAAACTATGCTATTTTTTATTACAGTTCTTGCATATATTGCAGTGACATCTGGAGGTCCAAAACATGATGGTAATGCTGAAAGAATCTTACCCCAAAACTGACTTTAAAAGTGAGGAGAGAGGCAAGATGATTCATTTAATCCCATTAAAAAAATCAGAAGCACAACTATGACCTAAAATCTCTCTCATCAGTCTCCTGCTCTAAGTTGTGGGCAAAACTCCAGTTGTTTAATGATGTAGATAAAAACTCTAAGGCATAGCTCTGCCTGGTGTCACTCCTGGTTAGTGACCAATTGTACATTGCTTCATCGTAGACTGCCCTGGAGCTAGCATGGTTTCCCCATTTTTTTACAGAGTAGCATCTTCAAAATAAAAGAAATCAGTCACTAATGATGGTCACATACAGATGTCACATATCCCATAATTGGTTGAGTATTTTCAAATTTCTTTTTACTATGAAAGATAGATAGCCTACAACAGACAGAAATATCTTCTGTCAGAGAGGATGTTTGCAGCCATTTGTCTAGGTACAGTAGAGATCTTCAGTTGTAATTCATATGGAAGTATTTCCATAAGTCAAAGTATGATGATTGTCACAATGTGCCTCTCCAACTAGAAACTGAAATAGATAATGGTTTTATAAACTTTAAATAAATAAAAGTAGGTTCCAAAGTAAAGATATAATAAAACTCACTTTAATATGAATAGAATAGGAGGTAAGGATAGGAAAAAAGAAAAATTTAAAGCCTACGTTTTTACACAGACTTTGCAGTAACCAGACTTAAGAATCTCTTCCATTCTAATTATGTTCTCAAACATAATTTGACTCCTGTCAAATTCAGTGTCAATTCGTAAGCATCAAAGGCCATTACAGTAACACCCCTTTAATTGAAAACATTGCAGCACTCAACAAAAATTTCCAGAGAAAGTTTACATGTACATCAGGAAGAAAGCATGCACATAGAGTAATATGTTTGAATAAGTATATGAACTAAAATATGAAAATCCAGTTTTGTTATCAAAGAAATTTCATATCTGACTTGCAGTTTTTAGAGGCAGCAGGCGATTAATCATCAGTGCTACTCAACTTCCAGTAATGCTTTCATTTCTTTACTTTTACTTTTGAGTTATTTTTACAAGGAAACTAACTGAATGACTCTGTCTAAATGCAAAAAAAAAACCACCAAATCAAACCAAACCAACCAACCAAACAAACAAACACAAAACCCAACAAACAAACAAACAAAAACACACCCAAAAAAACCACAAACAAACAAAAACAACCAACCAAAAAAAAATCTAAAGAAAACTAAAACACATCTTAATAAGTATGTACAACAAAAAAATTTTGTAAAATCTTGCATCTTTCTCTAAGGTAATATAAGCCTAGGAAAGAGAAGCATTAGTTCAGAGACAGAAATTGCCTGTTGTTCAAAAAGTTTAGAACTCAGAGATGTAGATTTAGGAAAGGACCTTCATCTGGTAAGTCTGTAGTTTTAGATTGCTAAAACTGGCAGAAGCTGAGGGGCCTTATTCAGATTTAGCAAAAGAATCCTGTGAACTTTTTTTTTTTTCACAACTAGGTCAGTCAAGGAAAATTCAAGGAATTGGAAGGGCATGTAAAATAGATAACAATGGTAGCATTAAGAGTCAAGCAACAATGTTCATATCATAGAATCTGAACTAAAGCAAGAACAATGCTTTTACTTTCCAATGTTTGGCTATGTATGAGACAGAGGAAGCATCACTGTTTTTCTGTATTTGCCACTGTGCTTCTTTAGGCAACTACCAACTTTGCTTGTTCCAGGAACCCCTTTTAGAATGTTGAAAATCTCAGGAGCTCATTAGAAAGAAGCCAAAGAGGAAAATGTATTTTCATCATTTTGATGACAAAGGATTGCCATTTTGTGGATTCCATCTCCCTAGATGTTTTAGAATTGTATTTTATAACTTTCCTTCCAGAGGTTTTATAAGAGAAAATTGTTTAAATCCTTGAGGCCTCCATAAATATGCTATTTATACATTATTTATGTAGAATGAAGAAGTTTAAAAAAATAGTATAGGTACATGGGTGGCAACTAGCAACGATGAAGCCTGAAGCCAACTGTTTACAAAGGAAAAGCTATTGCCTAATTGAAATGGATTTTTGATTTGACTTTGTCTAGACTTCCAATAACATGCAGGAAATCAAGAAGGCAGGAACAGAAGACTTGTCTCTTGTCCCCACTCTATGCCTTTGCCAAAATGTCACCTTCCTTCCTGTTATGGAAAGGGACATCCAGCCCTCAAATTCCTGCTTTATTAGATTTTACAGCGTTGAAGTGAGCATGGGTATTTATTGTGCCAACATGGCAAATGTCTAACAGCCTGTCTCTCTTTGCAAATACACAGAAAGACTACAAATACAGGAGCAAAGCAATCTCCCCTATGCTCTTGCACTGAATTGTGGGCACTACAGCAAAAAGGTACTAGTCATATTTTAAAACATATTGGGGATGTTACAAAGGAAAATAACAATAGGAGTTCCTGTAGGTTGGAACTATAACTTAAAGGGTGGAAAAAAGATGTTCTTTTGAAAGGGGTCATTGCCTCTCCCATTTCTAGACAAAGGAGATGTAGAGCAGGGAAAGGTGGGATGTCTTGGCAGAATAGGTGGGATCAGTGGTATAACAGATAGAATTCATACCTCTGACTTACAGCTCAGTTTATTTCATCCACCGTAGATTCATTATCTGCTAAAGGAGGGAGTGGATTCATCCAGATCAGCGAGTACTTGGACTTGTCTTAATTCAGCAATCTGCATTTTACATTATTTCACAGTTTTAATAAACACAGTGTAAAATACCCCACCAAATGAGAAGTTTTCTTTCTTTTTTTGAAATGCAAATGATCCTTGCATGATTTGCAGTTGCTGTATTAATTACAAAAAAAATCTATTTACTCATGATTTTTCTAAGCTACTTCAAAAAGTAAAATCATTTCAACGTTGATTCAGTTTCAGTTCCCAAGAGAAGTAACCCCAAGGAATCCCAGCCACTGAGTCACTTGAAAATGCCCTTGTAAATTAGCAAGCATTGCACAAACACTGCTGGCAAATTCAATCATTTCTGTGTCATGCTGCATTGTTATCTCTGCTCACTTAAAGAATTGAGGTTCATTCTGTCTTAATTCCATGTAGGCTAGTGAGATGATAGGAATGACTTTGGTTAAGTAGAACTGTCTCTATTAATATTTAACCACAGAGAATAATAAAAACAGAGCAAAAAGACTTATAAATTAAACTACCACTGGCATTGTTTCTTCATGTTCTTTATTTTTTAATATCTATCCTCTGTTCAACATTATTTTTCAATTTAAAAAAATATTCTTTTTGTTTAACATAGAGCTATTAGAAGAAAGAAATGAGAAAGTTCAAGGTTCAAGCTACAGTATCTCTAATGTCTCTCAATCCCTATGGGCTTTTACAGAATTAACCAGGGTCAGAATTTTGAAAACAGATCCTTTTGCCTAGGCCCAGACATCAGCACACATTAAAATGTTGCCATATAAGTGGTTTCAGAAATCAGAGCCATGACAAAATACAAGCAATTTCTTGTTTATTCTTTGACTGATCGCTTCCTAAATTACAGGAAACAGAAAAATCATCAAAACTTGAACATCACATATATTCTTCTAGCAAGAAATGCAACAACAACATATGAAACTATCATGTGAACTACTTGAAAAAAATTATATTCCTCTATAATTGTGAATTACACGTGCAAGAAGCCATTTCTGAGTTCAGACTATACAGCTAAAAGATAAAAGGTTAGATTTTAAAATTTAGTATCATATTTTATAAAATGTTTTCTAAGTTTTAGATTTCATGAATTCATATTTATTTTGATCATGATATAAATTTATCTCACTGATTTATATGGTTATATAAGTAAATGTTTAAAATGCCTGAGGTATTACTGCAAATTAAATATAGAAAAAAGACTATGTTCTCTTTTTTTTTCCCCAAGATTAGGAGAGAGTTTGTAATTCTACTTAAAAAAATACTACTACAGAACTTTTCATTACAACAGGATTAAAAATGTTAACTCTCAGTGGACTAGTGGGGATATAATTAAAGTTTGCAGGTGCTGTGTTTCCAATATTTGTAAAGGTATGTGAAAGACATGCAGAATAATACATACTATAGTATTATAAGTGTTATTCTCTGACAATCTATTAATATTTACCCCATTTTATTCCCTAAACTCAAATAACTAGTATTGCTCTTGGGCATATTACAAAGGTTCTGTCTCTTCTTTTAATTTCATAAACTCACAGCAATCAATGACATCTATATTTGTACAGATAAGTAGATGTTTATTAATCCTTTCTTGACTGATGAATAAAAATGATTAAACAACAGTTGGTTAGAGAACTATAGCCTCAGCTGTCTGCCTTTCCTACAGCTAATATTTCAGCTTTAATGAAGTTAGTCACCTTACATTAGATATAATAGTGTCAGGCAAATTGTCAGTGATGCCAATAACTTGGAAAGTTTCTAGAAAGCCACTTTAGCTGTTACATTGTCCTACTTCTTCATTATTGTGAATTTGCTAATGGAAAAATTTGAAATTAATGTGAGATAAAAGTATTAAAAGGATATAAAAAAAATGGAGTATTTTTCAATAACACAGGAGGAGAATTCCATTCTTGGGTCCTGGTCTTAAAAGTACTTAATACATCTATACTTTCACTTATATATGAGATGTATTTACATTATGAGGCTAGGTTCTTGTCAGTTACAAAACTGGAGTAAATTTTAATATAGAAAGGAAATTGAAATGGATAATTTGCTGGAGAAGTGGGTCCATGTGAACATCATCAAGTTCAACAAGGTCAAGTGGAAGCTCCTGCACCAGGGTCGGGGGAATCCCTTAAGTCAATACTTGCTAGGGGATGAAAAGATTGAGAGCAGCCTCATAAGGAGTGCTGAGGGTGCAGGTGGATGAAAAGCTTGACAAGAGCCAGCAGTGGATACTTGCAGCCCAAAAAGCCAACCACATCCTGGGCTGCATCAAAAGCAGTGCGGCCAGCAGCACAAGAAAGGTGATTCTCCCCTTCTACTCCACTCTCCTGAGATCCCCATGTGTGTGGAACCATTTCGTGGTACCAAAAAAGTATTAATAATTCTCCATATGTTCTAGCATCTTTGAGATTCTCAGGCCAGGAAGTATGCCTCACCTGGAAACAATATGTTTTCACTGCATGCTTCTAAACTGCAGAGAAGGTTGAAAGGAAAATAATCTACATTTTTGAAGAGGCTTGTTTTTTAATTAAGGACTCCAGTGGTTCATATGGAAAATGAATTTAAAAAATCCTTAAAATTCTTTTTGATAATCTATGCACAAGAAACAATCATTACTTAGAAGTAAAGCTGAGATAAAAAAGACCCACAAAGTGAAACATCATGTGTGGGGAGAATAAAACAAAGTAGCATTTTCAAATCCATATGATATTGGGCTGAAACTCAGGAAATAAAATAAATTTATTCCTATGACTGTTGCATAGTTATAAAGCACCTTACAAATGGGAACTTCAAAGGATTTTTCAAAGGATTCATTAATTAGATCACAATAATCCAGTGAATTAAGTATTATAGTATTTATTTTAAACACCATTAAATTTAGGCATGGACAGCTTAAGTGACATACCCCAGAGTGTATAATACAAAACAGTGTTAAAAGAAAAAATTGGGCCCCTTGGTTCTCTTTAGAACTATGTGCTGAGACTTCAACTTTATTTTATGAAGACTACAGAGAGGAAAAATATATGTTCTTTGCACGAAAGAGGGTTTTGACCACCACAGATTTAGAAGTAAATGCAGTAAAGAATCAAAATTGAGTGAAGAGCAATGAGCATACTGAACCTGGAAAACAGATTGTAAATAACAAGTTCTACCTCTGAAGTGCCACTTATTAATTGAGACAGAAAAATAATGTGAACTGGAGTTGGCATTGAATCATTACAGGGAACTATATGCAATATTGGGATTATTTTCATAGTAGACATTTTCTAGATACCCACCTGATCAGGTGAGGCAAAATGAAGTGGATATGATAATTGAAATGCAAAACAGGCAGATTAAAAGATGACATAGGTTGCAATCAATGGAAGGTTTCAACCACTGGCCACATAAGTGCTGGAATCCATTAAATTGGATTAAAAAAGGTCACCCGTGCAGCAGCCAGTCATATTCAATTTATAGTAGTTTGGCACAGTGGGGAGGTCATGTTTCATTAGGATTAGTCCCATTTCCTTTTAATGTAGTTCTTAGAATATCATGCAGTTCCAATTTTCACAACTTGTCAGGTTTCTTCTATACACCCCTGTCACTCATACAGTTGCCTACAGCATGTATTTCTGCTGAAGTTATGCTTGCAGCAATGTAATTGCATCCCCCACACTGCATATATCACTTAAGAAAGTCAAAATTTAAAATTCCAAATCTCAAAAACCTGATTACTAGAGAGTGCTTTAAGAAACAGTGTAGATGCTTATCTTGCTTCCTTCTACTTGCCATCTTTCCCATTCTATTCTAGATATTCACCATTGATCACTTGCTGCTTGCTGTCCATATGGCTCATCATGACCTTCATAGTTCCTCTCCAAAACAACACGTTTTTAAAGACGTGCATTAAAGCAAGATACTGTTAAGCCACCAATACAGAATACAATATAAACAGCTTCTATATTAATGTTTCTTGTTTAATTCAAAAGGAATAAGGTAAATCACAGTATTTTTAGTATTGCCTCTTATTTTACTGTCACTTGTCTTGGAGGCTCTAGCTTCTCCACAGCCAGGTTTTGCATGTTTCAGTGATGAGTACAGCATCACTACTCATTAACTTGCCAGTTAAGTACATGTCCAGGTGCTTTATGAGCTCAGAATGTAATAGGCACAGTAAGCAGAGCTAATGAAATGCATATGGGAAGATTATTTCAAAATAATTTTCTATAATCTTTCAAAATGCAGTCAATTTCTCATCTTACATATACACCCTGCCAAATATCTGGACCTTCACACATAAAAGGTTATGGACTGCAGCACTAAGCTAGAGATCTAAATTTTGGAAAGCACTGGTCACCCAAAAGTTCCATAACTTGAAACTCAGCATAAGAGTCCTTAGACCCTCACAGTATCAGATACTCTTATTACCTGAAGTGGTACAACAAAACTCCAGTAAATGCTCTGGGGCTCATACAAAACAGGTATTTAATGCAAAGGCACATGAACTGTTGTCCAAAAATGAGGAATGTGTTGGAGTGGTACAATGCCCTGCAGGAGTTGGCTTTGATTTTCTTGGGGTTTTCTCCTGTTGCCTCCAAGCTATATCTGAACACTTTCCACATCATATGGATTGTAGTAGCAGAAATTGTCAAATTCATTTGTTATTTGAACATATGTGACTGAACACACCAACAGAAAAGAAATCTGGACATAAAACATAAGAGAAGAAAAATCCCTTGCATCCTCTAGAAAGGTGAAGGTAAATACTGCATGACTGAAGAAGCCATTTAATCATTCAAATCATAGTCATATCATGTAAGTATCAAATTTCACCTTGCCATAAACTTGGAAAAAAAAAATCAGTGACTATACCTCATTTTACTTCAGCATACCAAACCCACATTCTGATATTGAAGGATGTCTTGTGGCATTGGAAAGAGCTTAGAATTGCTGATGGGAATAATTTACTGTGATAAGCAATAACAGCAAGAACATTTGAGATGGAGCCAGTTTGGGATCAGCTCCAGAGAGATGCTGAGAGAGAGTTTAAATTTGCCTTTTAGGTCTATATGCCTCAATGGGTAATAAAAGTAAAAACAAACCAAACTAAATCAGCCAAACCAACCAACCAACCAAAAACCCCAAACAAACAAAGAAAATGACCAACTGAAAAAAAAACACACAAAAACAAACCAAAACCAAAACAAAACAACAAAAAAGCCAAACAAACCAAACCAAACCAAACAAACAAAAAACCCACAAAAACCAACCCACCAACAAACAAACAAACGAACAAACCCAAAAACAACCAACAACAACAAGCCAAACTCACCAAATAAAAAATCCCTAACAAGTCACAATGCTTACAGTGGAACAGGAGCCAGCTCCTTCTATAGCAACAGTGGTATGGTATAATTGTATAAAACACATATCTCTGTCAGTAAAACAGACTGCAAAGATAGCTAAGATCAAATACCAAGTAAGAAGGTGCCATCTTTATATCATTGCTTGTCAGCCCTTGACACGAGGTTCTGTCCAAGAGGATCTTGGCTTCCATCTACTTGTGCCTAGTTAACTTGAACTGCCTAAAAAGCTTTATGTGTGGCTTCACAATACAGCCATAGATCATCTTGTTATATCAGTACTGCATTTTGCATTCCTGCTTAGATAGCATTCCAAAGGAGATCAGAGTCATAAGAGAAGAGCAGATGACACATTTTATGCACAGAAAGGCAGATCTGAGACCAAGAAGGGCACTAGATTCATACTGTTTTCTCTAACTGTGGGTCATAAATCCCTTGGAGGTCATAGAAAGGTTAAAAGAAGGAGCTATCAGTGAGCAACAGCTCAGTTCCTGCAGGGTTGGGAAATAAGAAACACTGTTATTACTTACTCCAATTTTTACATTTCCTAGAAAACTTCAAATTACCTTTAATTGCTGGAAACAGTTCAGCTCCTCCAAAATGAGAAAGTCAATAAGCACTGTTGTTTTTCACTCTCCTGTCCTGGGGGGACTTGTTAATACTGACTGGTGGAGATCACTCCAAAAGAGATGAGCTGAGAGGGTCTTTAGCTTTCAGAAAGTTAGCTAAATATAATCATTAAAGTAAAAGATCTGCAGACAGATGGCAAGGAAATAGACCATTGTTTCACAACCATTTCTCTTGGCTACTATGTCTTTCTCGGGAAGATCCTGTCTCCTGTATCCCCAGTCATGTTTCCAACTTCTCAATGTGCCTTTAGATGTGCTGGTACAATTCCACCCACTGCAGAGATTTCTGGGGAACCAGGTTATAACTCCCAAGTTAACAGCAAACCTCCCTGAAAAGGCAGAATACTTTTTAAATAGATCTTTCAGGTTCATTATGCAACCCCATAAACAGGGCAAACAACAGGGACAGAATAAACTTAAGCAAAATGAGCTACTGCATCAGGACAGAGTGGCTACAGAGACAGGGAACACAAAGACAAGAACCAATTACTAAATAGAACACCAATCTGGAGGACAGAATTATGGAGGGCATCAGGAAATCACTGTACATATCTGGTGTAGAGAAAGACAGGCTGAATTAGCAACAGAAGAAACAAACAAAAACCAAAACCAACCAAACAAATCTTGATTTGATGCAAACAAAATCAGAGCTGATAGCAGAATTGTTTCCAAGAAAAAAATTTTTCAGTGTTTTCCATGATGTCTCCAAAAGAACTGAATATGATTAGGCTACTGAAGATTGCAAGGATAGAACTACAAGACCAAGTAAATACAGAAGCATTGATTAAATGCAGAATAAGAGTCCATCAAAGGAGACAAAAACAACTCTTAAGAGTTATGGGGGAAAAAACTGGAAAGTTAATCAATTTTCCTTTTAAGTTATATAAACAATACCAAGTTAAACCAAATCACAAGTCATATTCTAAATGCATGCCTCTTTCTTTAGGAGTGTAAATATACAGAGCAATTCAACTGAGGGAATCGGGAATATTTTGTCCCTGATATCCTTTATCTTTATACTACCTACTACCTGAGGAAAAAAAATCAGGTCTAGGGAAGAACCCTCCTTTTTCAGATGCACTGCTGACCTCAACTCAACGGCCTGCTTCCCCTACACGTACAGCTCTCCAGCTCTTTATAGAGGAAGTTCTGAGTACATACTGAAAAAATTTAAAATTCCCAATATAGTATATTGAATATAAACCACAAAACAATAGTTCTCTCATTGCAAAGACAAGCATTCAAAAATTAGCCCATAATTTTTTTGTGTGCAGTTCCTCTTATAAGTTATCTTGTGCGAAGAATGAAGCAAGGTCTAAGTAGCTAGGGAATATAAGGGAAGGAATGACTAAAACATGCTCTTGCACTTGAGGACAATATAATATTTATGTAGATATATACAGTATAACCATTCTATCCTTCCCACATCTTACTGGAAATATAAAATATTTTCTACCATAGCAATCCTTACTATCAACTACATTCCTTTTGAATAGGGGGAAAAGTAGGAGGTGAAGAAGTATGGCAAATTTCTATTTTGGTGAAGCTTGTCAAAGAAAATGAAGAAAGTAAAAAGTAGAGGTGCTAATGGATTGTGCATGCACACTTTTATTGCAATTTTCATAGGAGTAACACAGTAAAAATCATAAAAATATTATTAAAATGTGAATAAAATAATAAATCTATGAAGTTCCAAATTAATTTACCATTAACAGGTTTCACAGACCTCATACATTTAGTTCACTTTAGTGCTTATTACAATCAATAAAGGTATATATAACAAAATACAAGGGTCAACACAGTTGTTTACATATTCAGTTCAATATAATTCCTTTCATGCACTAAATTTATAGGCATGACTAGGGAATACAGAGCCCCTTCAAGTGAAGAACATAATGTATAAATAATAAGACTGAATTTGTCCTTTTTATCTGCAGGGCACTGGGGATAATCACTGTGGTGTTTTTCAGATGACAGTGTTGCAGGCATGGTTCTGAGCACCATACATCAACACTGAAATCTCCCTTTGAACTGATGTAATTTACCTCTTTTTTAATCCAAATAAAACTTAATTACTATAGCAAAAAACACCCCCCCAAAAAAAACCAAAAATAAACAAACAAAAACCCTCTTCTGCATTCTAAATCAGTCCTTCCTCTCTTTCATTTCACTTGTTTACAACACTTCTGAAGTTTATGCTTTATCTGTAGTAATGTGTAAATCATCAAAATACATACATACATGTTAAGCAACACTCAAGAATTTTCTGTCCAAGCTCATATGAAAATGAAAGAAGCAAAAACTTTGAGTGTATAGATCTTCATATAACTGAATGGACAGGCAACCTATTATAAAGGCAAAGATCCAACATCCCTTGTGAAAGTCAGAGAGTATCTTCCCATTAGAATTAAGAGATTTCAGATGAGGTTGTATTTAGAGAAGTACTTTGTTTTCTGAAAATGTTCATTTTTTCCCTATTTTTCTTGTTTTACTGTGATGACTTCAGAGATCAAGAGTAGCAAATGACTGGAAAACACACTCAAATCTTATTCTGAAACTGAAAATGGAGGCTATATTCTTCATTATGAAGATGATGATAAAATTTTCTCATCTGCGTGGTGATCCCTAATTTAGTTTTTGCAGGTTCATTGATTATATTACTAATTTGTATATACAGGGATAATAATTTGATATCCCCTAGGAACCTGGAATACTTTTTTTTTTTTCAGAAAGTCAGTTCTAACCTTCAAGGAATAGAGTCCTTGTTATTTTATTCTGTAGACCGAATAGTTTAAAGTTTTAATTCTGAAGTTCTCATCAAACTCCACATTAGACTCTACTACAGGAAATTCTGTTCACACTTGGCTCAGAAAAATAGGAAACTTTTTCAAGTAAGATAAGTAATGTCTAATATTCCACATCCATAAATGAAGGAAGCTGAAGAACACATTCAGCAAAATGGAAAGGAAGACGCATGCCAATAAGTTCAAGCAAAGCATTCACAAGTAGAAGATCAGTTTTACATTTCTCACATATCAGATTAAATCCCATGAAAACCTGATTTTATTTTTCACCTTCTAAAACATTATTTATATTAGGTTTTTAATCAAGCAAAAATAGAAAATAAAAAGATAAAAAAAAATGCAACTATTGTAAATGGCTGTAGATCTGGTTCATTCAGATTTTCTTATTAGTCATCAGCTGTTATTTGAATCTTACCAGCCTGTTATACTGGGAGAGTGGAAAGATCATTAGAAAAATATTTCCGGTGTCATTTTGTCTGAATAGAACCTCTAGAAGAAAAATATCTGTGAATATTACAAAAGAAAATAGCAAGGAAACCAGATTTCCAAAACATGGAGTTAAGAAAAGATGCAAATCACCGTTTGACCTTGAACTACCATTCAAGAGATTCGTTACCTAGCACTATCTGATCATCTGACTCTAACATAGCAGGGGCACAGCAATGGTGGCATCACTTTGCACAAGTTTCTAAACACAGGATATATTTTCTATACTTTTGCTGTATAATCATGTTAATAAGAATTTTGATTTAAGTAAGCAAATAGTCATTGATTTCACTCTACAACCATACACAATGCATAAAGTTTATATGCAACTTGGATTTGCTATTGCTAACACAGATCAATCCAATTTGGTGTGCAAGCCTCAATTTTCACTTTTTTTTTTCTGACCATGCTGCTTTATTCTGTTGGAAACTCTATTTTTAAATGATCAGCAACTCAGTGTCAAATGACAGTTTCTTATTATAGATCACTTCTTTTTCATACTGGCGATTTTAAATTCAACTTTCAGCTGCAGTAAAGGAATGGATTATGGTGGCACTCAGATTTGTCACCAGTGGATATTTGCCAGCATTAATCATTATGGTGGAACTCAGGAACTAGTTGCAATGCTTAATACATACTTAGAAGTGACTGGAACAGGAGAAATAGAAAGACCTATTGCTAACAACTCAAAACATAGCAGAGACTGGTGCCAATACTTTAGTATTCCTAGAATTAAATAAGGATACTTAAGCAATTGGACAATATTGTCTAGTTTAGTTATTAAACATTTGTTATAAAAAGCGCTGCTTTATTTTTTAAGACAGTGTAAAGGACTTGAGAAAGGATCTGTCTCTATGTAACTCCCATGACCAAGACAGCTTTTCCCTGTTTAGACATGTTAAGATAGTTTTCAATTATACTTTCTCAGATCCTCAAAGAGCTATAAAGATATGCAATAATGAATTCAAATTGACTAAGTGGTGCTTTCTGTGAAGGAAAACGGCTCAGATTTCCAGATCAAAGACAGTAGGAAAGAGGTTCTACCCCCAACTTTCTTAATGCTTCATCTCTGTCTTTGTAAAATTGGAGTAATGAACAAGCAACAGAAGTTGCAAAGACAAAGAAATTACCTGCTCACTTTCACTTCTACAGCTTCTAAACATGAAATCTTGCTAAAGAAACACATTTTTGAAAGTAATACTTAGAGAAGTTGAGGACCTCTGTGCTGCTTGATTATTTAATACATTAGCCAGTGTGCTGCTACTTTCATTCTGATGTACTGTATTTTTCATATTGATCAGAGGCTCACTGTGTTCAACGTTACTTTACACAACTAAAGGAGTGAATGATTGTGAAGTAGTCAGTCTTGTAATCAGCCCAGTTTAAAAAAAAAAAAAAATCATAACTATAAATCAAGAGGATTAAATAAATAAAAACACTGTTTCCCTCATTGTTGCATCTGAATAATATAGAACTCTATTTTATTCTGTGCTCATATCGCTCTTTTCATAAGCTATCAAAGGCATTGCCATAACATAAAAAATGTTAGTAAACTACTGGAAATAATATTATGACTATATATAACAACCTTCTTGGCCAATATAAAGCAATGTTGTAATATATTAGAAATATACTCACAGTTTATTTCACTTGTTAGCTGTTATGTTCCATATTGTACAAAATCAGCCTTGCTTGTACAGTTTATTTTCTTTATATAAAAAGTGCAGGGATTATCCCCAAAATAATTTTTATTATATTTTAAATCAGTTAAAATATCTGTATGACTGAATTGAACAATGACTTACTGGATTAAAATAATCTTCAGCCTAAAGAGGCACAAAATATCCAGGTCTGCCTGGTGATGTGGGCTGCCTCTTTGCCATCTGCTTCTAAGCAGGAAGAAAAGAGGACTGTTCCGCCAGAGGGAATTCCTTCCCAAAAGCTGTTATTTGGCATTCACATATCCCACAATGATGTTTAACAGAGCAGCAGGAAGCACTCTCAGCACTTGAATCTGAAGGTGCAGCTCCTTTTCCACTACCTGCACACATATTCTTTTGACTTTTTACCTCTAGCAATGTAGACAACCCTACTGTTCACTGTGATGTGTCTTGCTCCCCAACATGAGGCAGGCTTAAATATAAAAACGAGTTATACAGAGCAAAACTCGAGATTAAGGTTTTACATAATGCAAACAAACAGAGAATTGCAAGAAAAAAATTGAACCAAACAAAAAACAAACAAACAAATCCAACCAAAACAAACAAAACCCAAACAAAAACCAAAAACCAAAAAAAACCAAACCAAACCAAAACAAAAAAAAACAAAAACAAAACAACACAAAAAATCCAACAACACAAAAAACCACCAACCAACCAACCAAAACCAAAACCACAAAAAACCCCACTATAGAATATTGTTCTAATCTATGCTTACAGGTATGCTTCATTCACTCCCTTACGCAAATTTCTTAAAATGTGCTCATGATCAAAAGCCACAAAGACATGAATTTTGCCTCTTCCCCTCATTTCACTTCCATCTCCAGCTACCGTGATATGGGTTTAAATGCCCTATGGAGCTGCAGTCAGACAATTTGTATATATGTAAGCTGTATTCATCTTACTTCTTTAATAATCATATTGCCTAATCCAGACTCCTCAATCTTCAGCTCTTATTACATATTCAATAACTTCATGATAAATATTCTATCAAACATTGGATATAAATAAAAGTCACTACGCATCTGGTTTCTGGTATATTAACCACTTCTCACAGAGACCTCACCTTCTACAACAGATACTAATGTCACCTCAATAAAAAGTGATCCTCTTGCTTGATGCATCTGAGAGTAAATCCTTTCCCTTCACATATTCTCTTTTGCTAGAAGAAGTTTAATGTAGTTTGGAGATGATTTTTTTTACCTCTCAATTTTATGTTGTCAAATTAGTAACTCATCCTTTGCAATTCTTTAAGATGTCAAGGAAATTAAGGGGAAAAATACTATTTGGAATTCAGATCAACTCTTCTTGTCCTAGTTTCATTCTACTATAGTGAAAGCAAAATTTGCACTAAAGGAAGTGTTAAAAATTGCAGGACATGAGTCTGGAATAGTACAGGAACCAGAATATTCAGAGGAAGGTGATTGAACATCCAGTTTTATAAAGAGTAAATACCAGAAACTCATCTCCCTCAGTATCAGATGACCATTTTTCTGTCACCTATCATAACAGAGCTTGAGGGATTAAATGGGAAATCACAATTTATCATAATAAGAGGAGCATAATTGGAAAGAAATTAGATCATACCAGAAAAAAAACCCCAAAACAATAGAAAACAAATATGGCAGATGAACAAAGCTCAACCCTACAGAGGAGAAAAAGAAAGGCATAAATTGAAAGACTGAATCATTGGCATTCTGACATACTAAGAGGACCAGCTTTTCAGCCAGTTTTTAATGAAGGCACAATTTCATACAGTAAGTTTAAACAAAAACAATACAAAATATATACAGTATTGTCAGCTGTGGAGAGAGACATTTAAGTTGTGTTCAGTAATGCAGGTGAAGGCTGCCTGGTAAGTCATGCCATTCATATTTGATTTTTCAGAAAATTTCAGAGATCCAATGGTCTGTTCCTGTCTTGTCACAGTCTTTGGCATTTTGTGAAATATTGAAGGGATTGCTGCTAAATTCCCTTGTCTCTATTTAACTCTTGAGGGTTATTTGTGTTTGCTTCTCTCTAAAGGTTCTTCCTCCAAAGACAAAACCCTAGGAATCTCTTGATGCTCTCTTTCCTGCTAGCAATGGACACTGTTAGTTTTGCATGCACATGTTTTGGGACTGTAGTCTTACCAGTCTCCAGCTGTGTAGAGCTAGTTGTGCACACATAGTCATTCAAAACACAAACTTCGTCGCAAACATGGCTATGAGAATTGTTATTAGGTGAAAAGAACTTCCAGTTTGATTTGAATTGCTTATTTCTTCTGTTCCATACTCTGGGACATGCCTCATTGTAAAATGGAGATTTTCATTATGTTTAAGAACATAATTAATTTTGAAGTTTAATCTGAAAGGTTTGGACTTTTCCACAAATCATGGAACACAAGTGGTTTCTTAACTTTTACAAAACAAACAAAAAAATCAAACCCAGCATTGATTACTATGACTTAACTATAAATATCCTTAAAGGGACACAGTGATTGAAAATTGAGAATCATTAATTTTAAAACAGATCAAAAGAAAGTACCTGTCAAACAGACCAGCAAAATGCAGCCACTTGTAAACTGACCAGCCAAAGAAATGGACAGAAATAACTCTATTTGCTGGTACAACGTGAAACATTTGTGGCTCCCAACAGAAGCAGAGTCTAATCAGACTCAGTACTGGTATCAGATCGATATATTTATGATTCCAATGAAGATGAAAGCCTCTTACTGAAAATATAAATTACCTTTTACCATCAAGATTTCAAGTTATATTAAAACAGCACTCTTATCTTCCCCTACCTTCAGTCAAAATGGCATTTCCAGATTAGTTCACAGGAAACACAATTTGAGCAGTGAATCAGAAACAGAAACATCAATCCATTAAGCTTTGTATTTCTCAGAAAGCTTGAGTGGAGAAGTTCAAACTTCATTTAGTATGTTGCAGATGAAGATATTGCAATGTCATCTCCTCTAATTTCAGTTTATTTTCATATTTGTCTTGAGGGGTTGTAACTGCTTTTCCCTCTGTAAAGCCTGGAATCCAAACCATTCTGTATGGTACTGAGGTTAGATTCATAGAGCAATAGAGTATCTCAAGTTGGAAGGGACCCATAAGGATCATAAAGGTCAAGTCCCTGCTACTCACAGGACTACTCAAAACTAAATCATATGACTAAGAGTGTTGTCCAGATGCTCCTTGAACTCTGTCAGGTGTAATGCCATGACCACTTATCTGGAAAGCCTCTTCCAGTGATCAAACATCCACCCAGTGAGGAACATCCAATCTGAACTTCCCCTGGTGTAGCTTCATTCCATTTTCTTGTGTCCTGTTGCTGGACACCAGAGAGAGGAGATCAGCACCTTTCCCTTTGTTGCTCCTGTTCAGAAAGGTAGATTGAGATGGTGTCACCCCTCATACTACTCTTCTCCAAGCTGAACAAACCAAATGACCTTAGATGTTCCTCATAAGTCTTGCTCTCAAGACCTTTCACCATGTTAGTCACCCTCCTCTGAACACAGTCTAAGACGTTGATATACTTCTTTTGTTGAGGTCCCCAAAACTCCACACAGTACTTAAGGTGGGGCTTAAGTACTGCACCAGAGCAGTGCAGAGTGGAACGATCATCTCCCTCAACCAACCTGCAATTTTGTGCCTGATGCAGCCCAGGACGTGATTGGCTCTTTTGGCTGCCAGGGTACACTGCTGACTCATAATCAATGAACCCAGTTCCCCAGATCTCATTCTGCAGAGCTGCATTCCAGATTCCCTCTGATTTGTACATATAACCATATTACTCTGTTCCAGGTGGAGAATACTGCACTTGCTCTTGTTAATATTCATATAATTGGTGATTCTCCAGCTCTCTAGTCTATCCAGATCTCACTGTAAAGCCTTTCTACACTCAAAGGAGTCTCTAGCAACTCTGAATTTAGTATATGAAAAAGTACTTAATGTACATTTTATTCCTGCATATAGATAATTTATAAAAACATTAAAGAGAACTGGCCCTAAAATTGAGGCTTGGGGAACCCCATTCATAACTGGCTGCCAGCCTGATGTAACCTGATTTAGTACAATACTTCGAGTGTATCCCAGCAGGCAATTGTTCACTCAGCATATTATGGACTTGTCCAGCTGTGTGCTGGACATTTTGTCCGGAAGGATACTGTGAGAGACAGTATCAAAAGCTTTGCTAAAATCCAAACCCACCACATTTACTGGCTACCCTTTGTCAACTAGACAGGTGACCTTGTGAAAAAAGAAATTAAATTAACTGGAAAGGACTTTCCCCTCACAAACCCACGCCGGCTATGAGCAGTGAATGCGTGGTCTTTCAAGGCTTTTTCAGAAACTCCCCGAATAACCTTTTCCATAATTTTAGCAGGCACTAAAGTGAGATTGACAGTCCTGTAATCACTAGTCTTCCCTCATGCTATTTTGAAAATTGGGACATTCGCCAGCTTCCATTCAACTGGGACCCTTCCAGACTACCAAGACCATTTAATAATAATGGATAGAAGTCCCATGGTAACATCAGCCAGCTCTTTCAATGTCCTGTGATGAAATTCATTGGGCTCCATAAATTTAAATGCATCCATCTGGAGCAGCAAGTTCAGGGTCAGCTGGGAGTTTATCATCCTTCCAGTCACAGTCTTCCAACACTGGGCTCTGAGTGTCCCAAGGCCCATTATTACTGTTAAATAATAAGGCAAAGAAGGCACTAAATATCTCTGCTTTGTCTTTGTCCTTATTTGTGAGACGACTGACCTCATCAGGTAATGGACTCATGTTATCTCATATTC
This sequence comes from Formicarius rufipectus, assembly GCA_013399695.1. Lineage (NCBI taxonomy): Eukaryota > Metazoa > Chordata > Aves > Passeriformes > Formicariidae > Formicarius > Formicarius rufipectus. Next base: position 338,234 of record VXAU01005405.1, read on the forward strand.
TCTCTATGCTGCTGTCCTACACAGTGCTGGACAGCTTGAAGTCTAATTGAGTTTTGGCTGCACCAATTTTTACCCTGCAGTCATGAACAGCATATTTGTAGTCCTTCCTTGTCACTTGTTCTTGCTACCAATCTCCATATACACTCAATTTCCACCCAATTTCTAGAAAATCCCTGCTCAGTCAAGCTAATCTTCTGCCCTGCTTGCTTTATTTCTGACACTTTGGAATTGCCTGGTTTTATTCTCTTAAGAGATGGCTCTTAAAAGGTGACCACTATTCAGGTATCCCAACACCTTCAAAAGCAGAATTCCAGGGTGCCTTACCAGCTAGTTCCTTCAGCAGCCAAAAGTCTGCTCTCACCATATGCAGGGCTGAAGTTTTGCTGGCAGTTTTCCTGCTGACACCAATGATTAGAAATTCTACTACATGGCCACAGTGACAACCACCAATCCCCACTTCACCCCTCAGTTCATCTCTTAATACAAACAAATCTAGGAGGACAGGTTTCCTAGTTGGCTTCTTTAGTATTAGCACCAAGAAATTCTCTTCAATGTGCTTCAGAAATTTCCTGGACCTGTTTGTGTCCACTGTATGGTATTTCCTGTTGATGTCTGGAAAGTTAAAATAACGCATAAGGACAAGGGCAGTTGATCTAGAGATCAACTTGATTGTTTGTAGAACTGTTCATTCATCATGTTATCCTGGCTGGATGGTTGAGAGTAGACACCCAAAACACTGTCTACTTTATTTCCTTTCTCCTTCATCCTTACTCAGAGACTCTCAACCGTATCATTGCCAACAGTGTCACACAATCCAACCCTCCCTTACATAGAGTGTCACACCTCCACCTCATCTACTTTGCCTTTCCCCCTTGAAGAGCCTACAACTATCCACCACGGCACACCAGTCACAGGACTCATGCCACCAGGTTTTGTTCATGACAAAGACGTTGCAGCTCTGAGACTGAGGCAAAGCCTCTATCTCTACTTGTTTATTCCCTGTATTGGGATTGTGTGGCCATGTTTTGTAGTTGAGAGGGCTACAGAGGTGGCTTCTGTGAGAAACTGTGAGAAATTTCCTTCATATCCGGCAAAGCCAATGCCAGCTAGCTCTGTGCTGGCCAAGGCTGGACCAATCAGAAATGGTAGTAATGACTCTGTGATAACATATTTAAGAAGGAATCGTACAGATGTAATTGCAGCCAGAGAAGAATCCATGGAGGATCATTGGCAATGTGGAGATCTACCTGCAGCTCATGGAGGAGACCCACACTGGAGTAGGTTGTGACACCATGGGAAACAAATGCTGAAGCAGGTTCCAGGCAGGAATTTGCAGATCCATGGAGAGAGGAACCCATGTTGGAGCAGGTTTCCTGGCAGGACATGTCACCCTGCACTTGGTACTTGGGGTCAACATTGGAGCAGGCTATGCCTTATGAACTGCACCTCATGGAAGAGTGACCCACATCAAAGCAGTTTGTGAAGAACTATTGCCTGTGGGATGGACTCACATTGGAGAAGTTCACAGAGCACCTGCTCCTGTGGGAGGGGCACCACACTGGAGCAGGGGAAGGACTCTTCTCCCTGAGCAGGGGGAGGGATGTGTGACCAAAACCCCCACTTCCCATCTCCCTGTGCCATCAGCAGGACCATAGTAGGGCTCAGTAAGGAGTGAGGGGAAGGTGTTTTTAAGATTTATTTTACTTCTCATTATCCTGCTTAGATTTTTTTAGTAATAAATTCCATTAATATCCCAATTCAAGTCTGTTTTGCCTGTGATAGTATTTGGTTGATTTGCATGATCTCTCCTGGGCCTTATCTCAGCCCACGAACCCTTCCTTATATTTTCTCTCCTGTCCAGTTGTGGAGGCAAGTAATAGTGCAGGTGGGTGCCTGGCATCCTCCAGGGTCAAACCCCTGCATTCCTCATGCTGTGCACATTAGTATAAAGGTATTTCAAATGTGCTCCAGTGTACTCAGCGTGCTGTTGAGCAGACCAAAGGACCTCACTGACACACTGTCCCACCAATATTGGCAGGCTGCCCGTAGGCTTTTCTTTAGTGAGCCTGGTTTCATCCCTTTCCCCCTTCAAATCTAGTTTAAAGCTTATTTAATGAGACATGTTAACTCCCACACAAAGATCCTTTTCCACCTTTGAGAAAGGATTATCACTGAAGCATCAACAAAGGAACATCACAGAAGTTCCATGAGTCTACTCACATTATAGGTAGAAAAATGCACCTAAGAAGACCCTTGAAACACAGCTAGGGACTGATGCCAGATCCCCTGGATCTCAGACCAGTTCTAACTGTAAGAAAGTTATTCTCTTTTGTTTACAGTAAACTACCTAAAATCAACTGGTGCAATTTTTTGTAAAGACTACTGGACCCTCATTAACAAAAAGCCACATAAACTCATTTCTTCTAGGTAATAGAAAACCAGATTGAGTCTGGAGAAGCTAGGTTGAATTGAATAGCAATAATTTGGGTAGAAGATTCTTGAAAAACATTTCATACAATGAAAACTGCCACCACTTGTATAAATGCAGAAGGCAAGACCTATGCTTATTCTCACTTTCCTGTATCAAACCTTCCTTCTGCTACAAATCCATTTATAATTTCTCCCAAATAATCAAGTAGTTTCTGTTTTTTTCAGAGGGAAAGGCTTCAGACTGTCTAATGCAGCTACAGATTAAACAAAGACATAACTCTGTGTTATACGAGTGCAGAATGGTCAGTCTTCAGGCAGCTGCCAAACCTGGCAAGCCATGGTAAAGAAGCAATTTGTGAATTGTGGCGGTGGATTTTCTGAAAGGTTTTAATTAATGAATGCCAGGGACCTGGAGGGAGCTCACCAGCAACAAAAACAAAGGTATTTCCCAGACACCTTGGAAAGACTAACCTAGTATTCAACCAGCCAAAACAGCTATGCTCCTGAGCAAAGAGAAAAGCTTTCCTCATTTAATTATGCACTTTATCAGTGTTTCAAGAGATATGGGAATAGATCCTTATGAAAATTTCTGCAATGAAAATGCCTTTTTATTTTCTCCCATTGTGATTTTACACTGTTATTTTGCTTACACTCTGCATACATTAATAAAGGAAAGCAGCAAGTCAGCCTGTCAGATATTTCAAAATGTATCATGGGAAATGATTGGTTTAGCATGAGTTGACAAAATCTGTGTGTTCAGCAAACCTAATTTTAGCTGAAAACCAAAAAAAGTGTGTATAGCATGAACATATCGTAAGTTAACTGGGTTCAAAAATACACCATAAAGCTGGGTTTTTGGGACAGCAGAGAAACAATGTTCTTGTGCTTCACGGATCAAGTCTACCTTTTAACATGAAGGAAGCAGCAATATAGTTACTCTGAGGGATTACAGATCTTTAGTTTGCACACTTGCTTGGACTTCTGAAATGCTAGGAACGAAACATTCATAATGAAGGGTTCAGGATAGAGTGTTCACAAGTACAGTATCTAAACCTTGAAGGTGAGACTGAAAGAACCAAATAAAACAAGAATATGTACATTTAAAAATAAGACAATTAGCACTCCCTGTGAGACAACATTTTACTATGCTAAATTGTTATATGGCTGATAAGCTGTCATTTTCATGAGTTTTAATTTCTATAAGGAATTTCTTGGAAAGTTACTGCAAACTTATGATTGGTATTCTCTAACAGATCCACAGGAAGAAAAATAAAACCCTGTAAGATATAGTGTCCAAATTCTCCCTCATACCAGGATGGGAATTGAAATTCAACAGTTTAAGAAGCTCTGTAAAGACATTCAGGACACTCTGTGTAAACACTCAGACAGCAGCAAAGGTTTGTACTTGAATTCTCCACCAGTTTTTTCCCATGCATTCCAGGATATCCATGGAGCCTAAAAAGCTGACTGCATAACAATATCCTACCATGAATTACCTTTTCAGTAGGTTTACCGTCTTGGGAGGTGATGTTTCTCCACGTTTCCCAAACTACCCCTGGACCTTCTCATCCTACTAGCCCACTGAAGACTGTTCCACAGAGCTGTTTGGACCCCCCCACAGCATCCACCCTGCAGAAGAAACACATATTGAAAAACTGTGATGCAGCAATTAAATCTTCTTGAGACGTATATTGAAGACATTTGGAAAGAATAACTGAGCTAGAATAAAATATGACCTAGAGCTGTCATTATACTGTCCTAGGTGGGAGGTGAATTGTAGGATTGCAGTGCTCCCTCAACATACTGGCATGTAAGATAAAGCTGCTGGAGGCACAGTTAATTTCAAGAAGACTTTAAGGCACAAACATAAACAGAGTTTTCAAAGGCAGTAATTAGTCAATTATGTGATCACCTAACTTTGCAGATAACTACCTTGCCCCTTAGAAATGCCTGTATTTCTGCATGTTTAGCAGCAATAGGAAGGGGGTGGTTACTGCTATGTCTGTAATGCATAGTTTCATCATACACCATACAGGGCACGGTGGTAGAAATTAGTTCTTTTCCTGTCATTAGTCACAGTGAAAGACATCTCTGCATATCTCTTGGGGGGCAAAGTATACCTTTCAGCACTGGAAATTTCCTTCATCTAGAGTCTTACACACAGATTGTGGTAAAAATATAAATAGCACAGAAGTTTAAAAATTAATTACTCTGTTAAATAATTTTGAAGTTATAGCATAGACATACTGCACCAAATTTCTGATTCAGTCAATAAATAAATAAAGATTAGATGTAATAATCATACATAAAATTTCATAGCTTGAAAACACTAATAGGAATGAGAGATAAAACTGGCCTTTTGTTTCAAATCTTTTAAAAACACTGCTCATTTACTAAAGAAAAATAAATTCTACTGTCTTTTGTTTATGACAAAAGACAATTGAGTAAATCATGACTTCAGATAACCCATAAGTCACTGATTCTGTTTTTCAAAGACCTGCTTGCTTTCTATTCCCTTGGCCTCTGCTGCCTAGCAACCTCCACAGAGCTTTCTTAGTCTATACTAATTCTGGAGAGTTTTCATTTATATATTTATTTATGAGAACGTCTATAAGGAGGATACAGAAACAAAGAGCTGTTTGTTCCTTCCTTCTAACACGATTCCAAACATATCACCTCAGTGTTCCAGAAAAGGACACAGTCCTTGGTCTTGAAAAGAGAGTCACCTACCTTGATATTGCTTGGGAACTAAGCAAATTCGTTTCCAGCAGACAAAGGATTAGTGTCTGTAGGAAGCTACCAATGTAATAGGCACTTATATTTCTTGCCCTCGCTGTTGATTTGATTCATCAATAAGCTTTTTCACACTGAAATATTAGGTGCTTATGTAAGATTACTGTTCTCATATATCCTTGAGCTTTTACTTAACTTGAATACAGACCTTGTGCAACTGTACTGGGTCACCAACAGTTCCTGCATCAACCAGGCACTGGAAGGAATTGGAGATTAAAGCTGATCTGCTATGTCTGTGGCTCAAAACAGGACAATTTAGAAGTTATGGATGGGATTGCTTATTATAATAAGTAGTTTGAAACTGGATATGGTCTGTCTGTCCCTGAACCAGTCATAAGCTTTTCATGGAAAAGCCTATTTCCTCAGATTTTTTTTGGTTTTGTTTATTTTTTTTTGTTTTTGTTTTGGGTTTTTTGGTGTGTTTTTTTTTGGTTTTTTTTTTTGTGTTTTTGTTTGTTTGTTTGTTTGTTTTTGTTTTTTTTTTTGTTTGTTTGTTTTTGGTGAGTGCTTGGGTTTGTGTGTGTGTGTTTTTCTCTTTGTTTATATGTGGGTTTGGTTTCTGTTTTTGTTTTCTTTCATTATTAGTGTGAAACTGAGGATGCCATGGAAGAGATCGCTATGTTACATTAAAAATAGTTAATTCCTTACCAATTCTATTCAACCAACACTCTGCAATCACTTTATGCCATGGATCAACATAGTCAGCTCCTCCAATAGAAAAAGAGGGGAAATTAAAAAGAAAAAGAGAAAGAAATGGTCAAATATGTGCCCTGAGGATCCTGATGTGGTAAAGGCATGTCAAGTATTCATAGCTTGCTCATGATGTGGTGATGTGGGTTTTATGTCTCACTACTTCCAGCCCTGAACTCAGATGGAAAAGTTTGCATTTACTTCTGAATGAAAGTGAACATAATAAACTAATATGCCTTAAAACATCTCAATATGCCTTAATCACTTAATTACCTTTTTTTTTTTTTTTAATTAAGTTGACCTGAATCTGTATTTTATCATTAAGAGACATGCAGGAATCTGTGACAGAACATGAACCTGAAAACAGAGCTTCTAACTTCCAGTCTTAATTTCTTGCTAACAGAGCTATATAAATAAATACTAGGTTGTTTTAAACATCACACTTGTAGGATTATGGACACACTTATAAATCTTGGTGTTTGTGTATACTCAGGTATCAATAACAATTTACTGCAAATTTAATAGTATGAAACAAGTATATTAAAAAAAATCTTCTCAATATGGTAGCAGGTAACAAAAACATATGTTGGGTGGTATGTCAGTGTCAAAGGAAATGAAACAGAAGTAAAAATACGAATTATAGAAATTATTGAAAAATAAGCTGCTGGTTAAAAGAGTGTCATTTTTTAGAGCTATTAGTGAACAGTGAAAACATCCATGAAACTAAAATGTGCAAAATGATACAATAAACAGGAGGGAGAAAGTTACTGGAAGTAAACACATCTGGGATTTCTTTTTCTATTCATGGGCTCACTATAAACAATTTTCTAAGTTACTTTCACTCTGTCACTCTACACAATAACATAAGTTTGCATTCCCCAGCAGATATCTCAATTTGTGTTCCTCAAAGTTATTGTAATACAAATAAATTTCAAATATAATTCTAAAATAAGGAGTTGCTTTTTGAGAATGAGTTTCCATATGTATGTCAATTTTTTCACTGAGTATTTTTATTATAGCAAAACTTGATCTTGTAGTGTTTCTTCCTCTTGCAAATTATTATCACAGTTTCCTACGCTTTTAAATGCTAAGTAAAACTTTTTGAAAACAAACCTAATGAAGAGTACTAGAAACATAGACTTACATGTCTGTATTCTCAGTTTTGTAAGAATGTTTTTAGAATGTATCTATTAAAGGACATGTAAACAGACAACAGAGAGAAAGCTCATGCATTTAAAAACCCAATTGTTATAATAGGGTTTTCTACAGAATGAATAAAATTGAACTGAGTCAAAGCAGCTAGCAAAGGAGATTCAATCAGTCTCTCAAGATATATGGAAAAATAAGTTGCAAGCAGTTCCATTCTAAATTTCAAAGACTATAATTAGATACTAAGCATAGATTCACACTAGAAAACCTCACTTGCCGTGCACTTCTTACAAAAGAACAGCTATACAAAAAAGACTAATTTTGGTTTCCTTCCTTCCTTCGTCAAACATGCTTTAGTTTTCTGGATATGGACTACAGTAACACGAAATATTAAAGAAGGACTGGACAAAGGCCATCACATAGGAAATAAAAATTCAGTAGGAAAAAGGGGAAAAGAAAATTATTGTCAATATAAAAGCATAATCTTTGCTTGAATAACAAACTCACCAAAGGGAATTACAAGAAATCTTTTGAAAACAATCAATATTTCAATGCTCAGCTCCTCATTTCAAGTGCAGTGATTTTACTTCAGCCTTGAGCCAGTAAATGATCAAAATTTGGTCTAAAATCTTTAAATATTTTCTAACATTTTATTATGGCAATAAGTAACAAAAACTATTGAACTTATAATCAGGCTTCAGTAATTGTTCTCAAAGCAGATATATTTTTATAGATTGCAAAGGGATGAAAAATGCTGCAGTAAAATGAAGATTAAAGAAAAACTAAATGCAGTAGAATGTGCTACCATGATGACATAGTGAAGAAAATAAATAAGCAGAAGAGAACAAACAGCTACACAGTTCCTTCTATTTTTAATAAATATCACTAACAGGGTAGTATTCAGCTGCCAAAAGAAAGGAGATTGTTATGCTCAGACATTATGTCTGGCCCCAGGTTTCTTGTAGATACCATGTCTTAGCTGCCTGCTCCTGAAGTCTTGGATATCTTAGGATGCATGAAATAGCATTAGATTCTGTTATTTATGAATCTGAATCACTTGCAGACAGTGTGTGAGCTTTGGGTATTTACATGTTAGATACCAAGCAAGAGTAACATTAATAAGACAGGAAAATCTTAGTGTGCTATGCCCACATAAGAGTTTTGACAGAGGGTACAGAGAAAAAATACTACTCCAGAGAGTTTCTTAAAAATGCTATCTGTACACAAATTAATTACTACCTGTAAACATGAAGTTAAATCTCACCTCTCAATAACTGCTGACTCACTGTGCAGTAAAACTAGCTACTGCTGTTTTCTTGATGATGTGAAAAGCTTACCAATTTTCATTCCCTTCAGTTTTTGACATATTCTGCTATTTCAGAGCTCTCTTATTTTATGTGCTTATCAGAAGGGAATGTTTTTTACACTTCAGAAATGGTCAAACTTCTGTAAACCCTGATTATTTCTTGTGAAGGTCATAACTAGACTTTTTTTCCTGATCTTTTAGTTTCATTAAATTCTGACTATGGATTATTCTCCTGCATAAGACCTGTAATTTCTGTGTATACTGCACTTCACATTTTTCTTCCTTAGAGAAGGCCAGATAGAAACAAAGCAAAAAATAGTTGCATGTCTGGTATGTTAATATTTTTATACTCCTGCATTTGAGCTAAACAGATGGGTAGTAGGTAATTCTGCATGGTTCTCTCCCCAAAACAAGTTGAGATAAGGTATAAATACTAAATTCTAAAATAATTTTCTCAGCTTTTCCATGTGATCTGCTGCAGCAAACATATTCACTCATCTAGTACTGATTGGGAATGTTTTTGAACATCTAATCAATAAACCAGTTAATACGACTTAAACCAATCTTCTGTGCTATTTGTCCTGCCCAGCTTAACAAATACAAAGCTCTGAGTTATTAATTTCAGAACAGCAGTACAGGGTGAAAAGCAGACTGGTGTCTTTTTAATGTGAGTGTCTGTGTGTATTTATGAACACAAAATGTCATTAAAAATATTTTCTCCTGACAATATTCTTCCCCATTTTAAGATCAGTTCTATTGGCTAGTAATAATAGTCTCCAGATACTCATCCGATAAATGGTTGTTTAATTTATTTTTTATTATGAAAGATTTGACCTGGTTTGTTCATCTGTAAATACACATTTTTGTGCTGCAGACACAAATATGCATTTATGTCAGCTTTCATCCCGGCTGTGTTTGTACAACACAGTGTGATATTCATAAACAGAAAGAAAAGCGACTGAAGTAAAGAACATTTTATAGTGTTGCCTAGCATTTTAAATACAACAAAATAAATAAATTAGTGCCCACTTCATCAATTGCTAAATTCAGTGTGGCTGAAATGAAACAGAGAGTGGGATAGAGAGAAAAAAAAAATTAATCATATGTTAAAAAAAAAACCACTCATGTTGTCAACGAAACAATAGAATGAGTGCTACTGATTTCTACTGAACTCTTAATTTTAAACTTATAGTCACCCTCTGTACCAGCAGAACTGATGTAGCTTCAGTTTAGCAGTAATCATGAGGAATTTTGCCATACCATAATGTAAGATCATAAAAGGATCATTATCTCTACAAAAAAGGAAGATGACAGTCTTAAAAGATTGAGAGTCTCAGAAAAATTCATGAAGCAATTTTGAGTTCCAGAGCCCTATTCTAATCAAAGAAAGACACAAGTAGATCTTTTTGAAAAGCAGCTAAAACTATTGTTTTCCCTTTTCAAAACTAAAACTAAAATTACGTTTGTAATCATTATTAATACTAATTAGTATCAGTTATTATCATAAAGTATATAAATTATTCTTGTTTCCTATGAAATACTATTCCTCTGATGGTGTACATGTTGCTGATCTCAAAACCTTAGGAATCTTTTACTTACTTAATATCCAGTTCCTAGAGTTTTCACTCATTAATGAGAAGCGACTTTATGAAAATCAGCTTCAGAAATAAAGCACAAAAGACCAGGGACTGGCATTAGGTGATCTTTAAGGTCCCTTCTTCTCCAAACAATTCTATAATTCTGTCATATGAAAGGAGTTACAAGAAGAGCTTACTCACTCATTTGAGCAGATGCAATGCATTTCCCAAGTCAGAGTTTCTAAGTACAGAAAGTTTCAAATATATTAATAATGCAAGAGATCTACTGCATTTTAATCTATTTCCTGCCCTTTGCAGTCTCAAGGTATTGAAAAACTTGCTGGTTTTATACATGGGGAAAAAAATTTCCTAATATATCAAAAATAAAGATTTTGAAAGATGCCTGTTTTGTAGCTGGAGAATTTATTTCAGAAGGATTTGAAGAATATGATCTGTCTTATACTAATTAAGAATATGATTTATTTTATAGTATATGTGCAGAGCCATATATTGCTGTTGAGGTGAATATAGGGTGGAGAATGACAAGCAGGGGCTGAAGCATAGCTAACATATTGAGGAGAAATTGGTGAGGATTGCATTACTGGAAAGTGGTATGAAGTGTTACCTGAAAAAAACAAACCAAACCAAACCAAACAAACAAAAACAAAAACAAAAAAAAACCACAAACAAACCAGAAGTCCCCAAATTGTTATTGAAAACTGAAAAAAAACCAAAACAAAACAACCAACCAAAAACCAACCAAAACCAAAACAAACAAACAAACAACAAAAACTAACCAACAAACAAAAACCCCAAAACCAACCAACCAAAAACCCACTTATCTAGAGTTATTAGAGATTAAAAATCAAAATATTTTCATTGAAAGCTATTCTAATAGTGCAGTCTACCAGGATACTTCAAAGCAGTTAAAAATACCAGTTGCTTTCCTATCTGGAAATGAAAATAACTATGTATTTCCCTGCTAATAAACTTCCAAAAGCAACAATAAGTATAAACAATAAAACCCTATAAATTGACAGACTGATTATGTGTGATTGATCATATATGACATATAGTACAATGCTGATGGTTCAGACGATGATCCAACTTTAAGAGATGGAAACAGGCAAGAAAAGTCTCTAAACCTCTTTAGAAAAAGAAACTGGGGCTTTAGACTTGAAAGGGACATAAAACCCCTTTTCTCTCCCTTAAAAAGATGATGATTTGGATATTATTTCCATTTCAAAACTAGTTCTTTTCCCTCCAAAGAGTGAAAAAGGAGTAGCTGCCACATCTCTACCAGGAACACTTGCTTCCTTCTTGTTACACTGATTACTGTAATGTGAAAAATGTTATCACTTCCAGCTTAATATTCTAATTTGTCCAAAACTGCCAAAACCATATTCATGCAAAAGAAGAATGCACACAAGCAAAATGAAACAAACTGATAGAAAATAGCACAAACATAACCAAAGTCAGTCCTGATATTTTCAAAAATACTGTCTTTTCTATCTGCCCAGCTTATGAGTCCTCATGAAGACCTATGGACTTAAGTTGCAAATATTTCTCTCCAAAAAATGCAGTGCCTGTTTTCAGACTGCAAACTTAGAATCAAGTAAACTATCACCTAATAGGCCTTGTGAAGTTTCACAGCAGACACAGACTTTGCAAGAATGTTATCTAGTTCAGCATTATACAAATATTTGCAAGCAGAATTTTACCATCTCAAGTATTAATTTATATGGTCTGTGAATCACAGCTTTACCTGGTATTATCCATACATTAATGCCCCCCTTTTTTTATTGCAGATAAAGAACTGTGATATTTGTAGAAATGTCCTTTCCCCACTCCCTTTTTAGTTTTTTAACTCTACACATAGTCTACATTATTTTTGTGCCATGCATGAAAATTCTGTTCAATATAATTAAGAGTTTGATGTACCCACACAACCAAGGCAAAAACATTGTTTATTAATGGACAAGGAGTGCAAACTTTCTTCTTTTGCATATAATCTAGCAGCTAGAGTACTTGCAAAGAAAGAGGGATACTCAGTTCAATTGCTGCTTCAGCTTCGTGGGTAGAACTTCAGCTCTTCCAGAAATCTATTTCATAGAATCATTAAGGTTGGAAAAGGCCTCTATGATTACCAAGTCTAACCATCAACCAAAGTCACCACAATGATCACCATGAAACCATGTCCTCAAGTGACACATCCACAAACGTTTTTTGAACAATTCCAGGGATGGTGATTCAACCACTTCCCTGGGCAGCCTGGTTCAGTGCTTGACAACTCCTTCCATGAAGAAATTTTTCTGACTATCCAATGTAAACCTCCCCTGTCGCAACTGGAGGCCATTTTCTCTCCTCCTGTCACTTGTTACCATGAAGTAGAGCACGACTCCCACCTCACTACAGTCTCCTTTCAGATAGTTGTGGAGAGCAGTAAGACTAAAGTTCTTGTGCCTGAAGCAGAGCCACACTTGCTAGCTATGCAAAATTTCAGGAGCTAAAAGGAAAAGAAAAAGCACACAAGGTGGTAATCTGGATATGAAAAGGTAGTACTGGGTTCTGATTCCTTTATTTGGGACTAATACTATTGTAACCAGACCATATAAAAGACATCAGCCCTTCAAGATTGGTAACCCAAAGCTGGCAGCCTATGTCTTTACAGCCTATGTTAAACATTGTTCACAAGAGTATTTCAGAGATGTAAAAGTACCTACGGATATTAGATACAACATATCAATTACTATCCTGGAATACACTCCCAAACCTAACAATTATTTCCTCCTTGACAGAATACTCAAAGTATGAATACCTTTTCAAAAGAGTTCAAGAAGAGATTTAAGCTCAAACAAACCTACAGTATGCAAAACTCCTTTTATTCTTGGTTGCCTAGTCCTCCTTCAAGAAGGAGGAAGAGAAGACCTCACTGAGCACTACCATATGTTCAGCATTTCAACTTCCTGAAAAGACTGTTAAAAATATTACCTAGAGGATTATAGGCTAGGAGCTTCACCACATTTTGAATTTTTGTCTGAACATTCATAACATTTCCTATGGAAGGCTATTTTTGTCCAAGATCAGGGAAAGTTACAAAGAAAGAAAAAAATAATCACACCTTGTGTGACTACAGTTGTCTAGGGCTGTACAGGACCTCATGAGGCAATCTCTCTACAGAACAGGAAATTGTGCTGTAGAACGGCTTAACTTGTCCAGCAGCAATGCACACAGGACCAGGGGACTGAGTTCAGAACATGAGGTATAAAATAAAACCTGGACCATATTTTACTCTTGTATTNCCAAACCTTTCAAAGGACTCATTCAAATGACAATTTACATGCAGAAAAATTTCAGCAGGTATCAAAGTATTAAATAATGAACCTAATTCTTCTATAAAAATATCTGTATAAATTTGAAACCTGCAACCAAAATTCCCATGATTTTTTCCCTTTCTTCAAATGCTCTTCAGAATGAAAATTTAATCCTTGTCTGAGATCTAGTATAATGAGTTCAAGTTTCTACTTGAGAAGCAGATGTTGTACCCAAGCAATTAAAAACTCCTAAGAAAACCCACAAATCCACCTAATTATGCTCTATTAGACTTCAGAAATCAGAGTTAAGAGACCATCATATTTGTGACATATCTTTGCTTAAGACTGGTTTTGGTGGTTGAGAAAAAAATTAAATTATCTCATGAAGAATTTCAGACCTCCTTTTTGCAGATCATGCTCCACATTTTCCCTGATTTTCTCCAATCTGTGACCCAAATCACGCAGCTGGTGAGTACAGCAACCGAGCTCCTGACACAATCACAGAGGGAGAGTGACTCCAACATACTCAGATCTCTCTCTATTTTCTTCTCAGGTGTTACATGTTATTATCCCCAAAGTCTTCATTTTCTTAAATTCAGATCATGCAATACAGTAATGAGGTGAAAACTCATATTTTGCTGACTTGCCACTTAGGAGAGTAGCTGGAATAAGTGAATTACATATCCCTAAAATATGTCACAATCCCAATTTTAAATTACATTCAAGATGTTGCACATTTTTTGTCACTACAAGAAGTTTAACACAATTTATGAACACTTGGAAATGCTAGATGTTGCATTTCTACTCATATTTATTCATTAGGAGAATCAACATTAAGCAACGTAAAGAAAACTGACATACAGTTATAAAAGTCAGTCCTAGAATGAGATAGAAACTTTCAATCCCCTTAATTTCTATGCTCAAAGAATAATCAGTGCAGAGAAAGAATACCTAATTTACAAAAATTGATTCAATTCCTTGTTTATCAGCTAAGGTAGTCAAGAGAAATGTCGTCATACAAAACTGTTATTTGCTTCAGTAGCAAAGGGAATGCAAACAGAACACTTTATAAACACCTCCAAGGAGTTAAGAGATGACTGCAGTTATCAGCATCAGAGGCATAGCCAAGAAACTTCTCACCCATTGCTAATGCCATAAGCCACCCAATCACTCCATCTATAATGACACACATGGAAAAATAATGAGACCGTACTCTGCACACTTCCAAAATTTACAACATTGAACATTTCATCCTCCTAAATGTATATTTTAAAATAGTTTCTAAGGAACTATGAAATTAATTTATATATTCATAATTCAGTGGATTCCTGACTGGCTTAGAGTTAGTAGCTTAGAGATAGTAGCTAGAACATTTATTTTACTTCAGGTGAAAGAGTTCTCTTTGTACAAGGAGGATGCAGATTCTACATTGTATCTTTTAAGTTACAGATGGTTACAGACAGCAGCACAGCAACAAACGTAACCTACATGAGTGATCACAAGTATGCTAAAAAATACAGCATACCTGGACTGTTACTTTGACTGACTTTCTGTGTGTGAATGACTTTTTCAGAAATTAAATAATTGTCGAGCTAGTCCATGGACTTATTGCTCTTTTGTATCACACATAAAGGTAATGTTAGCTATTTCCATCCTAAGAAATATGCATAGCACAGAAAGATTTTGCTCTATTGCAGCCACGGCATGGTTATTTAAGCAAACAAAAATGTCTCCTTAAGAGCTGGTTTCTTTCTGTGCTCGTTCGCATCAGAGAGAAATAGAGCTAATGCTACGGTGTTATGAGTGCTTTATGCATTCTGACAAACCAAACGAAGTTTGTCAGGAGAGGCTCTAGGCAGCATGGAACTGCTGCAATTTTACATCTCATTGATTACCACAATGGGAATTGAAAATAGTTCTCTGCTTTCCACATGATATTAAAAATACTGTTGCAGACCTCAGAGAAATATGCAGGTCCGTCAGCAGAGGGAAAATGAGGAAAAGCATTGTTTTCTCATGAATTTGAGTCAGTCCCATCTGACCTTTGTGAAGGCTAATAATAAAGCAATAAGGTGACGAGCAGTAAAGCATGTCATTCTGTGAGTAGTTCTGCAAGAGGATACATGAAATAAAAGGGCAGTTCAATGCCCTAAGGCTTTGGGCATCCATTTGTTCTGTGGTATGTGCATCCTGTATACTGCTGGCATTACACGGAGTACGTGGGAACACACATGTCACAACACGAAATCCTAAAAGAACAAGGGCCTAAAAAAGATTGTTAGAAAATAAAGATTTATTATTACTGTCACACTGCCTCAGTCACTGGATGGTTTGATGTTCTGGAGAGGTTTTCTATGAAATGCTCATGAGCCTAATTACTTTTATTTTTATCATACAAAAATTTTAAGTCTTTCTTGTTCCCACATCTTCAGCAACTTATTTTTGCTGGATCCAACAGTCCCTACCCACAGAATGTTACCACTTTTTAAGGGATGGACTCACGTTCCAAGCACAGAGAAACAACTCCAAAACCACAGAGAATAATCTATAGTGACAGCAGTAGAAGTTTGTTCTAGTCAGAGATTGCAAGTGACATATGTAGTGCCATGTGCTAAGCAAGCTGTGATAGTCACTAACCCTTTGAGGTGCCTAGCAACCTTCAGTAGCATTCAGTGGGAAGAGAAGATTTTCAGCACTCAACAGGATTAAATTTCTAATAAAACTATTTACTCCAGGTCAATCCTAGCAGCCCTCAATGCTCCTTAAAATCAAGTAGAGGAAAGCATACTTAGCAGAAGAACAAGTCTTTATTTACTGCAATCACATAATGAAAACCAATGTAATTTGAAAAACTAATGTCTGTATTTAAAAATAATGTCAGTTTTTCACATGGTCCAGTGGACTGGTCTACAAACTATAAACCAGAAGATCAAAGTTCTGAATTCCATCATGTCTTTCTGATACTTGAATTATATCTATATAAAAATTCCTTTGCTAATGTAATTCAGATACATTTTTCAACTCATATACAATATAAGCAACTATTAGTATAACAGGCAACCTAATCAATGGAGTTTGAAACAATAAAAAAACTTGAAAACCAAGTTTCAGTAAGTTAATGGCATCTGTGTTATTCCCACCAGCAATATACAATCACAGGAAGTTGGATGCAAAAATTAAACACAAGCACCCCCACTGACTCTCATTAGAACATTTTGGGAATTATGTAACAGCTAAAACTAGGTCTGTATGAAAAAGAAACATACCAATTGATGAAAAAAAAGGAAAAACTCCAATGGCACTCAAGTACTACCAAGCAGCCAACAAGAACTAAGCTATATGTAAGTACAAGTGGTAGTTTGATCAGCAGCAGACAGGAAAAGAAGATCCCTCTCCCACCCCAAATGTAGCTTTCGGGAATTTACAAATATCTTTTCCCTGTCTGAGAAGGGTGTGATAAAAGCAACAGTCCATTTAGTAATCCAGTAAATAATCTCATCCATCATCTAAGGACACAAAATTGCAAGAATAAATTTGGATAAAAAAAATATCCTCTTGGATTTCTTGATCCTTTAGTATAGAACAAGACAAAGGACATAGAGCCCAGAGAAAAAAATACAATGGATGGGCCAAGCCTCCTGATTCCACTTGAAAAAACCTGATTTGTTCAGAACAGAAGTTGTCTGCTATCCAAAACCAGAACACATTTACTCTTTTTCTAATAATATGAAAATCTTTCACAGAAACCAGTGTTATGTGCAGAATTGCATTTGTGAAAACTCTTCACACCTGCTGGTTATTGATCTGCTGGAGAGGCATTAATTTGAACTATAATACCAATGCAATAATTACTATCCTTGGGTTTTATATATATGTACACTATATATAATGTTCTATATAACCCTATCACCTACTACTTTATATGGCAATGATGCTTCATAGAAAATAAACCACTGCAAAGTTATTGGTATGCTGAACACACAGAATATGCTTTTCTATCATTTTCTTTATTTTTGTATATGCCATATACGTATATAAACTAAACCTTAACATATCAACAGCAGGATAAAGTTGTGAGATATAGAAGATTTAAAAGGAAAAAAAACCAACCAACCAACCAAACAAACATAAAAACATAAAGGGGTAGTCTATAAATTTCAATTAATTATGACAGTTTCTAACAACAATACAAATTGTAGATTGGCTATTCTTTACTCTAATTGGCTTCAACTCTTCCAGATGGTCATCAGCTGCCCTGAAATGCCTGACCTGATGATAGATACTGAGAGTTCCATAAAGAAACAGTGAAATAGTAGCACTTACACAGAGCAGTGTATTGGAATGTCAAAGAATCACATCATGGCTGAGGTTGGAAGGGACCTCTGGAAGTCATCTGGTACAAAACTCTTGCTTAAACCCCCCGACTGGGTGGCCTCTGGCCCTGCTCTGGTGCAAGGGGTTGTTCCTCCCCACATTCAGGACTTTGCACCTCTCTGTGTTGAACTTCATGATATTCCTGTCAACCCATTTCTCCAGCTTTTCAATGTTCCTCTGAATGGTAGCACAACACTCTGAATATGCATATATAACATATTCTTGGGTCATTTGTTTAATACACTGCTAATTTCGTTACTTTTTTTTATTTATTTTTCCCGTGAAATATAAAAAAATGTTAACACTTTCTCATTCTTTTGCAATTTACTGAATAGATAATACATGTATTATGTGAGTTTTTAGCAGGGACTGACTTTGTTCTTACTTTCTAGAAAGTATCACCTTACAGATACTGCTACAAGAAAAAAAACAAAACAAAACAAAAACAAAACAAACAAAAAACCCCCAACCAAACAAAACAAAAACCCAAAAAAACAAACAAAAAAAACCCAAACAAACTCTGCAGTTTGGGCCCATTAGTCTCACAATGAATACTCTTCATCTGAACTCATTAAATCATGTTTATATATAAATATAAAGTGATATAATTAACTATCTGTAAACTTAAGTTGGTGCTGTACTGCAAGTCTACGGGTCTAAAAGGTTGAATTATAGCCAACAAGATTTTTGGGGGTTTTTTTTGCCAGTTGGTTGGGATTTTTTAAGATAGAAAATATTAAGGGACTTATTAAAAGTTTTGATTTTGGGTACCCAGTGATGGAAAATTTGTGGCCTGAACTTCAAGGTTACTGAAATCCCAGTGAATTAAAAGTTAGGTACCATCAGCATTTTGTAAATTCAGAATTTGCAGGTATTTAAATTCAGTTAATTGTGTATCAACACATCCAACACAAAACCGTTTAAAAAAAGTTGGCAGTTCACTCCTTTGAAAAAAACGACTGCATATTTTAAACAGTTTCTAAGAAGTGGAATAATGATAAATAGTGAAAATCAATAAAACATTTCATAAATGGAATTCTACATAACTGTTACATTGTATTATGTGGTTATTCACATTATTTTGTATTTAAATTAATAAAAATTAAATAAAGCAGGTATGAAGCTTCAAATAACTTTGAAACTTTTAACTTTACAATGAATATGCATTCCTAATACACATATACTGAATCTCATTTATTCTGTATTAATGGCAGTCTCAATGGAAAGAAACTCTATAGACGAACGTCTTCAAGCTAATTTACAAAAATAAATATTTTCTCTCAAATTCAGGTACTTTTTGCCTTCGGGGCAGAGGGAGAGCAAGTTACTGTCCTTTGCCCCTACTCTTTTCTGCTGACAAGGAAGGATTGTCTCTGAGGAGGAGATGCTGTCAGACACCACAGCCTTGATCATGTATAGTCCTTGAACCTGAAGGAATACTGGATTCAAAGCATTATTGAATGACAGATAAATTTTACCAGTATATTTCACAATAACCTAGTCCGTTGTCTCCATCATATACCTCATGGTTTTGATGCAATCACAGATATAAAGTCACCCTAAATCTAGCAATCTTGTAAGCAAAACAATAATGACAAACAGAATATTCAGAAATAGAAGAGTGATAAGAAAAACTTATTTTAGGGGGGCAAAATTAGTCCAACATGGCGAAATAAAAATATGTGACTTTGAATATCTTGAGGAGGAAAATGTAGTGTGATACAGGGAGAATGAAATGCAAAGAAAACAATAGTCTGAAGTGAAGGTAATAAGCTGAATAGTTGCAAAACATTTCATGAAGCTGAAATCTATCCAATAGAGACACAATTCTGCAAGGCAGGAACATTTGGACATAGAGTAGACAAAGCATGAGACAGCACGAAACAATTGTGTACTGATGACACAGAAGGCTAAATCATCTATATTTGCCTTTTTGTCTGTGAGATTACTTCTTCTAGTCAATCATTCTGGAGCGCCACTCCATTTTAACACCTCCTTCTTTCATTTTCTTTCTCCCTTCCTCTTCCTTTTGAAAGCACTATCAAAATAGATGTGACCTCATTTCCCTTCTTTTTCCTTCTGCTTTAAAGGAACAATCTATATAATCATGAAGTTTACCCAAATGTTATCATATTTGGTTATTTTTATCTGAAAACCTATTTTAAGCAACATCTGAAAACAGAGTTCAGCATTCCTCCTTTATAATGTAGAGTCCCTGTAACCACATGATTTTTATAAGGTCACCTATGACAAAAGTCAGTGACCTTATTAAAAATAAAACAGATGAATAGGTGAGGAAAGATATGAGCTGGAGCAAATGTTAAGTATTGAGACATTTTTCCACATGCCTACCTTCACATACAGAACTCAAAATGAATAGACTAAGATGCTTCCATTGAGAGAAAAAACCTTCAAGTATTTTAGAGAGAAAATTTAATGTCAATACAATTCTAGAAAGTAAGAGTCAAAAGTTTTGGATTCCAGAAGAAAGAAATACTTATCTCTCCTTGTTAAAAAAAAAAAAAAA